>OY796896.1:18440123-18793028 GCA_963680785.1 Diplosoma virens
TTTGTATTCAATAATATTTTTCAATCTAGTTTGAAGGTGTTAGGCTTACAGCAAAAGTAGAATTATGCAAAACCTAACTTTGTAAATGCCATATCTGTTTAAAAGCACCTCAGTAAGGTGTTGAATTTTTACCCTACTTTAAATAATTAACGATTCACCTTAATACTAGTAACTGGACAAAATTTTCAGTAGCTTTTCAACTGAGACCAGTTGAGTTGTTTTGTAACCAGTTGATTTCTCTTCGACTACAGCTCGGTCAATTGCATTGTCCATCACGTTCTTGGTATATCCCAATTCATAGACAATATTGTAATTGCTTAGCATTCGCTCAATAGTGCTTCGCGGCACAAGGTCTAAATCAAATTAATTATGAAATTAAAAAAAAAGCGCTGCTTTTGTGTGGCATTAACGAAAATTAGTTCTAATTTTATTCAGTGCAACTCGGACTTTGGAAATGAAATTAGTCGTCCAAAGAAAATAAAATAGCTAACAAGTTGTTGTTTAGCAAGTTTCAACAGAATTTCTTTTTGTTAACAAAGATTAAATGTATGTTATTAATAAATACTATTAACAAAGCTTCAAAAACAAGCTGAAAAACTATAGACAGACAGACAGACAGACCAATTTATTTACGAGGATTGTGGAAACAAAAACGTAAAAAGAAACACAGTTAATATACTTATTCGACAAAACAACAGTGCACGACAATTGGTAACACATTTATAAATACGATAAAGAAAAAAAAAAAAAAACAATAATAACAATAATAATAATAAGATAAATAAATAGAATAAATAATAATGAAAAAAATGACAATCTCGACGGAGACTGCGAAGGGACCGGTTAAGGTCATCAAGTCAAGCAGTCACCGAAAAAACTAATGGGCTATTAGTGCACAGCAATTATTTGCAAGAATTGTAGGTTAGTAGGTTGTCAACAGTATGATTGTAATAAAAAGAATTTAAAATTAATCTTAAATTTATGAAATGATTGATTTTGTAGTTCAATAGGGATAGAGTTCAATAAGGATAGACTATATAATAACATTGACACTTATTTAATTTACGTGATAAGCATATCCACTCAAAACAGTCTTTTAATCAAGCTAATAACTTGAAAATTATTTTTCATCTAACTTTTGATGAACCAACCTTATACAGAAAATAGATTTTAATAACTAATTTATGTACTATACATGGCTGGTTTATAAAAAGTTAAAATTAAGGCAACAAAAATTCGCTTTATATCAAAGAAACAAATCAATGCACTCTTTCAATTCATCTTAAAACAAAACCTATCTTAACTTGAAAACCAAGTTTTTATCATACAAGTAACACTGACTCCTGCTGTGCAAACAACAGACAGATATCTAAGCTCACTCAACCAAATCCCATAGCAACAGTATCAAAGTGCGATGAAGTTGCTATTGTGCCACACAAATTAAATTTATCAAGAACAATCTCGAAAAAAATTTTACCAAAAAAAAAAAGAATTTACCTGTTTCGTATGGATTATGGTTTTTCAAAGCAAGCATAAGGAGCGAAAAATTACGATTCCACTTCAAATCTCGCTTCATTACTTTGGAAGTTGAAATTTTTTCAACTGTAACAAAATGAAACTTAAAGACAAACAGATGATACAAATAATAATTATTGTTTGAAAAACAAGAATTGGGACTAATTAATAAGTTTGGAGAGAAAATTGAAGGCAATATTGTATAGATAAAGCATAGCATTAGCATAAACTTTAATACCACACAAATATAAATACATAATATCAATAAAAGTAAAGAGACAAAACTGGTTAAAGAATCTTTTTTTAGTTATAATAGAATCACCATTAAATTGTTTGTTGCTTTCACAACTAAAAGGCAGGCTGACAATTTATTAAATTAAATCAAGGAAAGATAAGTGCCATGCTGCTGTTTTTTCCTAAAATTTTTTGCCCAAAGAAAAATATTTTCTGAAGAAACATGACAAATCAATAAGCCTTTTTCCAGTCACCTAGTGGACATGGCAACTGTTGCTAACCATTCCAAGCTTTGGCTTTATGTAGTTTGTTTTAACAGCCAAGTCATGAAGTGGATAGCATATTATGGTCATTTAAATTTGAGTTGGAATTTAAAAATTAGTTTAAATTTTACAATCTGTTTGCCATGTAATGAAAACTATTTTTTTGCAATTATTAGGCTAGACTTTGCATGTAGTCAGATACTGTAGTTATTTATTTAAAAAATTTTCTGAACATCTTCACACTGTAACTCACAGTCATTTTCCTTTTAAAATTTAAGTACCATTTTACATAGATTAAATTTAAAACCGAAATTAGGTAGACAACCAAACTATTTTGTAACGGTATTATAGTAAGCAGATTTTGCTAATTAATTTACAAATAATAATTATTTATCTGTCTGCATCAACTTTTGCTGTAAAAATAAGTGAAATAATTACAATTCTTGTTTTAGAAATTATATAGTTGCACCTGGTTTGTTTTTAGCAATTACGTGTAAATGGTATATCCAATATTATTGCAGTCAAGTTGCAAGACATATTAAATTTCAGTTAATATGTTCGACACTTTTATCCATTCAATTACTTGGGAAAATTATAAATATTTACTCATTGCCTTTTGATAAATTACAGTATAGCTTCTTGTAGCCTTTATCTTTTATAGAGTTGCTTGTTAAAATTAATCAAAAAAATAATATTTTAATAATGTAATAATTGTTTTTGATCATACTTTTCTGTTATTGAATAACTCGATTTTTGCATTAAGTACCATTTTAAGTTAATATGCAAGTATGTAAGTATTCCAGCTGATTGTAAAATATCAAACTCTATTTTTTCATAATATGATAATTTTGCAGTTTATTGTTTTTGTTTTTTTTAAGCATTTGCAGTCATAATTAAGTGGCTGAATCACTTAATTAAAAACAGAGCAACCACACTATTTAATAAGTTTGTTATGATAAGCAAATTTTGTTTACAATCTACATAAATCTTGCTTTGTTTTACAAGCCTATATACAATTAGGTGTGCTTGTGATGGTGGTAGTAGTTTTGCTTTTAATAGATTAACTATTAAATATCATAATTCAAAAGTTTTCAGTGCATGTGCATACTGGTAGTTAGATTAAAATGCCTTGATGCGCACGGTTGTTGTGGAATGCAATCAAGATAAAAACAAATTTCAGAGAATAAGTGCTTAATTTAAATTAAAAGCACAACCTTAACCCAAAAAATATTATTATTTTTTTGATTAATTTTAACAAGCAACTCTATAAGATAAAGGGTACAAGAAGCTATACTTTATCAAAAGCAATGAGTGAATATTTATAATCAGCTATCTTTATTTTTCCCTAGTAATTGAATGGATAAAACTGTCGGAACACATTAACAAAAATTAACTGAAATTTATTATGTCATATAACTTGACTGCAATAATATTGGATATACCAAAACTTGTAAGAATACACATAATCACACAAACCAGATGTAACTACAGTATATAATTTAAAACAAGAATTGTAATTATTCCACTTATTGATATTTCTACAAAAAAAGTTGACATAAACAAATAAATGGTTAATATTGTTAAATTACATAACAATTGCAAGAAGCAGCCATATTGGATTTAATGTTATTTATTTTTTTATTAACCAAACATTTTAAAAAAAATATAATACAAAAAGTTCAGAAAATTAATAAAATATAGATATAATACAACAATGTAATTATAATACAATATAGTTACAGTGTGAAAGATGTTCAGAAAATTTTTTTAAATAAATAACTATAGTATCTGACTACATGCAAAGTCTAGCCTAATAATTGCAAAAATTAGTTTTTATTACATGGCAAACAGATTGTAAAATTTAAACTAATTTTAAAATTCCAACTCAAATTTAAATGACCATAATATGCTATCCACTTCATGACTTGGCTGTTAAAACAAACTACATAAAGCCAAAGCTTGGAATGGTTAGCAACAGTTGCCTTGTCCACTAGGTGGCTGGAAAAAGGCTTATTGTGCTTTCATAAAGATTTATTCTTAGTTTGCTTACCAATAAATCAGCAGCTGAGAAACATCTCTCAGCCTCAACATTAGTTCACAGTGCTTCAACTGTAAAACTGGTAAAACTTGTCACTAGCAACTGAGTGACAAGTAAACCAAAACTTTTCTACATTGATAATTGTGGTGGACACTAAAGTAGGAACTCTTAGAATTATTAGACACTAGTTGCTTTCTTTCAACTGATAATAATTAGTAGTAATAACTAACAATAGGCTCTTAAACAAACAATCATAGTAGGCCTATAATGTATTAGGTTTCAATAAGTTGAAAAATGGAACTAGAGGTAACTCAGCTTTTTTTTACTTGTATTAACTTCACAATCAATCCCCTTTTTTTGGGGACCAGTTGTGAGTAATAATTTTTTAACCAGTTAATTAAATTTGGAAAAAAAGATCAATTGCTTACCAGATGTAGAACTATCTTTTAAGCACTCATTTAATTCTTTCTCAGATAGTTGCCAAGAGATTTGAGAGGTTGTTGTCTCAGCACATGCATGCAAAATCGGAGATATGAATGCTTGCCAACTAAAAACAATAAAGTGGCATTTAGATTGTGTAAAAAGCATTATTAGTGGATAACTCATGTTTGAAGCATTAAAGTTACCCCCATGTGAAAACAACCAATGTTGGGCAGGCAAATAACACAGCCTATTTTTATCTCTTGTTATGGAACAGAATCAAAGTTTAAACTCAACAATTATGGTTCATAAAGCAGGCACTTAAGTTACTTCATTATCATAATATTTAATGTCTGATTTGTCAAATTTAAATGGCAATAATTGAAAAAAATATTTGCATTATATGCAAAAATTAAAAACAAAATCACAGTGCTTAACAAACGTGGTTGAGTGTAAAAATAATCCAGCCAATAGTTTAACTAAGTAAGCAAACAGTCCCGCACAAGCTTGCAAATACAAAAAACCTACTCAACAACACCAACTTCGATTTCAGAAATTTGCAGTAGTCTGATTAAGAGAGAGCTGGTGAGTGGAACTCGTTGGCTCATGCACACATTCAACACTGTCTCAGCAGGCAAATGCTTGTCATTGTAGCTGAAAACCAATAATAGAATATAGAAAAGAGTTTTTATAATAATGACCAGTTAATTTCTCAATGAATAGAAAAATCCAACAAGCATTGATTTTTTCACATAAGTCAAAGAGTAACTTATGCTGTTCCAGATCTTCATTAATTTGTCATGTTGGGCATTGGCAAAAATGTTGACCATTTAAAAATGACATAGTCCAACCTAAATTCAAATTTATGACACTAGAATTCATTTTTGCTGTTATTATGGAGTTGGATAAATTAATATAATTAATGAGATTTATTCCACAAATTAAGTAAAAAAAATTATATAAGCCAAAAATATTGTTACATCAAAATACAAAGCAATTGAGAAAGCAAAAATAGAACAAACCGATCTGCAAGTAATAAGGCTTCATAAAATTTCTGTAAGTCCCAATACATTGATCCACTTAATTGATCTTTAAGCATAGAAACAATCTTATCACTAACAGGATACATATCCATGATGGCTTTTAACTCCTGAGATGTAATAGATGGTCTGAAAAACAGAGACAAAATCAATGACAACGGTTGGCAAATTTTTGTTTTTTGATTGGGACACTTTTACAGAGCATTTCAACTAATGTCTTAAAAATTTGAATTTAAACCTACAAAACTAAATTAATAAATATGATCATATATTGAAACAAAGCAAGAGTGTTTTTTCGTTATTGCTCATATTTTCCCAGTATTCCATTGTAAAAAAACTTTGCTTTTTTTATAACTTTTTCATATTGCAACTTATTGAATGACAGAAACTTACAAAAAAATAATTTTTGATTAACTAAGTTTGGCATAAATGTATGAACTCAGTGGATTAAGTCATACTGTTGAAATGGCTCTAAAAATTAAAGATGATATAGAAAAACTATTTTATTTAAATATATAAGCTTTAAAAAGGAGATTTAAAAACTCAAACATTTTGGATAAGCTCTCTTTAGGACATTATGGTAGAATTGGAGCCTTCAACCAGTGTGTTGATACCTATTCACAAAAAAGGAGACAAGAAGAAATGCACTAACTACAGGGGCATTTTTTTATTAAGTCTTCCTGAAAAGGTCTATGCAAAGTGCCTCGAAAAGAGATGCTGCAAAATAGCCAAACCTCAACTTCAGGATGCACAATGTGGATTTTGTCCTGGCAGATCCCCATTGGCCAGATCTTTGCCCTTTACCAAGTATTTAAGAAATTGTGGAAATATGCCAAAGAGGTGTATACATGCTTTGTAGACCTTGAAAAAGCATATGACCATGTCCCAAGAGACAAGCTGTGGACAGTACTGGTGAAGTATGACATGAGAGATCAACTATTAGCTGCTGCCAAATTGTTGTACAAACAGTTAGAAATCTGTGCTTGTGTCAATGGCATGAAAACAAAACCTTTTAATGTCAGTGTTGGACTATGACAAAGCTGTGTTCTTTCTTCTCTTCTGTTCATTATATACATGGCAAGATAGACAGAGACAGTTCCTCCAGTAGTGGTGTCATGTTTGGGGGGTGTAATGTTTGGCGCCTGCTGTTTGCATTGTTAAGCTTTGTTAAACTCGAACAAAAGTAATCTCCAATATGCACTTGATTGGTTTTTTGATGCATGCTTGGATGCTGGAATGAAAATTAGTACGGCTAAAACTGAGATCATGTGTTCGTCAAGGAACCCTGTCCAGTGTTCCTTCCAAACCAATGGAGTAACTTTTAAGCAGATGGAGAAGTTTAAGTATCTTGGAGTCACATTGTCAAGTGATCAATAGATGGACAACAAACTGGATGCAAGTATTGGAAAAGCCAGTGGATTAATGTGCCAGCTTTACCAATCAGTTGTACTGAAACAAGAGCTGTGTACAAAAGCAAAGCTTTCTGTTTTCAGATCAGTTTTTGTTACTATCCTCACCTATGGTCATGAGTGTTGCGTTATGACCAAAAAATAAGACTAAGATCCCAAGTACAGGTGGCCAAAATGGGTTTCTTGCAAAAAGTTAGAGGTTTATCCTTACTTGACAAGGTTAAAAGCACTGACATTCCTCAATCTTTCAACATTGAACTGCTACTACTCTACATAGAACAATCTCAACTGCACTGGTACGGTCATGTGACATGAGCATCCCATGAGCAAACAGCAAAGCAACTAATGAATGCTGTTCTGAGTGGCAAAAGACCTAGAGGGCAACCCAGAACTTGTTGGCAGGATTATGTTGAAGACTTGGCCTGGTCATGTCTTAGAATTCCACCAGTTAAACTTGCAGCAGATTAGGATGCTTGGAGATCCCAACTTGAGGTGCTGCCACCACAACCCAAAAGGACAAGCAGACAAAGGGAAATACAATGAACTAAATCAATGTTTTTCCTGAAAATGATAATGATGATGATAGGGGTCTGCAAATAGTAGATCAGAAAAAAATAGAAAACTTATGGACTTTTTGTATAAAAATAGATTCATTTTAATTTGACACTAAAACCACATTTTTTCACAAAAATGAACAAAGATACTTTGTAAATTCTTCACTTCACTTTTGAAAAAAAAAACACATAAATAGTTGGCTCACAAAAACGTAGTATTTTTTTGGTTGTGCCAAAAAATATTTGCAGAACTCTGGACTAGAAAAGCTTGTGGAAGTGAAATGCAATGTTCATACAGTTTAAAGATTGGTTTTGAAAGCAACAAATGTAGTTTATTAAAGGTTGTTATATAATAACTATTTAGTCTTAAAGGGATTCAAATATTAACACTTGAATTTTATCAATTTAAATAAAAGAGTCATTTAAAATTTTGTATGAGCAAAAGTTTCGAGTGAACAACAAAATCTTTTCTAACTTCAACAAAGAGAACCATGAAAAAGAAATAGAGAAAATTTAACAATTGCTATACTTATTCTCCAGCAAATCAGAAGGTTTGTCTGGTAAGGGTAAACACGAAGCTAAGAACTTTAAGAGCTTGAAGTAGTTAACAAGATGGGGGCGATTTTTATCTAAAAAATATACATAATTGTAGTTTTATTAGTCTTTACAGCTTAGCATAATTAAATTTCAATTAATATCTGCATCAGTAAAACAATCCAGTTTTCGTAAACTATGAAACATTAAAAAATGTTTTTAATTGATTAAACATTCTAACTATAATCTTATAATGCTTTTGTTTTTTAAAAATCCATTGTTTAAAAAAATCAACCAATAAAATGCAGCCAACATTATTACTGTTTACTTTTGAAATAGCAAAAAATTTGAAAAAGATTGAAGCTTTTTGGCCAAAAAAAGTTTTTTAATGAAAAAATTAAGGGTAAGTGAAAAGAGAAAAATAAAAAATTTTAAAAAAATTCATTTATAAAAAAATTTAACTAGCACATGCATAATTTTGATAGGTTATTTCTCAGACATAAGATTTTTAGAAAAATTTAAAGTAGATAATATGCTTATAAAAAAAGACATGCTAAATCATTTGTGTCTAAGAATTTTTGTTCTTTAAAAATTAGAAAAATAAAATAAAAAAATAAATGGTAATGATTAAATTTTACCAATATAAAAAATTGGCTTATAATATGCAATGCAGAAAAAACATTCTTCTTTTTTAATGCAACACATAAATTGATACAGTTTTTGATTCAATAAAATTAAAAACAAATAAGTTGATGTTTTAATAGTTTAGTTGAATAATTAATCAAAGTTGTCATTTTGGTGATGTCTAACAGCTTTGACAACTTACTGTTAAAAAAACAATTTTTTCTCATTAATACAGCTCCTTCAAGTCATAAACTGTCAATCAAAAACACTTTAAATCTTTTCTTCTGTCCAAAGCTTTTTTAATCTATTTAGATCAGTGCTTTTCAACCTTTTTCAATTATGTGTACTCTTTTTGCAAATAATTGAACTCCATTCACTGGTATACAAAATTTTCAAAGCATCATAAATATCTTTATTATTCTTGTATGTCTGCAATTAGACACAACACTAGCAAAACACGATATAAATTTGGCAATAAAACATTGAATGTACAAATTTACTTAGTACAAAATTAATTCAAAGCAACAAAAATATTATTGGGCATCAGAGTTATTAAGCAGAAATTATCTTATTTTCTTTCAGTTGTTCACTTTTGCAAAAAATTTTTTCACCTGGTTAAAAAGCCATGATTTTGTTGAAATAAATGTAATAAATGGTTTATGTGCAGTATTTTTATTTTGGTGGTGCATGATGAAATATGTTTTGTAACCATGATTCAACAAACTTTATCATTGTACAAAAACTTCAGACAAACAAAATAAAGAAAGACAGAAAGAAAATGATTTAGGATACATAGCAAGTACAATTACAAAGATCACAGTTATTCATTTAAAAAATTTTTTTTCAACATTTTGCTCAAAAACTAAAATCTTTTTCACTATTTTTATTTTCTATTTTTTATCTCTATTTAGCATCTTGACTCAAAAGAAAATGTCTGAGGTGACTGTCAACCAATTTTATTTTCAATTTTTTATCTCTATTTATCATCTTGACTCACAAAAAAATGTCAGTGGTGATTGTCAACCAATCAATTATCTCCTGCCTTTACTAAAGCTAAGATAGTACTGCTGGTTAAAAACTTTAATTTGCTTTTTTAGTTTTTTTTTTTTTTTTTTATTTTTATTTTAATCTCTATATTTATCCTCCTGACTCGCAGGAAAGCGACGGAGGCGCTATACATAGGGTAGGCAATTACCCCGACCTGCTTCCGGAGATGCCAAGATATTGCTGTCCGCTTGTAATTTAGAACTGCTTGTCAAGACCACCAAGCAGGGGAAAGTGCCGTAAAGTGTTTTTCCCAAGAACACAACAGAATGGCGCAAGTGGGTTTTGAACCGAGACCATGTTGATCATCAGTCCGGTGCGTTAACCACTCGACCACGCTGACTTTTTAAGAGATATATATAAATTTAGATCTGTTTGCTTAAACTGTTAAACAGAAAAAAATGCTGTGAAGTGTCTTTTCTTGAAAGGGCACAAAAATGATAAGAGTTGGTTTTAAATTACATCTTTATCAATCACAAGCACATTATTGCTTAACTTAAACAATATAATAGGTTTTTGGTTGAGCAGCAATTAATGAAAAAGTTTTCCCATTTTTGGTGGTGTCAGGTTACTATGTGGCCAGTTTACTTTTTCATAAATTCTTGATCTTATTTCTTGCCTATTTATTTTTTGCCACCTAGTTTTTTATTTTTTCTTAAAAAAGTTTTACAATAATACAAAACTCAATTTGGACATTGCTTTATAAGTTATTCCATTGATACCTGCAAAGTTACGACAAAGCAACCTAATAGTTGACACTTTGAGTGGCATCTCATACTTCATAGCAAGAAGAGTGAATTGGCTTTCATCTGTAAATCCAGTTAAATTTGGATCAAAAATGGTTAACTCACGATATATCTCAGGCAACCTGAAAAGTTTACAAAATTTTGCTATAAATCTACAGCTACATATAAACTACTTATTTATGCAGAACAAAAAAATTGATTGAATCATAGTAGAGTTACACTTTATGTAAAATTTAAAAAAGATGGTTCAGAAAACATTTTGTCAATTCATTTGTGAATGTCTTTTATTTTGTATAATAATATTTGAAAAGCATTTCATTTAAATGCATGCAAAGTATAAACTTTCAAAAAGCTGTCTCATGGTAAAGAGCTATTGCAGCACAAACACTTTTTTCTGTGGCAGGTGCAAAAACAAGCAATTTTCACTTTGAAAAAAATCAGACTATTACAGTGTCTCTATGTCCAGGCTCAAAAATGCTGTTTGAAATCACAACAAAATGTGAGCACAATGTACAAGTTTATCTAAAAATATTTAAATATTTTTTTAAAGTTTTAAGCAATAAATTTATTTAAAAAAGTTTAATTTGTCATTTTGCGGCATAAATATTAACTTTGCTATTTATGGTTTGCACTGCAGCACTGTGTAATGATGCTAGCACAAACAAACAAAAAACATTTTATTACACAGACCAACATTTTTGTTTTTGATTCAACTAGGACAGATTTGATCGCTAGGCTTTGTTTTCAATATTGTAAAAGAATAACAGGGATTGAGAAAAAATTATATCACAAAAAGTTTTTTTCTGAAATATTGATAAAAAAATGAATAAAATTATGCAATTATATTACCTAATTTGTGGAACAGGCTGAGTATGTAGCTTTAAATTTACCATTGCATCTAAGGATAAGCAATCAGAAGGGATTTTTTCAGTTATAATTTCTTCTTTTTGAATTATTTGTTTCATTTCATCTATAAGCATATTACAAAACTGCTACCGTTAAACAATTGATATTAACTTTTCGAAAATCAAGTAAAACAAGCTTTTGAAAAGTTTGTTATATATAACAAATGAATCTTATAAAGCAGAAACCAATTTAAAATTTACACAATTAAAATGTATGAGGCTAAAAAATTATAAAAAAATTTTCTCAAGACTCAGTTTGATTGAAAGATTGTGCTTAATTTCTGTTTTAAATGATTGGTACAATAAAAATTTAAATATAACTTTAATGAAGCAAAGACGCAAGCTAATGAACTTATGGATTAAACAACGAGACAAGAGTCCAGATTGTATAAAAAATTATAGCAAGCGACAATTAACTATTACAGAAGAAGCAGCATTACGTTATGGTTTAAACCATCATATCCTACCAAAAAATTTTGATAATAATACAATGAAAGTTAGTATTGAACAATTGGCCTTTTCGATCAAGAAGAATGAGAATATAAAATTTGATGAAGAAATTTCGGATGAAATTAAATTTGCCTTAAAAAGATTTTCTACTAGTGCCAAAAGAATTTGTTCTTCACACAGAAATCGCGCGCTTCATAAGACCCTAAAAAACCTATCAAAGGATAATGAAATCAAGATTTGTAAATTCGATAAAGGTAAAGGCATAGCAATTCTTGACTCGTCTGATTATTATTCAAAATTAGACTCTATAGTACTTGATCAATCTAAATTTATTCAAATTAATCAAAATACAAAAGTACATCCAATAATTTCAAAAGAAAAATCTGTTACTTATTTTATACGTAAATATTTGAAAAATTATGATTCTGAAGTAATTCGAAAATTAATACCATCTGGCAGCAAGCCCGGAAGAATATATGGTTTAGTAAAAGTTCACAAGAACAATTATCCTCTCCGCCCGGTAATATCGATGATTGATTCGCCTGAATATGAACTTGCAAAATTTATGGATTCTTTGATTAAACCACTTGTTCCTAATAAATACATGCTGAATTCCACTGATGATTTTTTAATGAAGTTAAATAATTCTAATATTTCTTCTAATGACAAATTGGTTAGTTTTGATGTCGTGTCTCTTTTCACCAATATACCTCTAAATGAAACAATCAATATTATTGCTGATTATGTTTTTTCAGATGAAAATATCCAAAAACCATTAATGGAAAAACATATTTTTGTTAAATTGTTACGGTTAGCGTGTGAAGGATTGTTTTTATATAATGATTGTTTATATAAGCAAATTGATGGTGTTGCTATGGGGTCTCCATTAGGACCAACATTAGCCAATTTCTTTTTGGCCCATATTGAAACAAAAAAAATTATTAGACTCTAGCATGTGTCCACCTAAATTTTACTCTCGTTTCGTCGATGATTGTTTTGCAGTTTTTGATAGTGACATTTCTTCTTTAACTTTTTTAAATTTACTGAATTCCCAACATAAAAACATAAAATTTACTATGGAATCTGCTGTACAATGTATTTCGTTTTTAGATGTTTCCATTAAAGTTAACAATGACAAAATTGAGACATGGATATGGCGCAAACCTACACACACTGGTTTACTTTTAAATTATAATGCGTATTGCCCTAAAAAATGGAAATCCGGATTAATATCTTGTTTATTACATAGAGCTAAATTAATATGTTCTAATAATTTGTTATTTCTTAATGAAGTTGTTTTGCTTAGAAATATGTTTGCGTCTAACGGTTACCCTATTTGGTTTTTTGAAAAATGTTTAAAAAAGTTTAATGAAAAAAGTATGCATTCTCATTCTTCGTCTCCCGATTATGTTTACAACCTAAATATCCCATATTTTGGCCATGACTCCAAACGTTTTTTAATTAAACTTAAAAACATTATTAAATCTAAATTTAAAATAACTTTAAAAATAAATCCTGTCTATAAAACATTTAAAGTTTCACATTATTTTCAATTGAAGACTCGTGTTCCCCCCGCACTATGCTCAAACATTGTGTATCAATTTTCTTGTTCGTGCGATTCGAACCTGACGTACATTGGTATGTCAACTCGTCATCTGAGCACTAGGGTGAGGGAGCACTTAGGTTTCCATTTGAAGACTGAAAGCTCCGTCAAGGATCATATTATGTCATGTCATAGTTGCTCCAATATAAAATTCAGCGTTAATTCGTTTAAAAATAATCAAAAAATGTAGTTCTAATTTTGAAACCAAAATTCATGAAGCGTTATTGATAAAAAAACATAACCCCAAACTTAACCGACAATTATTTGCTAATGGTTCATCATTTTTATTAAATATATTTTAGATTGGTATTTTGTGTTATTTGGTTTTGATGTATCGGTATTGTTGTTGTTGTCATTATGGCGGTCGCATTTCAAATGAATTCCTTTATGTTGAAAAAACGCGTGTAAAAAAGATGTGACAAATAATTACGTCACTCAAATGATTGACTTCTTCTTTTTAAATTACAGTACATAGTTTTTGTTTTTTTTTCTTAAATCATTTATTTATCTGAAGAGGGCTGAGGCAAGCCGAAAACGTTTATGGTTTTTTCTTTTGTTTATTTTTGTTAAAATTTTTTTTTTTTTTTTTATCTTTTATTTATGATGAATACATTTATGCTGCTATATTTTGTCGTTTTATGGATTAAGAAAACATTTTATTCTCTTCCTAAATTGTATAAAAAAGATTAAGCCTAATAACACTGTTGACTTAGAGTTAGAGATACAAATGGTGATACAATGGTTTAGAGATACAAATGGTGTTTAAATGGTCTTGACCAATATCTTAAGTCATTAGCTGCTGTCTCCTTTAAAAAGAAACTATTTTTTTGCTTTGTTGTGTTAAGAAACAGCTCTAAATTTCTTGGTAACTATGAAAGCAGGTCAAGATAAGAGCATTTGATGATTGGTTAATGCTTAATACCTCCAAAGTTGTCTGCAAAATCTGGATAAGTAGTTAATATGATAAATTATTTGTTCTTCATGCATAAAAAAAGCATGGTTGACTGGCTGGAGTGCTGTGATTATGATCAACATGGTCTCAGTTCAAAACCTTCTGTTGTGTCCTTGGGAAAGACACTTTGGCACTTTTCCCTGCTTGGTGGTCTTGGTAAGCAGTTCTGGCTATACTGTAGGTTCACAAACAATGGCTTAGTTACAACAAACACTTTATTTTTGTTTAGTTTATCTAAATTGCATTGTGGTTATATAAATTAATAATTAATCTAGGTATGTTTCACCTTACTGGTACAGTGCTTAATAACACATGGTTAGAGCAAGTATATTTATATTTATTTAAACACTACACTTTATTAGTTAAAACCACAACAGTCTGTTTCATCTTATCAAATCGTCAGTTAGTTACTTATTCAAATAGACTACAGGTACTACCAGCAAAAGTGTTTAAATAAATATAAATAAATTAATTAGAAAACGAAATTAAAAGAATGTAACAGATAAAAGACGTAAAAAATATTTGTTTGATCTAAAATGGTTTTCTAAAATCTATTTCACTAAGCTCTTAAATCATGAAAAATTAACCCAAAATAACCCAATTTTTTAGCTTGCCTAATAATCTGCAAAATTCAAACTGAATAAATACAAAAGCATGTCAATAAATATTTTTTGGCTACAGATTTGAAGTGGAGATCTTTTGGTTTTAGTTCACATTCATGTATTAATAAAGTACTTCTAGGGCTGTCAATTAGTGAAGGGCCACTTCAAAGTGTTTCTTGTAGGGCCAAAAAGTTTTTTTTAAAAAAATCATGGTATTTGTCAAAAAAGGTCAAAAAGCACTGTTAGAAATCACTAACATGCATATAATTTCAAAGAACACACAAACTATTTTTTTTAAAATTGTTGATAAAACCAAATATAAGACAATTTTTTTTACAAACAAGATATGACATATTTTTAAAAGTAGTCCAAAATTATCATTTTACAAATAAAAAAAACTATATTAACAAGCATAACTGAAATATTACTTAAATATTTTTTTAGCTCTATTAATCTTCTTTATATGCAGAAAAGCATCAGAAACATTAGGACAAAACAATAAAAAATTAAAATACATGTAGAAATACAGGCTTCTATTTGGTTTTTGAACAAACCCTAATTAAAGACTCAAAACCTTGAGCTGATATTCAGATGACCATACCTGGCAACTTTTTTTTAGAGTTGAATTCCTTTTTTTCATCAGTGTCAGGGCCCTTTGCTTTGATCTATTATAAAAACCATCATTCAACTGTAAGCTTTCATAAATTATAAAATAGCATCAATTTACCAACTCTTGTTTTCTATACATGTGTTTTTGGTAGTATTTCTGTATATTTAGCTGAGTAACTAAAGCATTTGATTCTGAAGTGGTAAACTTGGGTTTAATTCCTAGTCAAGTCAAATCAAATACTTTAAAATTAGTGTTTACAACCTTCCTGCATGACTATCAGCATTACAGAAAAAATGTAAACAAAAATTGAAAGCTTCTAGACTTGGCAGTCTGTTGATTGGCACAATATGTTCATGACAATTAAAATGTGATTAATGTTATTCAAATGGTATTAAATTTATAACACAAGCTCCAAAAGCACAAGTACAATCAGACAAAGCTTCAAAAGCACAAGCACTATAAAGGCAAAAAATTAATTAAAGGTCAAGTGTTGACAAAGGTAAGAGTAAACTTAATGTATACTTTTACAAAAAAAATATCTATACATTTAATAAAAGACAAATATTCAAAAAGTTATGTATTTGAACTTTTGATTTTTGTACAAATTGCTAAGTTTTTTTACTGGCACTAAACAAACTTGTTTTTTTTAGCAAGTCTTACTTTTGTACGTAAGTTTTTGGCCCCAAGGTTTTTCAGTCAAAACTGCTCTGGGGAAAAACACTTCGTAACAATTTACTTTTCATGGTACTTCTACTAAGCAGCTTCAAATTGTAGTCACTTAATCTGATAAGGTCTTGGAGAGAGCAGCTAAAAATTAAGCTATTGTACATCACAGTTTTTTACCTTCTTTTTTATTTGATTGAAACGAAGTCCCAAAAAATTTTAACTAATGCTAATAATTTGTGGTAACATGTTGATTTTTGATTGTCTATAATGCCTTTTCCCACTTGCTCAGTAGTTTCTAAAGAACCTTGCTTACATGGCCTTAAATTTAAAGAAATAGTAGCTCAACATAAATTCTATTAGATTTAACATTACTTGAATTAGCAATGTCTAAAGGTGCTATGAAATAAATCTTCCAATTTTTTTTGATAAAATAGTGAATTGAGATTTATTTGATAAAATAGTGATATATGCAGTTAGTTGTAATTTGGATAAACTATTAATTTATATCAGGGATCTCTTACAACTTTGAAATTGCTCACTTCTTAACAACCTATTGCATACATGGACATAATCAGGTACTACCAGTAAAATTAAAATGAAGCACCTTAATAAAAGTTATCTTGATCAGGATTCAGAAAATCAGTGCTTTGCCACATTTTATCAATTGAAATATTTCAGCTTGTTAACAGCTAGATTATTTATTAGATTATTCTAGCCCAGTCAATGGCCTCCAGTCCCCAGCAGCCCTTAAATGGGCAGGTGATGCAAAGAATCTCTGGGTATAAATTTTAAAACATTCATATTGAAATTAGACTTGGAACCTGGAACATCAATAGTCTTTGTGATAGATGGACATAGGTAGCAAAGGAATTAAGGAAAAGGAAGGTGGATATTTGTGGTCTACAAGAGGTATGATGGAAGGGCTAAGGAGCTGATTTCATTGGAGTTGAAGAAAGAAGATTCAAGTTATGGTTGTTAGGAAATGATACTGGGAAGAGTGGTGTGGGAATACTGGTCAAGGAGGAGCTGTGTGAAAGTGTTGTTGAGATACAAAGAAGGATTGAGAGAATGATGACAATATGTCTTATATTATAGGAGGAAATGATACAGGTGATATGTCTCTATGCAACCCAAAGTGGAAAGCCAGATATACAGAAGAAATTTTATGATGAACTGGTTCATGAATATGTTATGAAAGGTACAAAAGAATTGACTTTGAGGATTAAAGACTTTTATAGTTATTTTGGAAAAAATGTGGATGGATTTGATGGTTTACATGGAGAAAATGGAATTGGAGAGTGAAATTTGGAAGGTAGAATGTTGTTGGAATTCTGCAATCAGAAAGGTTTATGTGTGGTGAATACATGATTTATGAAGGAGAAAAGGAAGGTGACTTACAGTTCAGGTGGTAATGAAACTGAGATTGATTTTGTTTTGGTGGTAAAAGAAAGCAGAAAGTTCTTTACAGATGTCAAGGTGATTCCTTGGAAACTGCAACACAGGTTTGTGGTTGTTGATGTAAAGAAGGAAAACCAGTTTAAGTGCATGACAATGAAACAGAATAGGCAATGGAAGATATGGAAAAAGAAAAACAAGTAAAAAATTTAAGGACAAGGTAAAAGAATTAGTTAATACTGAAACAAAGGATTTGTGGGGTTCATTTAAGGATGGGGTTTTGAAGGCTTGTGAAGAAGTTTATGGAAAGAGAAAACAAAGGAGGGAGCAAGGAAGCACATGGTGGTGGAATGAGGAAGTGCAAGAAGCAATAAAGAGAAAAAAAACACATTTAGAGAGATTTGCAACATCCGATCAGAGGAGAATAAAAATAATTACAAGAGAGAAATCTAACAAGAAAAATTGTCAGTAGAGCAATGAGGAGAGAGGCTGAGCAAGAGATGAATGATTTGTGTGATAAACCAAACAATGTGTTCAAGCTTGTGAAATTTTTAAAAGGGAAAGGACAATTTTAAACTATGTATGATGTATGAGAGGAGCAAATGGCAAATTTGCTTTCAGCAAGAAGAATCGAAAGAGTGTGGAAAAAACATATGAAAAACGATGCATAAAGAGAATGCATGGAATCAAAAGACTGAGATTGGCATAGTGGAAGGTCCAGTGGAAAAGGTTTCCTTAAAGGAAATAACAAGTGCAATGAAGAAAATGAAATTAGGAAAAACATCTGGACTTTTAAAAGGGAGCATGGAAATGATAAATGCAAGTGAGAAAGTTGGAATTGAGGTGATGATGAAACTTTGTCAGTGAGTACTTGATGGAAAAAGAATGCCGAAAGATTGGAAGTGATGGTGCCAATTTACAAAAAAAGGAGATGTAAAAAACTGCAGTGCATATAGAGGAATAAACTTATTAGAGCATGGAATGAAGATCATTGAAAGAGTATTGGAAAAAAGGATAAGAGCATTGGTGGAGGTGGATGATATTCAATTTGGCTGTATGCTATGAAGAGGGACAACAGATGCTCTTTTTATAGTGAGAAGATGCAAAAGGAATACAGGGAGAAGGATAAAAAAATTGTACATGTGTTTTGTTAATTTAGAGAAGGCTTTTAACAGAGTTCCAAGAAGAGTAATGCAATGGGCACTAAGGAAGAAAGGACAACCAGAGATCTTGATTTTGTTTGTTTACTCAGATCTGTTTTGTCACCATTGTTGTTTTACATTGTGGTGGATGTTGTGACAGAGAATGCAAAAAAAGGCT
Organism: Diplosoma virens; assembly: GCA_963680785.1. Lineage (NCBI taxonomy): Eukaryota > Metazoa > Chordata > Ascidiacea > Aplousobranchia > Didemnidae > Diplosoma > Diplosoma virens. Next base: position 18,459,048 of record OY796896.1, read on the forward strand.
TCTTGAAAGAGGTTTTGTATGCAAATGACTTGGTACTGATCAATAAAATGCTGGAGGGTCTGAAGGAAAGGTTTTTTAAAATGGAGAAGTGCATTGGAGAGCAAGGGTCTGAAGGTGAATCTTGAAAAGTCAAAGTTGAAGGTGTGTGGGTCTGAGGCTGAAGTCATGCAAAGTAAAATAGAGCCAAGTGGAATATGTGGCAAAAGGGTGACTGTCAATTCAGTGCTTTGTACAAAACGAGACCAATGGATTCATGAAAGGTTTTCTAAGTTGAAGAAAGTAACTCTGATTGTGGCAAGGTATGTAATAAGGGTGATAAAACAACAAATGGTGCAGGAAAAGAGCAACAGGAGGTAATATGTGATAAAGTGGAAACTGTAAAGGGATTTTGCTATCTTGGCAATTGTTAAATGCCAGTGGAGGATGTGAAGCCGCAGTGGCTGCAAGAACAAGATTAGAATGGAAGAAATTTAGAGAGTGTGGAGAGATACTATTTGGAAAAAGATTCTCTTTGCAGATGAAAGGAAAATGTTATATGGAAGCGAAACATGGTGTTTGAGAGAAAATGAAGTAGCTATTTTGCAAAGAGCAGAAAGATCTATGAGGAGGGCAATGTGTGGTGCAAAGTTGGTGGACAAGAGAAATACAATGGAGCTGATGGACATGTTGGGATTGAAGTAAGTAGTAGATAAGCTGGCAAGGGCAAATGGTGTGCGGTGGTATGGTCAGTTTTGAGATGACCTAATAAAGATGTTTTGATAAAGGCAATGGCACATAAAGTGGATGGAAAATGTAAACAGGGCCGACCAAGGATGAAATGGAGAAAACAAGTTGAAGGAAGCATGAAAAGGATTGGTTTGAGGAAAGATGTGACAGATTGATGTAGGTGGAGAGCAAGTGTAAGAAGAATTACAGAAATAGTGGGAGCATCTGAACACCTCCATTCACTGGGGATATTTAAACCAGAGTAAAATTGGATTGATGATGATGATTCAGAACCTTTTCAATTTAGATTAGATGAAGTGTTACGCAAGTGTTTGAAGTGTTACTGCGCTTGGTAACCTTACCAGTATGTTATTAAAACAAAATAAAGTTTTTGCAGTAAATAAAATTGAATAAAAACAAAACTAGAGTAGTATTTTATTAAAATTTCATACAGGTTTTATCACTGCTTTGATGAAATTGCATATTAAATGTTAAGTTAAAATCTATTTTATTATCATTATGTATTAGTTGATTTATAGACTAAAATTTGGGACTTGAATTTTAAAAAACAAAACCTGCTGCAAGACTTGAAATAGCTAATGAAAATATTGAAAAGTCTAACAATGATGTGTTTCAATTAGACACATTTTATAACTTTACCACATTTATATTTAAAATCAAAGAAGAATATCTTTCAAAAGTATATATTGCAGATTTCAAAGATAACTGTGTGTGGTTTACAAACATTGATCAACAAAGCTCTCCCAGCATTCATGCATCAGTTATGGTGTTGAAGATTTTGGAAATTACAGCTTATGTAAACTCCACTATTCAATCTTTTTCTGTAGATAATTCTTTAATTATTTCTGCCCATCTATCAACCACATCTGAAATTAACAACATACTGGCATTATGCAAGTCAATATGAATCAATACTTATATTCCTGAAAACTGTTATGATCTTTTATAACTGTAAATGTTTTAAAAAATTATATTAGTTTAAAATCTTCAGGACAGGATGATAATTTTTTGAAAGTTTCTTTGATAAAATTTGTGATAGAATTTTATTTTTATTTTTTGCTGATTAGTTTGTAGAGTTAATATGTGCACACAAAAAGAGGCTAAATTTCTACTGGGACAATTTAAAGTTGCACTCAACATTGTTAAAACATATATTCACTGTTAAACAAACCAAAAACATAAATCTGCATAATGACTTTTATTCAAAAGTCTCTGAATTACCAATACCTGTGTTTGTAATAGCATTTTAATTGAATAGAAATTAATGCTTGATTTGAGTACTTTGCTGTTCAAATATAGCTGTTTAGATTGCAAAAATGGATCCAGGATCACCATATACCCCCAAATAGAAATTTGTTCCACTTCAACGTGCTTGAAATGGTTTTGCAGGGACAAAAATATAATATGCATGCAGAAAAATATGCCACCTAGTGGCATTTTTGAAATGAAAGTCACAGACAAACAATAGCTGAAATTTTCTTCTTTCAAGTTAGCTCTAACTTTTTGATTAATATACAAAATTTCATCAAAATTATAGATAAAAGGTAAAATTTTGCATTAATTTGGATATGATAAAAACTAAATTTCTCACATACAAGATGACTATGCCTCACCCCCTAATGGTTTTGGAACAAAGTTGAAATTTGGTGTGTAAGTTCCTAAAAAAAAGCTTTTTCACATATTAAAAAACTGTTTTTAAAAACAGTGTTTTACGATGTCATTTTTTAACATCAACAATCCAACAATGCCCATGCAAATAAATATTTCTGATGGCTATAAAGAGCTCTTTTAAATGGCTGAAAAAAGTGTTTTGAATGAGCCAACAGAGCTCTATTTTGCAATTACTGCACTGGCAGCACAATACTACACAGAAGTTGCATTAGATGAAGCACACTTTGGCAAACTTTTAAGTTGTGTAAACCAGCATTCTGTTAAAGTGTTCCATAAACCATACAAATTTTGATTCAATTGTGCCAAGGAGTATTTAATTGCCATGCAAAAAATTATTTAAAGAGCATTAACAACCATCCCATGCTTGGAGAGTCACAGAAAAAAACATTGCACTCAATACAAATTTTTTCCACAAATGCTACCACAGAAGTTTAACTGTAAGTATTGATGCAATAATTCACAAAAAAATCTTCCAGCTAAAGACAATTGATTTTAAAAAAAACAATCTGTAGAGCTTAGTTATTCATCTAAAGTGTGCTGTGGTATTTCTTGCATTTCAACTAGTTCTTGCTCTCAAAATTTTTAAGCAAATGTGCAAAAATTTCAGTAATATACCTTGATTGATGGCAACAATTCATAATTAAGAGATTATGTTGTTGATGTATAGTTTGCTTTGTATATTTGTTCATCTGCTTTATAATGTTATTATTTGTTTGGTTGTGATATTTAGATGCTTGAAGTACTAATTTTTCAAGTTCTAATGCAATTTTAAAGGCGATTCTACATGGGTCCAGTATAAACAAAGTGAGCAATACCAAAGTTGTAAAAGATCCTTGATTTATATACTTCATAGCACACAGAAACCTGTGGGTGATAAAACAATTTAATCAAATGTAAAAAAGTATACAAGGTGTGTCCAAAAAGTAACAAGACTGGTGTTATAAAAACTATATTGAAAAATATTGAAATATACCAAAGTCAAATTCCTTCAAAGTAATCCCCTTCTACTTGAAAACACTTGTGCATTCGCCTTTTCCATGATTCAAAACATTCTTGGAAGGCATTTTTGGGAATCTTTTTGAGCTCTGTCATTGCAGCCATTTTGATGGAATCAATGTCAGAAAAATGGGTTCCCTTCAGAACAGATTTGATCTTAGGAAAGAGAAAAGAGTCACACAGGGCCAGATCAGGGAAATAGGGGGGGTGTTCCAAAGTTGCAATGTTTCTTTCTGTGAGAAATTGATGAATAGTCAGGGCTGTGTGCGCATGAGCAATATCATAATGGAGCGCCCATGCGTGGGCTTCCCAAAGGCTCTAATCTCACTAATCTCACAAGACGTCAAAGAATTTTTTTATAGATGATTTGGTTCACTGTTTGGCCTTGGGGTAGGAATTCCAAATGAACAACGCCTTAAATATCAAAGAACACAATGAGCATTACTTTTACTTTTGACTTCAACTTCCTTGCTTTCACTGGCTTTGGGATCCATAACTTTTCCATTCACGACTCTGTTTCTTTGTTTCTGGATCATATTCAAATACCCATGTTTCATCCCCAGTTATGACAGAGTTGAGCAAGTCTGGTTCAGCCTCCAGATGCTTGGTAATGTCTTGGCAAACAGCAAATTTTTGTTGTTTTTGGTATTCGGAGAGAATCTTTGGAACCATTTTTGCACACAATTTGTGCATTCCCAAGTTTTCAGTAAGGATTTTTCACACTGTGTCTCTGCCAATGGAAAACTCCTCAGAAATCATTCTCACAGTCAGTTGACAATCTACACACACCAGTTGCTTCACTCAATTGATGTTGCTATCAGTCCTGCTTGCACCAGCCTGCCAGATCTTTGATCGTCCTCACATTCTTCTCGACCTTCTCGGAATCATTTGTGCCATTCAAAAGCACAAGCTCTTGGCATTGTTTCTTCTTTGTAAACTTGCTGTAGCAATGTAAAACATTCCAAAGGTCTCTCACCAAGCTTGGCTAAAAATTTCAAATTAATTCTTTGCTCCACAGTATTCATGTTTGCAGAGTATTCTCACTGACACTCTCTACAATGAAAAATGTGGCATTTCAAGCAGTACGATGAAACTTAAACACAAGGCAAACAAAAAAGAGACACTTCAATCAGAATGCACATAAAATGAACTCCTTTCACCTTGCAACAGTGCTGACATCCGATGCAATAAATTTGTCAAAATTCATTGAAGCAAGCAAGCAGCAGTTGCAATCTTATTGCTTTTTGGACACACCTTGTATTCATCAAAAATTTTCAAAAATATATTCCAAAATATATGCAAAAAACTACTTGTGGTTGTAAGTCACCAAAGTAAATTATTTTAAATGATTTAACAGGCTCCCTTCCTTTCAATTTAAAAATATTTTTTATTTAAAGTTATACACAAGTAAAAACAACAAGAAATTTATTATCCAATAATTAAAAACAATTTCAGGTTTCTTAAACCAAATTTATATAAAAAACAATTTTTTTTAAATGTCTATATTGTAATTGATTAACTCTGAAAAAATGATAATAAACATAAAAATACATGATTTAAACCTCTTGAGATTTTGTATAGTTGATTTCTTTATCTTTATTTGAATTAGAAATAACTTCTGCTAATTCTTTTGTTGGTTTAAGCAATGAAACTGGTTCCACAGCCATTAATTTTTCTGATAATTTTTCACTGCAATAAAACAGATTTTAAGAATCTTTACTTTCCACTTACGCATTTCAAGCAGTAAAGTTCCAGAAAAAGTCTGCAAATTTCTAAATCATCTATATATAGTTTACACTGCTACATGAAGTAATCATTAAACAGGCTGTTTATAGTTTTGCTGCAGGTACTGAGAGACATGCTGTTACTATATATAGATTTCACTGCTATATAAAATATAAATACATAAATATAAAATAATAACTACATAAATACAATATAAAATAGAAGCATTTGGCTAATGTAAAATTTTTGGGTCTCTTCAAAAAGTTACTGTAGTGATGAGAATGGTGCGATACGCTTTCCTGTAACACACCTACCCTAATTCTATTTGAACAAGTCCCATGAGCCCTTAAATGCCTGATGTGGAATGTCGCTCTAAATAACTTCACAAACAAATATTTATTACTGGAACACAGACCATTGACATCAGTTAATCACCACAATGTTATTTCAATATTATTTAAACATTAATTCTTGAAAATGTTAAGAGTAAGTTATGCATATTCTGCAATAAATTCAAATTAATTTAACTATCCAAATAAGTCAAAATAAAGATAACAATAACAGGTATGACTTACCACAATCAGGTTAATTTAATTACGAAACAATCTAACACTACTCTAACTAAGCAACAGCATATTTAAACATAAGAAAACACTTTCTAAACCTAAACTAGCTAAACTCAACTGACCACGTTTTGCAAATGACTCAACCTGATACATTATGACGTAATTAAAGTTTTAAGGTTTCTGCATGTCTAGTAAAGAAGGCGCATACGTAATAAGCATCAAATAAAGATAGGGTAATTCCCAAATAGAAATTATAATGAATCTCACCATAACATAGTCGGCCCAAAATATGGAGCAGGTCCACAAACAGTACACCGAGCAATATTTTCAATTATGAGGTGAGATTGATGCCAATCACACCTAATCTTACACAAAATTATCCATCTGTAGCTTAAAATTCAACTGCATGGGGACAGTTAGTCAGTTTTAAATGATGGTGACGAATACATATACAGTATATAGAAAACAAATGTCACATGCAAACACAAGAATCATAAACAACCATGCTACGATAGTCACCGTAGCCATATACACCATGCAACCCACGTATGATATCAATTGTTCTCAGTTCATGTTATATCAGGGAAGAGATGAGCATAACCTTTGTTTATTGTATGCAGGCATACAGTCCATAGTTCGTATGCTCTAGTTGGCAAGCAAAGTTTAGGCTGCACCCGAGCCCACCATCAATGAAACACAGTCCATTGTCAGTCAATTGAAATAAATCCGGCAAACCAGGATGCGTCAAGAGTGTGAAAATTATTCTCTTGAAATACATCACAGTTCATAATTGTTTGATACTCAATTGACGCTCCTGATTACAACTCACAGTGTGTTGTGCTAAGCACTGACCTCAGCTTCTAAAAGACAGAGTTTTCTTATGTCTCTGACAAATGTTTTGCCAGAGACAACACGAACCTTCACTCTTCAAACTAAATTATCATGGTCGGGGAACACTTCTACAACAAGACCTTTAAGCCACAAATTTCGAGGTTGATCTTCATCAAAAAGAAGAACAAGATCACCCTCTTTAAAGTTTCTCTGAGGTTCTAACCACTTCTGACGGCGTTGCAGCAGATGGAGATATTCTGTCTGCCATTGTCTCCAGAACTCATCAATTCAAAACTGACATGCACACCAAGATGATCGCATATCATCTGAGTTCATGGACACTTCAGAAGGAGGACCAGGAGCTTTGGAACTGGTTAAAAGCAAAATTGGCAATAAAGTTTCCATATCATCTGGACCAGTACTCAAGTGAGTAAAAGGTCTGCAGTTGAGTATGTACTCAACTTCTTTCAATAGTGTCACTAAACCTTCATCAGTAAGTGTTCTTAACTTTCTATCCGACAGCAAGGATCCCAAGACTTTACGTACTAAGTGAATGATGGCTTTGTAGACACCATCTTGATGGCTGGCAAGCGGAGGTGCATGTCTCCAATCTATTCCTTTGGGAGACAGTTCGTTGATGATCTGTTGTTGATTCAAATGTTGAATCCCACGTTGTAGTTCCGACCTGGCACCCACAAAGTTGGTACCATTATCCGAAAAAATGACGCGAGTGGAGTGTCCACAGGTTGATAAAAAACATCTGAGTGCCATAAGAAATGATTCTGTAGTCAGATCATATGCCATCTCCAAGTGAGTGGCTCTCGAGGCCAAATAGGTAAATACACAACAGTATCATTTTAAATAATTTCAACCTTGCTTGACACCTAAAGGACCCATGTAGTCAACACCACAGTTTTCAAAGGCACCTTGACCGATTTCCACTCAAGCTGGAGGGAGAGGGGCCTTCCACTGGGATTCAAAGGTGGCATTCTGATTTTGGCAAAACATGCACATCTGTTTAATGTAATGCTTGACTGTTTTTTCTTGTCCAATTACATGGTAACGTGAGCAGAGACTATTCAAAACATAACTAGACGAATTGTGACCTAACTTAGCATGATAATCGCAAATGATTAGCCCAGTAAAGTGATGACGCTTGGGTAATACAATTGGGTGTTTGAAATCTTTCGACATGCTCGAACTTTGAAGCCTGCCTCCTACATGTACCACCCATCCATGACAAGTGGAAAATATTTTAACAAGGGTTGCATTATTTGTTTGAGAGTGTGTCCGCATTTACCTTTGGCCATTTCATGCCAAGGATATTGTTCTAAAGCTTCAATTAAGCCAGGAAACTCTTGTAGCTGAACAAGACGAATCAAAGTAGTTAATGCATTATTGTATTCCTGGGGCCCAATGTGATCATCAACTGGAGTGGGTTTTGTCTTTAACCCTGTCTTGCAAGACCCCTTTTGCTCAAAGCAGCCATATGGTAGACTTCACCGCACGATGTAGGGCACTAAACTTTGTAGTAAGACGAACAAGCACCTCTGGCACAGAGTAAGAATTGGTAGTGAAAAAATTACAATTGCTCAGAACCTGAGAGCACTGACATTCGACAGCATCCTTGAAACTGAGTAAACTAGAGGGCTCAGAAGGATATGCAACTTCACCAAAAGAGGGCCATAATGTCTCGTCCTTGAGTAAAAACTCAGGTGCCTTTAGCCACTTCTGAGCTTTGTAAACTTGATTTGGGGAAACCCCGCAAGAGTAAGGATTAGCTGGGTTTTGGTGAGTGTCTACCCACTGCCACTGATCAACGTTAGTGTGCTTGCGTATTGTAACAATTTGGTTAGTCTCAAAGGCAGGCTGCCTCTTTGACATATTGCGGACATAGCTCAAGACAGTAGTGGAGTCCGTCCAGAAGTAAACACCCTCTAGGTCAAAATGATGCTCACGTAATACTATCAGGGACAAACACACCACCATTACGGCTGCGCAAAGCTCTAGCCGTGGAATGGACTGCTGATTCATTGGCACAACCCTAGATTTTCCAATAACAAAGGTGCAAAAGAAATCAGTACCATCACTGCAACGAAGGTAGCAGACTGTTCCATAACCGTCCTTGCTTGCATCTGCAAACAGGTGTAGCTGGACATATTTTTGGTTTTCAAATCCGGTGTAGACTCTAGGTATTGATAACCCATGAAGTTGTGGAAGAGCCTTTAACCATAGAACCCAGGCAGATTTGGCATCGACCGGAATTTCAATATCCCATCCAAATTCTTGCTTAGCTAGTCGTTGTAAGATTAATTTAGCAGGCAATGTGTATGGTCCTGCAATTCCAAGGGGATCATATACACTTGCTAAGACTGAGAGCAATCCTCTTTGTGTAGAAGGATGATCAGCAATTGAAATCTTTACACAAAACTGATCTGATGATGCATGCCAATTTAACCCAAGTGTTTTATGAGCAGGGAGGTCATCATTGTGAAGGTCCATTTCTTGAAGTTGAGGAGAAAGTCGATCAGCAGGCAATGTCTCTAAAACTTCAGGGCGATTGCTAGCATATTTGGCTAACGTAAATCCTCTGGAACCTAAGACATCGTCTAGTTCCATTATCAACTGCACTGCTTGGGCACTAGTTCACACTGATGTCAGTAAGTCATCTACATAGAAATGATTTCTACTGTAATAATAGAGAGTGTAAGTTCAGAAGCATTGGTTAAGTTTTGGTCAGCAGTATGACGCAAGGCGTAACCAGCAATGCTGGGAGAGGAAGTCAACCCAAATGTATGTACAGTCAATTGGTAAATCTTAATAGGCTGTTCTAGATCACCGTCTTTCCACCATAAGAATCTCAAAGCTGGTTGGTCATCATGGTGCACCTGTACCTGATGAAACATATTCTTTGTGTCTCCCACAAGTGCCACTGGGTACAAACGAAAACGTAGAAGAATGCCAATTAGTGTGCTGGTATTATCCGGACCCTGCAACAGCTGTTCGTTTATAGATGTACCGTTGCAACCTGCTGCACAGTCAAACACAACACAGAATTTCTTACCAGTGCAGTGATGGGGAATATACTAAATTTGTCCATCTGGAATGTTGCTATAGTCTTGTGAGATTTCTATGCCATGTCCCGATCGTATCATCTCATTAATCTTTTCTTGGTATAGTGTTAAAGTTTCTGGTTCTCTTACCAGCCGGCAACCCAAACTTTTCAGGTGAGACAGGGCCACATTGTAGTTGTTTGGTAATCTTGGGAAACCTTCTCTCCAAGGCAACTGCATAGAATAGTGACCATTGACTAGTTTACATGAAGTTTCCATAACCTTTAAAGCTTTCTCATCATCAAAAGAAGGAAGATTAACATCTGAACCAGTGAACAAGTCTGCATGTTCAAACTGACATGGGCAAATAGCCTTTAAAATTGGGTCAAGTCTGTGTGTCGCAATAAAACTTATGTGGTTAACCTTATAATCGACTTTTGAGCAATCGTCTTTATGCCCAAATAGCACCCAGTCAAGGGGAGTCTTTCCAGCCCAAAGTCCAACCTTACTACCACAATGCACATCTGAGAATATGTGAAGCTCTGGTGTGCCAGTGCCAATCAATAATTCAACCTTGTCTCCGGTGATGTTCGGAAACTCTAATCCTGCCAGATGCTCATGACGAAGAGCATCAGAGGTAGTTGGAATACTACCACTAAGATCAGGAAGTTGATCAACTATTTGCACTCCTTCCAGTTGAAAGGAGCAATTTCCATCCACATCCTGTACCATGCAGCTTGTCTTGTGAGTGTGAAATGTCTTCAGATCTCCATTTGCTAACTGTAATCTTGACCAAACAGGTTTTCCTTCAAAACCCAATTCAGAGTACAGGCGACATGATAACAGATGTGTATCCACCCCAGTATCCAGCAGGGCCCAAGAGTTCTTTGCTATGCCAGTGGAAGGATTGACTATAGACACAAGCAAGACTTGAAGCCGGTTTCTTGCACCCTTTACTTGAGATATATTTGCTACATGTGGAGTGTCTATAGACATAGAAGTAGGCATACTCAAGGGTGTGGTAGTATGACTTACATCTTCCCTAGTCTTTACCTGTTTCTGAGGTTCAGAGCATGGAGACAATTGATCAGAAGGGGGATGTAACAACGAATGATGCATTTTCGCACATGTATGGCAACGCGCCTTACTAGAACAATCTTTAACACTATGTCCAATGCCAAGGCAATTGAAACAAAGATGCTTCTGTTTGACTAGTGTCCTCTGAGCATTCAAGGAATCTTTGACAAACCCTTGGCAATGCCAAATGCTATGGTCAGTTGCTCCGCATGCTGCACACTTGCGCAAAGATTGCAAGTCCTTTGCAGTTTCCTTTGGTGATCTCTGGTCACTGACCTTACTTATAACGTCCATCTGTGCAACGTGAGCTTGGGCTGATTTTAGCTTGGACCAAATGGTACCACGTGGAGATATTCTATCTTTGGACGTTTTCACGAGTCTGCCAAGCCGAGAGCTTGCCAGTTGTTGTGACTGATCAACAAACTCGACAAACAGATCAAACGGAACAACCTCCATATCATATCCTTGTCTTAAAGCTAACTCAGCAAACTGCCTTTGAAAGTGCTGAGGAAACTTAGAGAATATTTCTTCAGCAGTAGCTGCTAAATTGAGAAGATGAATGGCATTTGCCGACTCCACAACCATCTTGCAATTTACCAAATCTGAGTAGAAGTCTTGAAGACTTCGTTCATCAATGTGTATTGGTGGGCCTTTGCATACCAACCTTAGATGTGCCTTGACCACAACTGCTGGGGAGCCAAAACTTTTGAACAGCAGCTGAAGAGCCTTTGTTAATGCTTCAGCTGGTGGAAGCATTATGCAGCTACTAATTAGCTTTCTCGCCCTACCGGTGGTTGACTCCAGAAGTTGTAGAGCATGACCTGGATCCGTCTGTGCATGTATGTTTAGAATATGATCTTCCACCTGACGGATAAACTGGTGATAATGAAGAGGGTCTCCACTGTACCTTTCTTCTTCAACCAACACTTGCGAGCCCTGACAATGCACCAACACTCTTGCAAACTCCTCCACTGATGATTTGGAAGCATCAGATTTAGGAGGGTGATATGGGACAGAGACCATTGATGGCTGAAGACTGTAAATCAAATTTGGTGCACAGTTGAGGGAGACAGAGGGCCGCAAAAGATTATTTACAGAAGTTGCCAGCCCGTGAGATGCAAGCTCACCAGCAAGAGCAGGAGTACCAGGGGTGGCTAACCTGAGTGTCATATTATCTTGATAGGAAACAATAGGGATTGTGGGTATTGGCATAAAAGATCCAGGAACCTGAAAACCCAAATTATTACTTACAGGGACTGCCAGCCCATCAAATGCTGCCTGTGCAGAGGCAGTAGTTGTGTTAGCAGCTACATCACAAGAGTGAGTCAGGTAAGTGGTGGTGAGAGCAACTGAAGGCATTGGAGCAAGAGGCTCAAATGACTGGCTAGATGAAGTGTTACCCACAAAGACAGCCGGTCCCTGTCTTACTAGACCATGACAAGAATTGTTGAGAAGCTCAGGAGAAGGCCCTGGGCATCGAATATTAGATGAGATAACTGTCACTGATTGTTCCAGCAGCTCATAAGATTTGCTGGAATTTGAAAAAGTCAAAAAGCTAGAGGAGGCCTGTCTGCAGTAACAGGGTGATGAGCAGTTATTGTCTGACAACCAGGCACTGAAACAACAAGATCTACATCAGCTTGAGGTAAAACGTTGTTTAGCGTGGTGTCAGAACCTTGGACCAAATTGGACGACCCTGGACTATCCTCAGGTAATGGCAAGTTATTCACATAGTAATTTCAAGAAGGACATAAAGCTGTTGAAGCAGCTTAGTGACGTGGCCATATTGACCACCAATGCTTTTGGTAGCTGTGAGAGCCACATCGGAGGTTGACTCCACTGAACGCCTGAGCAGCAGCTCAGTGGAAACTAAAAGTTCATCCTGAGAAGTGGGAGGTGTCCCAGCAATTTCACTAGAAGGATGTGGTTCAGACATGAATGAAAGTGAGGTGCCTACGACTTGCTTATTTACTGTGTAAGCAGTACCTTACCCTTAAGAAATGTAGTGATGAGAATGGTGCGATACGCTTTCCTGTAACACACCTACCCTAATTCTATTTGAACAAGTTTCATGAGCCCTTAAATGCCTGATGCGGGGTGTCACTCTAAATAACTTCACAAACAAATATTTATTACTGGAACACAGACCATTGACATCAGTTAATCACCACAATGTTATTTTAATATTATTTAAACATTAATTCTTGAAAACGTTAAGAGTAAGTTATGCATATTCTGCAATAAATTCAAATTAATTTAACTATCCAAATAAGTCAAAATAAAGATAACAATAACAGGTATGACTTACCACAATCAGGTTAATTTAATTACGAAACAATCTAACACTACTCTAACTAAGCAACAGCATATTTAAACATAAGAAAACACTTTCTAAACCTAAACTAGCTAAACTCAACTGACCATGTTTTGCAAATGACTCAACCTGATACATTATGACGAATTTGAAGTTTTAAGGTTTCCATATGTCTAATAAAGAAGGCGCATACATAATAAGTGTCGAATAAAGACAGGGTAATTCCCAAATAGAAATTATAATGAATCTCACCATAACAGTTACCATAAGCAGTTTTTTGGTGAAACTAATTTAGAATCCCCCTTTCAGCACCAGGATAAAATAAAGAAGAAACCAAAAAAAAGAATCTTTCAAGAAGCAATAATAATCACAGAGGATCCAGGTTAGTTTCAAAAACAAAAATCGCTTACTGTGACTTCCTGAAAAGACCCAAATCTTTAACCAAAATATAAACACTCTCTTTAAGAAGGTACCATAACCCAAAATGGCCCCCAGCATCAGGATGGAATAAAAAGAAACCAAGTAGAAAAGGATCTCTTCAAGAAGCAATAATAACCACAAGGGGATTTGGGTTGGTTTCATGAACAAAAATTGGTTGTGAGGCCACTAGGTGGCATATTTGAAATGAAAGTCACAGACAAACAATAGCTAAAAAAAGTTGAAATTTTTTTTATCAATTTAGCTCTAACTTTTTGATTAATATACAAAATTTCATTAAAATTATAGATAAAAGGTGAAATTTTGCATTAATTTGGATATGATAAAAACTAAATTTCTCACATACAAGATGACTATGCCTTGCCCCCTAACAGTTTTGGAACAAAGTTGAAATTTGGTGTGTAAGTTCCTAAAAAAAAGCTCTTTCACATGCTAAAAAACTGTCTCTTTCACTCTTTCACATGCTAAAAAACTGTTTTTAAAAACCATGTTTTACATGTCATTTTTTAACCACAAAATGGGGCATTTTTGGCAATTGTATAACTGGTCCATACTTTGAACTTTTTTTTAAGCTAGTGTTTTCTTTTATATTTGGTGAAGTTATAGTCCAGTTGGTAGGGAGTACCCACATTAAAAATTAGAGCAGTATTATGTTTGTATGGCAGCTATAGCTTTTTAAATATGGTCAAAAATTTGTTCTGGGTTTAAATGTGGACATTTTTGGACTCAATATTTTCATTATGTTATAAGCTAATATTATTTTGACACTTGATTCATGTAATATACCAGAAAGTTAGTCAACAGACCAAAAATCAGCTTTCACAATTTTTATAATTGGAGAAATGCTTGTTTAAAAATTACCTAAAATGAGTGAATGCTAATTGCTGTAATAGGGTATCAAATTTCAATAATGATATTTTATAAAGTACAATAGATACTAAGCCAAAATTTTCAGTTTCCTGGTCAATTATGATATACAACACTTTGACAAACTTTGAGCAAATTTGGAGAGCGTCAAGCTGGAAGGTCCAAGACACTTGACACAGAACAACCTATGGTAACTTCTTGAAAAGACCCAAAATTAATATAATTTATTTGATACATAGATGGTTTGTTAGATATTTTTTGAATATATTTTATGTAGACACAATAACTAATTGTTTCATAAAATAACTTTCGAATTGTTTAGTTTTAATTTATCATACAACCAGATATTTTAAAAATTTAATGTGTTAAAATAACTTATGCATCTCAAATACAGGATGCAATTAAAATATCGGTTTTACATCTAGTCATATTGGCTACAAATTCAGTCAACTACTTTAAATAAAAAAATTACATCAAATAAATTTTACATACATTATTTCTATATATTCAATTATGAGTACCTTTTCATGCCTTTAGCATGCTTGAAATTAGAACTAAAAAAATCAAGTCGGTCTTTTCTGTACTTAGGTAGCTCTCTCATTTTATTAGGTTGAATAGTAAAATCTGTTCCATATGGTGCATTTATCGTAACCCAATTCTGCATTATATTATCCATATTGAACAAATAACACTAACTTAAATAAGTCAGGGACTACAACTTAGTGTATGTTAAAAAATATTTTTACACAAATACTTACATTTGCTAAATAATAATTTAATTTCAATTAATCAGTAAAAAAGAGAATTTCCTACAAACACATTAAGTCAAAAATTTAAAGTTGAAAGATAAATCTTGAAGTGTTTTTTAGCATAGGTAGCTCTATAAGGCCAGTAAAAACTAAAATTTTATAAGATTTGTATTATTATCAAAATTTTTTTATGATTACATGTTTTTTTCTTTTAACCAATGTAGCAACTTAAGTAAAAGATGAAGTAGACTTTTTTTATTAAACCGCTACCGCCATTACAAAAACAAGTTTTTAAAGGTTTCCTGTATTTTCTTAGCGTTTTTTACTTAACGAAAAAAGAAGAAAAACCTGTTGCAACCATTGAAATCAAACAAAAAAAAGCACTGAAATTTATTGTTTTTAAAAATAACACCAAATTTTATGAGCTATAAAGCTACGAAGCTACGAAGCTAATGAGATTAAAAAACTGTATTAACTTTAACTACATTTTTTCCTATATTTTTGATTGATTCTCATTACACAATAAAAAATTAAATTACGAAAATAAACTTTACAATCAAAGTGAAAAAATAAAATTTATTTTCTTTAGAAACTTGATCTTCTTTACGATTGCAGACGACAAATGGCAAAAAAACAGTTGATGTAAACTTTATTCCTCACATCAGCGTTCACGTCACGTCAAACTTGAAAGTAAACATTCCCAAATTAAAAACTTTTATTACTGGTTAAAATTAACAAGACCCAACATCAATTAACGCATTGGCCAAAAAACGATGATCTTTTTTTTTTTGGGGTCAGAGTTATAACGAGTCCAACCAGGGGCGCCGGATAAATTTTTGAAAGGAAGAAGGCAAAATTTAAAAAAGGCACCTTTTACGGAGTTGCCACTTAGTATTGCGACCATTTTCTGCGCAAAAACCTAGTGATGACTAAAAAAAAGGTTATCACTTTTTCAATCGAGTCCATGATCCTTACTTTTGTCCTAAATTTAAGGTGAAGACAAAAACTAAAATAAAAGTCTTTATCTTCAATCAATCTGATATTTTTGGTCGAGTTCCTGTGATTGTAGAGCCAAATATTACCCAATTCTTCTGTATCTGCCCACCTGTACCCTTTCTTTTTGAAAAAAATAGGGGCAATTTGAAGACAAAAAAAGGGCAATTACTCCCTGCTCCCGACACCCCTGATTCCAACACTTGAAGGACTCGAATTTGTCCCTCCCAGTTCAAAAGTTTTTAGTCGGAACGGAGTCCGAGTCCTTGAAAGCCGTGATTTGAGTCAAGTGCGACACACTTGTTGAGTCCAAGTTTGAGTCCACCAAAGCTTAAGTCCTTTCGAGTCCGAATTTTACCAATCCACGAGTTTTTATACTTCAAGCGACAATTTTACGTAATTTTAAAAGTGAAGACATTTTTCACTTGATTTTGAACCACTTTTTTACTTGCAACGTGAAGTAAAGGCGTTAAAAATTCTAAGGTTTAGTAGTATGAAATTGAGTCATGTTTGAATTAATAATCGATTTAAGCATCTGAGTCGGGGCAAGTCCGAGTTCTTCTAAAAATTTTTGAGTGGACTCTATATAGTCATGTTACAACCGTTTACCGAGTACGTGAAATAACAAATAACACTACACCAGGGCTGTAACTTCGTCAGGTGGGGCCCCGGTGCAAACATCTGTTATAAAGCCCCATTTTTTTCTGTACTTAATATTTGATTGAGCTACTTTTCTCAACAGGAATCATTAACGACTCCGCGTTGTAGATAGATTTTTCAAATCGTCGTCGTCATCGTTTGAAGGGCATCCACTCCAGGTCATACACAAGCAGAACTGGGGCCGAGGGTTTATCCTTTTACTACCCAAGACTGCTGAATCAGATGCTGGCAGTGGTGTTATTAAGCCAGCATCGAGTTTTGTCATCCAAAACCGTCAGACCTCGTGCTCCATGTGGTACACGATGTATAGGGCACGCTGTTAGCACATGGTCTGCGGTTTGCTCAGAGGCGCCACACTCGCAATTCGGTGAAGGAGCGAGACTCCATTTGTGCATGGACGAATGGAATCGCCCAACACCAGTCCGCAGGCGGTTGAGCTTAACCCAAGCTGCTCGGGGTAAGCCCATCCCAACAGGCCTGGCACTGTCCGAGGCACAAAAGCACGGAGCCTGGAAGCATTTTCACAGTACTCCGCGTTCCGTTTGTGATTTGTCCATTCAGAAGCGCGGATGCTAAGTCTGGCAAGGTTGTCCAAAAGATTCCGCGCAACTGGCACAAACGGGCGTCTGGATCTTAGTCTCACTTGGCGATTATCTGAGGACCCACTTAAAAGACCATGCAAGATATGATCAGGGTCCAGAGATCCATGGTAAGCCAAGGAGAGTGTCGCTCCCATTTGGCGAAGCTCAGCTGGCTGGATGCCTGAGAGTACAGGTAGGTGGTCCGTTGGAGTGGGACGCAGGCATCCAGTAACTATGCGCAAGGCGTCATTCAAGACACTGTCGATGAGGCGAATGTGAGCACTGCGACACTATACTGGCGCACAGTACTCAGCTATTGAGTGGACTAGAGATAAAATGGCTATGCGTAGTGTTTTAGCACCAGCACCCCCATCCCGAGCCCACGAGTCGCCTCAACAGTGTGACGCGCGAGGATAGTTTTTTGCGTAATGCCACTAAATGGTGACGAAACATGAGTGATCTATCCAGTTTTACCCCAAGATAAATAGGGGTTGGACAGAACGGTAAAGTCTACCATTGTTGTAGACCTTTAGCTCACGTTTGGCCTCTCGGTTATTTAAGTGAAAGGCTGCCGTCACCGTCTTAGTGTGACTGAGCTTCAACCTCCAAGTCTGGAGATACGCTGAAAGTGTAGACATGTATGTCTCGGCTTAAAGTCCCCTCCAAGTCCTTCCAGTTTCCAGAAGAATGCAACAATGCTAAATCATCAGCATAAGCAAACTTTCTGGAAATCATGGAAGGAAGATTACGTATAGATGTTAAATAGGAGGGGAGCCAAGACCGATCCCTGAGGAACGCCGTTTTTAAGACGGCGTAGCCTGCTTTGCTTGCTGTCACCGGTGGTAAGGGTGAAACTTCGATTTCGGACAAGCTCCATAATCATTTTGACCATGTGCTTATTCGGAAGTAGTCTCAGCAGCTTGCAGGTAAGGCCATGGTGCCAGACAGTGTCATAAGCAGCTGTCAGATCGACAAATACGGCACCGGTCTTCTTTTTAGCCTCGAAAGAATCCTCGATGTTCTGGGTTAGCAGAACAACTTGATCTACGGTTGACTTCCCGCGTCGGAACCCAGCCTGCTCTTTAGGGAGCAGTGGATCGACTAATGGTTCAACGCGGGCGTAGATAAGCCTCTCGAGGATCTTGCAGGGGACACAGAGCAGAGATGTCGGTTGATAACTCTTTGGGTCCCCCACGGGCTTTGCTGGTTTGGGGATCGTGACCACAAGCGCTCTTCTTCAGATCTTGGAAATTTTGAGTCGGCGCAAACAGGAAGAAAGGAAGTCACGTAACCAGGACTTCAAAGCAGCTCCGGCATGGAGTATAAGCTCTGAGCAGATGGAATCAGGATCCGGAGCTTTACCTGGTTTTAAATGTTAAAGGGCAGCAGCAAATTCTCTCTGTGAAAAATTGTCAGAGATATTTATTGTGTCTGGTGTTGTGGCCCTCCAAAAGTCAGACACTTCTTGAGAGACAAGTCGAGATGACTTGCGATCAACAGCCTCGTATTTCCCATTTCTAACCAGCTGAGATGCAATAGCATCGGCTGAAACGGGACAGTGACGAGGAAAGTATCGTGACGTACCATTAAAATTGTTCAAAATACTCCATGCTTTTCGACTAGAGTGTGAGAAGTCAATGCTCCGAACTGCCCCGGACCATCGATCCCTCCGCTTTCTGTCAAGCTTGGCAAGCAGAGCTGCAGCAGCTAAACTTGAGTCGTCTCCCTGAGGAGACTGCAGAAAGGTTTTATAAAGGAATTCACACTCTGCATCCCAACACGGAATATAGTTATTTCGATACCCGCGTGGGATAGTCTTTTTGGCTGCTTTCTTAATGGTGTTACAGAAGTCCTGGTAAGCCGCATCCACATCAAGTGAATCAGGCGGCAACAAAGTCTTTGAGAATTTATTCGTCAAAGCAATGTAGTGACTCCATTTGGCCTTGCGGAAGTTCCATCGCTTAACAGGCATGCTTGGCACTGCCATAGCAAACCTTGGTGGTGTAATAAGCAAAGGTCGATGTTGTGACCTGGGAAACTTGTCAAGGACACGTCTATCCGGTAAGCGACCGTTTGGACCTACGCTGGCGAAAGCTAGATCTGGATTGGTGCCAGTGTTTCAGCGGCCTGAATAAAAACTGGGAGTGTCCTTGGCGTTATATAGGAGGGCAAGACAATTAATACTTGCCCATCCAGCCAAGCACTCACCATCCGGACTATTGTCGTCGCAACCCCAGTCAGCATGACGACAGTTAAAATCGCCAGTGTAAAGACAGGGGTGAGGAAACATTGGGAGATGAAGAAGAAGAAGAAGTTTATTTTGTTTAGTCAAATAAAATACAAAGAAAATAACATAATCACATCCAATTTCAATTACAATATAACTTTTAAGCAAAACTACATTGCAGACAGGATATATATTTGACTAAATAACTAAAGTAAAACAAACACAAAAAATACAAACATACAAAAAAGCATACACAAAGCAAGTATGGCAAATACACAAAAAGTACATAGCTATATGACATACTGTTCATACAAAAAAAGAAAAGCATACACAAAGCAAGTATGGCACGGACACAAAAAGCACATAGCTATATGACATACTGTTTATACAAAAAAAAAAAAAAAAAAAAAAATTATTATTATTTTTTTATATAGACTCCAAATACGATATATCTAATACCGATTTAATAGATATGTTTTCATCCTTTGTTGAAGGAGAAAAATGTTAGTTTTTTCATAGCTAGTGGAATTTTATTCCATACCTTTACTCCATTATAACTACAGGAAGATTGGCTAAATGTTAGATTATATCTTTCTTGATAATACTTTTGATTGGATATGGATCTGGTTGAACAAGAATGATGATTGCCAGCAGATTTAAAATAAAGGTCAAAATTTTCTGGAAGATGCTTGTTGTAATATAAATGCATAAATTTTGCTATTTCTAGTTCGTATATTTCATTGATTTTTAATAAGTTCCAGGATTTGAATAATGGGTTTAATTGAACGTGATCTCTTAAACATTTAAAATTCATGATGCGAATAATTTTGTTTTGCATTACTTGAAGACTTTGCAATACAGATTTATTGGAATTGCCCCAGACTATAATACCATATTTCAGATGAGGGTATACAAAATTAAAGTACAGACTTCTTAATGTGGATTTATTAACATAGTGTCTAATTATGCATAGAATTCTAGAAGCATTAGCAAGTTTTCGTGCAATTGAACTAACATGATTATGCCATTTTAAGTCATGATCAACTAAAATTTCCAAATATTTTGTATAGATGGTAGAGTTAATTTTATGATGACCTATACTAACATTGAAATCATGTAAAGCTATGTTTTTACTATTATAAGAAAAAGGTTTAACGATAAAATATGTAGATTTAGAGTAGTTTAAGGATAATCGATTAATATAAGATTTGTGGTTCCTACCAAGTGCAAGGCTGCACTGGTAGGAACGGCATTGTGCATCACGTACGCCGTATGACCAGATGCTGTAATATAACGAGTTTGGGACAGATGGCACTAGAGAGCACCATCTGTGGCATTGTGCATCACGCACGCCGAACCCGAGCTCACTGCCCGACCATGGTTTCGAGTTTTAAACTCTCATCAGGGACAGTCTGCTTACTCGGGTTTAGTTGCAGAGCTGGTCATATAAGAAAAGGTAAATATAAGATTTGTGGTTCCTACCAAGTGCAAGGCTGCACTGGTAGGAACGGCATTGTGCATCACGCACGCCGTATGACCAGATGCTGTAATATAACGAGTTTGGGACAGATGGTACTCTCTAGTGCCATCTGTCCCAAACTCGTTATAATCGATTAAGTTTCATCCAGTCATCTACAATAGCTAGTTCACAATTAACTGTTTCTTGAAGTTTTAATAGGCTTTTGTCTTTCATTGTTAAAACTGTATCATCAGCAAATAAATTTAGATAAAAATTGGTGTGTGTTGGTAAGTCATTAACATATAGTGATAAAAACAGAGGACCCAATGTTGACCCTTGAGGGACACTATATACTATTGTGCTATTTTCTGATTTGTAGTAGTAGTTTGTTTTTATTCGCACCCAAAAGAAACAATTGATAATAATTGAAGACAAAATAGAGCAAAGGTTGCAAATAGGGAAGCGGCAACTAAACGATATACGTTATAACATGCACAAAAAATTGTGCATGGTCACCGTACCTGCGTCTTAACATTCAAAATTTAAAAGTACATTTACAAAGAAAAAAGAGAAAAAGTATAAAAAGCAATAATACGTTTCTACAGGTCACAAGTCAAGAGTGCATTGCTTAATCAAGGGTGGGAGTGCAAGCACTGGTGACTCCGAAGGGTCGGGCAGGCAAAGAAACCCACCAAAAGAAATCCTGCCGTGGGTCAAAGACCATTTCAGTAACTGGTGACCTGGGTATAACTCTAAGTTGGTAGGATGTATCAATACACAAGAAAATTATCACTTGTCAAAACTCTGATAAGTGTTATTATATTATTTGGTGTTATTACACCAGGTAAACTGCTTACGATTGCTTAAATAGCTCTTTAAAAGTGAATGCATGCTACCACGTATACCATAAGAATACAATTTTTGTAAGAGAATTGAATGGTTTACAGTGTCGAACGCTTTGGAAAAATCTTAAAATATGCAACAAGTATAGTAGCTATTATCAGTATTTTTTATGATTCTATTATGTAAATCTGTAATGGCTAATTCAGTTGAGCAACCTTTTCTAAATCCAAATTGTTGATTATTTATAACTTTTTTACAAGAAAAAAAATTCTCTGAAGTAATTTTTCAAAAACTTTTGCTATAGGTGATAAAAGAGAAATTGGTCTATAGTTATTAACTAAATGTTTAGGACCTATTTTATAGAGTGGAATTACTTTTGCATATTTTAGTATAGAAGGAAAATTACCAAGATCATAAGATTTATTGAAAATATCTGCTAAAAAAGGTGATACAATCGGTGTTATTAGTTTGTACAAGTTGTTTGGTACATTTTCAAATCCACATGAAATCCAGGGATCGCAATCGCGTTGGCTTGTAGACGTTGACTATTTTATAGCCATCATGCAACGTCCACACACAGCCACTCGATCTCCGATGTCGGTGGAGATTGGTCCGAAAGCGTGTATCTCAGTCGCTCGTGGACAAACGTGGCAAGGCCGTGCTTCCTGCTAAGACGACCCAGCTAATTGGTAGTTTGGAAGTACCAACTTCTCTGCATCAGTGCAGTGGGTCTCCTTCAGTAGGATGACGAGTGCCTCAGACTGCATAGCGAGGTGATGAAGAACGTTCATCTTGCTTGCAGTGGGGCCTTCGATGTTCAGCTGAAGAATAGTGGGTCTTCGGAACTTGTTGGCAATGTGCACTGAAACGGGCAGTTTTTTCCTGACATTGCCCCGTCCTGAAAAGGACGTTTGCCGATTAGCAGACCCACACTGAACATCGGAATGGGTGGATACCCTTTTTGACTTATTACCTCATTTTTCAAATGAAGTAATGAGTCAAAAACGCATTGAGCTGAACAGGTAAAAGCGGCTAAGACTAAGTATACTGTGCCTGCAAATCAGGGGTGTCCAACCCGCGGCCCTCGAAGCCTTTTGGTGCGGCCCGCGGAGAAATTTTTAACTAGACACTCTATCAAGCTGAATTATTGCAGTGCATTCAAACCCCCACAATCTGTGTTGCGCGAGAGATGGCAAAATGTTCTGCAAGAGTTCAGCATCAAAATAAAGTTGCAAAAAACTCGTTGATTTAATGTTAAGTCTTTTCTTTTAGAGAACGCTTAGTTTTGGGGACAAAAATTGCAAAAAACTTGTTGATTCAATGTGAAGACCTTTTTTTAGAGAAGACGTCTTTTAAATTTTTGTACAAACTCGCATGACAACATCACTTTGATTGTTTCAGCGATTGCGGCCCGTAAAAGAGACGAAAATTTGGCCAGCGACGAACAAAAGGTTGGACACCCCTGAATTAGATGGTTAAATATAAATAAAATTATTGATGAAGTGTGACATTTAAAAATAATACGTTTACTTGAGCTTTTAACAAAAATGTTTTACAACAAAATGTAGCAATGCGGGGCTCCTCGTGCTCGGGCCCCGGCTGCACCAGCGATAGTTACGGTCCTGCACTACACTGATGTTTTCATAGCAGTTCAAGCGTTCAAGTATAGCCCTAGGCTAGGCGTACATCAAAATTTATTTTCTTTTACTGTAAAAAAGAATTACTGTAAATGTAAGGACAGGTGGCATTCAAAAAAGTGAAGAGCATGTTTTACCCAAGGCCAAACTGAAGATTTTTGTCATTCATTTGCATTTTTAACAACTTACATATCTAATAATTTAGCTTTGAGTCATTAGTTTATTGGTTTGCAGAGATAAAGGCTATATTTTAAAGCAGATTTGTTCGAATCGGCCGAATAAATAACAATACTAGATGTAAACTTACATTTGAATGCAAATTCAAATTTATTTATTTATATCAAGCAATAAAAATACCAATAAAGTACTTATTGAAACAGTATGTTGAGCAGTGCTTACACAGGAAACAGCAAAAAAAACCTATGCGGTTATCAAGTCAATTGCCCCCTTAAATTTGGTGAAAGTTTATATTCGAAGATTAAACAAACAATAAATAAGGACAAACAAGAAAGCAAAACAAAAAAAAGCACAACAACGAGAAAAAGGTCAACATTAACTTTGATGTTTTAAACGAGTAATTTTTGTATCTTTTTTAAATAAAAAGGGTGAAAATTTTTTAGTTCATGTGGTACTTGAAGCCGTATCGTTGGTCCTTATATTTTTATTTCGCGTTTTCCCAACTCTGTAGCCAAGAGATCTATTTATAAAATAATTGACGCGTTTCATAATTATGAGCTTGTCACATTTGTCGATAATTGCAGAGTAAAGTTGAATTTCTATTTAAATCAATTTTGTGCATGTATTTGCTTATCTCTAGTTTTTATATTATTTATGATAATAAACTTAATTTTGAAAAAGTAGTCGTGTGTGAGCATTGTATTTACTGAAAGTCATTGAACGAATAATGCGTTTTTGAAGTTTCATTATTGGATGTAAAGTTGCTTTTGGTGCCCCACCCTAACTGTGATATAATGTTGACCATGAGGATATATTAAGCTGTAATAAACGATTATTAGAGTTTTAGTATCAACAAAATGTTTAATATTTGCAACTACCAACAAAAAACAACAATATAACTAATTAGGCTCATAGGCCAGTCATTCTGTGCATGTAGACATAGCCGAGAGATGCACAACTCTTAGTGTTCATTATTTAAAGTCAAATGCTGCGCAATGGGGCGAAACAATTCAAGTTTGTCTATTAGATGCTAAATAACCTTGAAAAGCGGGCTTTAACCGAATACCGTTACTGGCTAACTTCAATTTCGTAATAAGATATATGTATAAACGACCTTGGTTCAAAAATTTAACGATTGAAGTAATTTTTTTAAATTCAAATATTTGAAATTAAGCTATTGTAAATTTAATTAGATGAATATTCGGCTAGAAACATACCTAAATTTAACGCATTTAACAATTTTAAATTCGAATTTTCACTCTTATTATCTGAACAATTGCTTTAGCGACATAACAAAACTTTTTTTTTTGTTGTCGCTTTAACGCTAGTGAAGGTAAACTACAGGGTGTTTCAAAAAATTTGACATCATTTGACATGTAAATATTACAGAAACTACATAGTCGAATCAATCGAAACTAAGCAGGGTTAATGTTGAACAAAACAAGATTTATTCCTGTGAATTTGAGTAAGAAATTTAAAGGCACCCGAATTTCATGAAAGGTTTTACAAATGTTCAATATGCGCACCGCCTGTGACACGGCACACGTGAACTCGGTACTCCGGCTCCTCCTAAACATGCTGCAGCATGTCTTGGGCAACAGTCTCCAGTGCGGTGGTGTTTCTTTGTTAATTACCTGTCTTGCACAGAGCCAGAATACCGACTTCACGTGTGCCGCGTTACTGGCGGCGCGCATATTGAACATTTGCAAAACCTTTCATGGAATTCTAGTGCCTTTCAATTTCTTATTCAAATTTAAAGGAATAAATCTTGGTTCAGCTCAACATTAACCCTGTCTAATTTCATTTGATTTGACTGTGTAGTTTCTGTAATATTTACATGTCAAATGATGTCAAATTTTTTGAAACACCCTGAATTTTTATTTATTTTCCCGCCAAATTGTCGCGTACCCACAAATAATACTAGACTAACATTCCTTTATCCATTAAATATTGATTGTAAGAACAACTAAAGCCGTTTCACCAGCAACTTCTAAAAAATATTGCATCTCACGAAAAAACTTTCATCGAAGTTTTAAATCAAAACAATAAATCGTACATTTTGTAATTAGAAAAACGCGTATGAACGGATAAGTTTAATAGGTGATCAAAAATATTCTTCCGATGAGATGACGGGTAAAAAAAACTTTTCTTACCACAAAAAATTAGATAAAGCAAAGAAACATATCTACAAAAACAAGCACCCGACACGACTTTTACTGGAAGTAGTGCTATACGAAAACACAAAATAAGTACTTCCCAACCTTTTTTTCTTAAATAAGGGTAATTTTTTGCGATACTTTAAAAGCGTATTATTTTTACTTTTAAATAAAGACTAAAACTCACAAAACGCTCAAACTTTGAAACTTGAAAACTTAAACCACTCGGGGCACACCGAGGAAGCCACGGCCCTTAATTACTTTTTAAGAAAAACATATTTCATTACAGAAAATCTACTTTGGTGCAAAAACAGAATCAACATAAAACTAAACCAAAAAAAAATAAGCAGCGATAAACGATAGTAAACGAAGCTCAGCAACACCAACGCAATAAATCCAGAGCAACGTGTTGGGAAAGAATTCTTTACACATACACTATTGAAGTATGATTTGTGTTTTAAAATAATTTGAATTTTTTTCACGGTTCTCTCTAGAAGAGTCAGAGCAATATTGCACCCCGAAAGCAAACAATAACAGATAAGAAAGGCATCAAATTATAGCGAACAATTTCTTACGTCGAAATTCCCAACAACCATTAGCTACGACTCGCCTTGAAAAACTATGCCGAGTTCACATAAAAACAATTTCTGCATGAAAACTATCAGCAGTATTCTTTGTTAATGATTTGAACCAGTCAAAACGCGGACATAAACGTTTCAGTTAATTTACTTTTCACGAAGACTACCCAGTGGTTCTCAACCTTATTTGGCTTGCGACCTCTCAACAGAGATTTGTATTTATAGCCTCCCTGCCGGTCAAGAAAAAAATTAAAATCGAAGACCGAAAAGTACTTTTTGGTTGCATAAGCCTTTGCTAGCGGGAGTCCAAAGAATTCGACGCCCAGTCTTTCTTTGATTATTGACTCAAGTCAGAAATATATTTTAATAAGGAACAGGACCTTCCTCTCAACTATTAGCTTTTACGTACTTTGAAAAGTTATAAGTTTTAGTTTAATGTTACAAGCTTAAGCGTTAATCTGAGAAAGCGAGTTAGTGTCGAAAAATCGGTTTCGACACTAACGAAAAATCGTTTGATCGTTGTGACGAAAAATCGTTAAATAGTGACGAAAAATCGTTTGATAAAAACTTCACGGAAAATAACTACAAAGCAATATTTCATATGGGATTAATAAGCAGTATATTAATAAACCTAACCAATTCTTCAACACTGGCTTGCTTTTTCCGTTTCTTGGATTCACGTTTAGGTTCCGCTACATTAACCTTTAATAAATTCATTTACAAAACTAATAATAGAAGCAAACATTTTTTGTGCGCTTAACCCACAAAAAATAAATCAAGTTAGTTTAATCGATCATGGTGGTGATTCAACGTGACTACTTATACAAACTTGTCCAAAATTTTTGAAATAAATTAAAATTAAATACATTAAAAATATATTCCTGCCCTAAGTGTATGATCAAAGAAAGAGTGCCGAATTCTCTAGGTACCCGAATTTCGTGCGCACCGAAATTTCATGAACCGTCGCTACCGGCCTAAAGATAATACATGGTTGGCCTACAGGGACCAGTTGAGAACTTTGGACTAAACAATGCGATATCAAGTAATGCTAACATTGAACAATATCACATAAACGACACAAGCATTGTTATCTCACTCATATTACGGCGGTCAGTTTGTGTTTGCAATTTGATTATTACGTTTTTCGTATTTAAAGGAAAACGGTCATTGGGATATCGACACCTTTTTTAAACAAGCGATGCGAACAGATAAGGAATAAACGAAGAAAATATTGTAAAAAACTTAATTTACAAACGCTTGAATTCCAGTGATTGCTCTCCCGAGAATAAGCGCATGTACATCATGCGTACCTGCAAAAAATTTAATTCAATTCAATTTTATTTGCAATCAAGTATTACGTTTCGAAGTTGACAAAGTGATTGCGAAATAGGAAACAGCGGCTAAACGATATACGTTATTGCACGCACAACGTCAATTGTGCGCAGTCGCCGTACCTTTAAAACGAAGCAGCTAAGTTAATTTTTAAAAAAAGAAAAAGAAAAGGAAACAATTAACATAAATTCTAAAAAAATAAAAAGTGTATACATAAGCGCAAATGGTAGTAACAATACAAAATCATTATAATCATTATCAATTTATTCTCTTGATTTGCAGCACAATGGAAAGGGCGTTAAGGTTAGAGAAACCATACAGAGATTACTTAAACCTGCTTAGGAGAAATTGTTATCCAGTAGAATATTTTTCGAGTTACTCAGCTACAGCATATAAAAAAGTGATAAGTCTGTAAAATAGGTCTTAAAAACCACCAAATGGAGAAATTAATTAAAGCGCCCTTCTAAGGTCACAATAGCATAAAGTGGGTAAGAGTAGACATGCGAAAGTTTTCATCGCAATCGGTGTCAAAAGGGCGCTACGACTATTTGGTTACACTACGATCATAACGCAGTAATCAATTGTTTATGTATCATAGCATATATTAACTTGTCAACTACAATGCTTGGTTGCATGCTTATGGCAGTTGAAAGAATAACGAATGGGCACCAGTTGTTTTTTCGGCAATAATCAAACAGATGCCAGAAAATCTGAAAGTTTTAGTCGAGGTTGTGTTTTCTTTAACTCCTCCTTCTGGGCCGAGCTCTCCCTATCTAAGTTGCATTGAGTGTAGTTTTTAGTTCGCTTCTTAACCTACATCTTCACACAATCCCCTGCGGATTAGATCCGTCGTTTAAGGAGTCGCTTGTTTATTTGATTACATCAAATCGGAACGCGGTTTATTCCGAGATTAAGATCAGCAATATAACCGAGAACATTCCACTAAACTAACCATTTTATTTGATGTCTACGTATATTGCACAAATCAATAAGAATTTTTACCTTCGTAAGTATTCACCGACTCTAAATTCATGACATGTCGAATTATATGATACTCATCGCTTATACCGTTTCCACCCAAAACGTCTCTCATATTTCGTGCAATCTCCAACGCTTTGCCACAGGAATTTCGTTTAACAATCGAAATCATTTCAGGAGCAGCCCTACAAGTAAAATCATTCATCTTGTAAGAGAAAAAAATAATATAAAAAACAAACAAAGAAAAACAATTCAAAGTTAGTGAAAAAAAAATAAACAGAATGACAGCAATAAACTTTAAGCATAATTTACAATTTATAAAAAAACTGTAATTGGCAACACGAATTATACGTACTTTCCTTCGTCAATAAGCCTTCCGACTCGGACGCAAGCTTGAAGCCCGATGGATATTTCAGCAAGTGCATCGGCCAGCTTTTTCTGCACAAGCTGAGTCGCGGCGATGGGCTTGCCGAATTGGACTCGGTCCAGAGCGTACTGGCGAGCAGTCGACAAGCAAAACTCGGCCGCACCCAAAGCACCCCAACTAATACCGTACCTAGCGCTGTTTAGACACCCGAAAGGACCCTGTTTAAAAAAAGCAAGGGCTTGATCTACAGTCTGCACTTAAGTGACGTAAACGCACCTTGAGACCGCGAATTTCCGGGAAGACGTTGTCCGCCGGTACGGTGACGTCATCCATGACAATCTGGCCGGTCGCTGATGCGCGCAACGAAAACTTTCCTTCTATCTTCGGCGTACTCAAACCAGACATTCCTCTCTCGAGAATAAAACCTCGAATTTCATCTTTGCCGTTCGATTCATTGGCACACTTGGCCCACACCACGAAAACGTCGGCAATGGGAGAATTGGTTATCCTGATAACAAACAAAAGCTTTGTGAAATGGTAACAGGCCGCTACGCAATGCCTACCATGATTTAGTTCCGTTTAAAACGTAGGAGTTTGTTTCTTTTTGGTACACAGCTTTTGTCTCCATACTTCCCGGGTCACTACCATGGTTTGGTTCAGTGAGCCCAAAAGCCCCGACGAGTTCTCCCCTGGCTGCAATGGTAAAATAATTTAATCAGACACAACATGCAAAAAACGTGAAACAGCAAGGAACACTGCTTGCAATCAGCTAACCGAGTTTCGGAAGAAACTTTTCTTTTTGGCTTTCCGTTCCGTAAGTATATATCGGGTGCATGACAAGTGATGACTGGACGCTCATGGTCGACCGATAAGCGCTATCAACTCGTTCGCATTCCCTATACGAACAACCCGTGACAAATTTAAAATTCCGCAAGAACAAGAAAATTCTACCTTGCGATTAATCCGTATGCAACATATGAAACTCCTGCACAGTCATAGCCCTTAACTGTTGCACCCAAAACACCCAGTTCGCCCATTTCATAGAAGATATCCCTGTCAAAATCTGTAAAAAAAAGAATTGTGATAAAGTCATAAATATTTTTTTGAAAAAGTAGTTATCAGCTTTACCTTCATTTCTATTTGCTAATGTAATTCTTGGCATTAACTTTTCCTGGCAATATGCATGAAATTGATCCCTTATCAAAATTTCGTCAGAGGTCAACATTTCTTCTAATTTAAAAGCATCTACCCAATCAAATTTTGATGCACTTGCCATGGCACGATGACATTGAATTTTAACTGAAATACATATGCTAATTATATTTTAAATTAAAGAGATTTAAAGATTGATTTTTTACCTTGACATTGCTTTTTCTTTAATAGCTGATGCAAGTAATTATTTCTTGTTAAATTATTAAGAAAAATCCTTTGGGTAATTCCTTTTAATAAAGTCATTACACAGCTGAATATGCTTATGTTTTTAAAGCAATCTTTTTAAACATAAAATAAATAAAACTTATTCACGTATATTGTAGTGAACCACAAAAAAAATTGAGACACCTCTTTTTCAATAATAAATGATGAAAAATTTGATGATACATAAAAAAACATTAACTTTTACAAGCTAGAGACTGTTTGTTTCTATTTATTATGTTTATACAGGGTGATCAATATTTAGCGTTACAGTTCATTTTAAATTGAATTTTTTCTATATTTTTTCAATGTAACTTAACTTTTGATGCTTTCTAATAAATCTTTATTCTTTTAGGTATTTAAATTTAACTATGGTTGTAGGTTTAGGTAAACAAATCGCAATTGTTGAGCTTTTTAAGGCAGGGAAGTCTCAGAAGAAAATTTGGAAGGACCTGAAAGTGTACAGAATGCTGGTCTGAAGGACTCTTAAAAGGTATAAAGTGGGAATGTGCAAACTCAACCATGACAAGGCCGTCTTTGAAGTGCTAGGACTTCGAAATTGATAAAAGCTACCAGGGAAAAAGTCTGGAGAAATTCAAAGAGATCCATCCGGAAAACGGCAAAGGAGGCAAATGTTTTGTATGGGACCATGTTTACAGTTCTTTGTAGAGATCTGAAGATGTCCCCATTCAAACTTGTGAGGAAGCAGTTGTTATTGGCCAAAACTGTGGAGAAACGTCTTGCCAGAGCCAGAATTCTCCTCTCCCGCCTTGAGGCAGGCACACTTCCTAACCTTGTTTTCAGTGACGAAAAAAAATTCAACATTCAACACCATGTGCATCCCCAGAATGATCATGTTTGGTCACGTGATGGAGAGGTAGGACCTTGAAGAGTCACTCGGGCCCAAGGGGCAGTGTCAGTGATGGTCTGGGCAGCCGTTACTAAATCTGGAAGAAGTCCTTTGGTTTTCGTAGAACAAGGTGTCAAACTGAACCAAGAGAATTACCGAAATGACATCCTTGTTGGTTCATTGTTGCCCTGGGCAAAAGAACACTTTAAAAAACGTTCTTGGATGTTTCAACAAGATTTGGCACTGTCACATGGAGCTAAAAAGATGCAGGAGTGGCTATCAGCCAATGTTCCCAACTTCATTTCCAAAGAGGAATGGCCCCCTTCATCACCTGATTTGAATCCTCTCGATGTTGGTATCTGGGGGTACCTCAAGAGCAAGGTCTCAGTAACACATCATAAAAATTTGGAGACACTGAAGATGAAACTATGGAAGGAATGGTCAAAAATGGCCCAGCATGTGATTTGTGACTCTTGCAGGTCATTTTCAAGGCGTCTTCAGCTTGTAATTGGTTTGAATGGAAAGCATATTGAATAAATTGTATTTGTACTGAATTTATATTCATTCTGTAACAATATTTCACCTGTGTTACTCCAACTGTACGTATCATTTCCTAAATACAGTTATTTGAAGTTGTAATGCTAAATATTGATCACCCTGTATTGTATAATATAGAGCTAGACAATTGTACAGAGTTACTTAGGCAAAAAATAACATCACTAAAATTTTATGAGTACTAGAAAATCAATTAAAACACTTTTAAACCTGTATTTAATGAATACAAATATGTGGTCAAAAGTGAATCAAGACAGTGAAAACACAAGTTAACAAAAAACTCTAATAAATTGATTCTATTAATTCAAGTACATTGTATTTTAAATTTTAACCTAAAAAATTAAAAGAAAAAAAATGCATAATACTTTGAAAATAATGTTAGGTACAGACGCAGTAAAATTAAGAAGATTACATACAGCTGAATTATATACGTATTATTACTTCTTCAAAATTCAACTAAATTCAACATTTTTCAACTTCACAAGTTTACGAAAATTATTCTTAAAAAGTAATTCAGAAGTTTGCCAAATAAGAAAAAACAACACACATACATTACTTTGTTTAGTTAAGTGAATTATATAGCAAGCAGTTATTTATATTAAAAATTAAGAAAATTTAGGTGTGCAATCTACAGTTTTGGCAGGTTGCAAAAACTTGTAACTTGCACTAAGTTTCTTTCCATGTGGTTAAATTACTTTGTTTGGGTAAAACAACTTTTATTTTGACAATTGAATTCTGTGATATGGCATCAGTTATATTAGCATCACTAATAACGTTGGAAAAGTTAGGGTTATATGGAATAGGTGTGACAATAGCTTCTTTTGCATTTTGTTTTTTAGCTTTATTTTTAGACTTAACTTTTTTTTTTATTGAGGTACTTGGATGATTATTTTGAAACTTAGTTTTATAGTGTGAATTTTCCAATGTTACTTGAGTTTCTTTGCTATTGGCAATGTCCGTTTTAGACTTAAGAGCAAGAGCATTTGCAAGTGGTTCGTAATGATGAAATTTATATGGATCATTACGATAACTTCTCCATTGAAAAAAATTTCTCTCTTTCTTCAGTTCTGTTATTATAATATAGAGAATTACTAAGAAAACAGTTGAAATTAGCATAACATCTTTAAAAGTAAAATCAGACCATTCAGCATCAAGTCCTTTGCTAGCTTTAGGGATAGTGTTATATTGTTCGAAATCTCTACTTTTCGTTGATTGCATATTGTAAACCTTCCATTCTTGAAAATCATGTTGAGACGAACACAGTGAATTAAGGTAGACATCATATTGCCTTCGGCTTTCACGAGACTTCAAAATTTCATATGCAGCTTGAACTTTTCTAAATTCTTGTTCAACTTCTTTGTTTTGTACACCAACATCAGGATGAAGCTTTTTACATTTAGCATAATATGCTTTTTTAATGGTTGTATTTGAAGCATTTTTAGAAACATCAAGAACATCATAATGTGATGAAAAATGTAATGCAGACACATAAAACAAAACTTTGGTATTTTCACAGATAGTTCGACATTGAGTACAAGCATTAATAATAAATGGATTAATTAAGTGCAAGTGGACAGAGTTAATGATTTTCATGCTAATCCATTTCATGGTGCTGGACATTTGCTTGTAAATACTAATCAGGCTGCTTGACCAAGGTTTTACAAATCATGATTATTTTAATATCTTTAAGCTTTTTTTTTATAACAAAATCAATAAACAAAAACATAAAAGTTAAAAAAAAAGAAGCATATCTAAAAACAATTACTTAAGTCATTATGTTTAAATCTACAAATGAAAAGTAATGAGAAACTGTTTCTTGAAATATTTTAGGAAAATAAATGTTATAATCAATTTCCAAATTTAAAAGTTTTTACTTAAAGACACTTCCATAGTTGGCATATATCATTTAAAACTATTTTACTTTTTTTGCAAATATAAAGTTTTATATAGTTGGCAGCATAATTAAATGGTTAAAAAGCTCTTAATTGTGATGGACATAGTTGCAGTTCAAAACTTCCTTGTGCCATTCTGTTGTAGGAAAGACACTTTATGGACCCTTGCTTGACAATCTTGGAAAGCAGTTCTAAGTTTCAGTTATATCTTAAAACTAAAAAACAAAATAAAAACAATTTTAATCAAACAGCAATGTCTTGGCATCTTCAGAAGTAGGTTGGATAATGCTTGCCATATGTATAGTGCCTTCAATACTTTCTAGCCAATCAAGAGAAGAAACATAGATATAAAATAAAAAATTTTTCAACATAATTGATCAATAAAAATAAGAAAACTTCTTTTATTGTATAATTAAAATCATAGAATAACATCCAAGTTTAAAAACTTCGAAAGATATTTAATTTTTAAAATACAGATTAAAATATCTTGAATGGGTACAAATGATTGCAGTGTTTAATGCAATAATCATCATATACAACATGTTTCATTATAAATAAAAAACAGATAAAAAGAACTTGGTCAATAAAACAAATGATTCACTACTTTAAAATTTTTTGGTGGGACATTATATTATATCCTAATATTAGCTATTTATCTTGGCTTGATAAACAATGCAGACATTTAAAAATTACAGCAGCTGTAAATTGATTAGTCCAAGCTGCTTTTGGAGATTGCAAGACACTGGTGTCCAGTTAGAAGATGCATTTGGTTTTTTATTATTCATCAAATATGATTGTAATTTAGAATTAGGCCTACTTGCTAAGACTATTAAATTTTATAATGTTTTTTCTAGAGCACACAAGTTAAACCAAGATATGATTACCATATTGTATGTACCAGTAAATAATAATCTTTTACAAATGAAAAATCTAGATTAATTTATGGATGAGTTACAGATAAAAACAAGAAAAAATAAACTTAATTACCAAAAGGCAGAAAGGCCTTTGCCATTTTACCTGAAAAATTTTAAAAAAGACATTTTAAAAGATAGAAATAGTGGGTCTCCTTAAGAAGTAACTATAAGCAACTTTTGTTTGTGGAACTAATGTGGATCCTCCTGTGGTTACTATTACTTTTTGAAGAGATCCTTTCTTCTTGGTTTCTTTTTTATCCCTTTTAGTGCTGTAGGGGCAATTCCAGGTTAGTTTCACCAAAAAATTGTTCTTGAAGAGACCCAACATAGTTAGCTATGAAACCTAATTGCTGTATTACAGAAAGACTTTTATGAAATACTTGCGGAATTTTTTTTAATGACAATACAATTAATAATTGATCTTTAACTCGTTGCAGCTTCAAGAAAATTTGTTATTACATCCTCCATGCTTTTAAATACATTCTATCCGGAATAAATGTATTAAATATGTAAAATGCCTAAATTTTGTTTGATCTATACCGTACATAAGAACACTCAGCAAGATCATTTTTAAAACACAAAACAACGGCTAAACTTGTCAAAACATTATTAAAGCTTACTATTTACATAATTACTTTTTTATTTTATTTTAATTCTATATTTATCCTCCTGACTCGCAGGAAAGCGACGGAGGCGCTAATACATAGGGTAGGCAATTACCCCGACCTGCTTCCGGAGATGCCAAGATAGTGCTGTCCGCTTATAATTTAATAGAGATATGACTGTAATTTAGAACTGCTTGCCAGGACCACCAAGCAGGGGAATGCACCGTAAAGTGTCTTTCCCAAGGACACAACAGAATGGCGCGAGTGGGTTTTGAACCAAGACCGTGTTGGTCACGACCCACTTGCGCCATTCTGTTGTCATTTCAAACTTGTTTCTTTGTTTCTGTTGTCATTTTAAATTAAATGGCCAATTTCAAGTCATTTCAAAGTTGTTTACAGAAACAAGTAGGTATTACTATAGTACTGCGACTTTTTGTTACATAATTAAGTTTCGTTTTTATTACTTAATTGATAAGGACAAGGATACCGGAGCGGATCAAGAAATATTGTATCACAAAAAACCTTGTCCAGGGGAAAAAAACTTGCACCCAGAGCATTGCATAACTTTACAAATGTTACGCTTTCTCGAGCGACAATGATGAGCTTAAATGTTGATAGCCTATTTAATTTTTTTTATTATTAGAGTGTTTACTCCACTAAATTCATATAGCCTATTTTAGCAACCATCGCTGTTCGCGAGTAGCTGCTGTAAAGTAACCTAATTCACAAAGTAAACAAAAACGAATTAAACAAAAGAAAAAAAAATGTCAGGCGCCATAGAAAGAAAATTAGATAAAGTGCTGAGAACTTTTAAAAACCTTACTGAAAGAATGGATAAGCTTGATTTTAAACTAGAAACTTTTGATAATCGAATAAATAAATTGGAAAGTCTATTTAACGATAAAATTAATAAACTAGAATAGGATCTTGAAAACAAAAGTA
Source organism: Diplosoma virens (assembly GCA_963680785.1). Classification (NCBI taxonomy): domain Eukaryota; kingdom Metazoa; phylum Chordata; class Ascidiacea; order Aplousobranchia; family Didemnidae; genus Diplosoma; species Diplosoma virens. The sequence continues at coordinate 18,495,220 of OY796896.1, forward strand.
ATGTTAATGATATGGACAACATCCATACTAAATTAAACAGAATTGAACAGCAGCAATTAGAACAAGACTCAAAAAACTTAATGCAAGAATTATACGATAAAAGACTGAACTTACTTATTCATGGACTTGAAGAAAACATCAAAACAGACTGGGAAACACATGAAAGTTGTCGGCATGTGTGGTCGAGTGGTCAAAGCGCCGGGCTGGTGATCAACACGGTCTCGGTTCAAAACCCACTCGCGCCACTATGTTGTGTCCTTGGGAAAGACACTTTACGGCACATTCTCCTGCTTGGTGGTCCTGGCAAGCAGTTCTAAATTACAGTCATACAGGGAGTCGAACCGAACCCGAACCGGAGTTTTATAAACCGGTTTTACACCATTTTTTCGGAACCTTAACCGAACCCGAACCGTAATTTTAAAAATTAAAAAGAGCGAACCGGAACTAAACCGAATAATTTAAATAATCGTGAACCTTAACCGAACCCGAATCAGTTGAAAAAACCGGTTCGCTCCGTGACGTCACCCATATCACTTAGCACCGTGTGGTCCAACTACGGGCCCGCGGGCCGCATGCGGTGTGAAGACCTTTTTTTTTTGGAGAACGCTATGATTTTGCGACGAAAATAGGAATTTCGGAGACCGATTCTAAGTGAAAACCTTTTTTTTTTTTTGGAGAACGCTATATTTAGAGAATACTACAACATTTTCTTAATTATCTTAATATTTTCCTAATGATGCTGCGAACCCGAACCGGAACTTTATAAACCGGTTTTGAGGTAATTTTTACAGGAGCGAACCTAAACCGGAGCGTTTCAATTGATCTGAACCCTAACCGGAACTGAACCGAAATTTGAAACAGCTGTTGAACCCGAACCGAACCTGAACCGGTAAAATCAAACGGTTCGACTCCCTGCAGTCATATCTCTATTAAATAAGCCTTTTTCCAGCCACCTAGTGGACACGGCAACTGTTCCTATTACTTCCAAGCTTTGACTTTATGTAGTTTGCTTTAACAGCCAAGTCATGAAGCGGATAGCATATTTTCGTAATATATTTTTGAGTTGGGTTTAAAGATAGCTTATTATAAATATTTACCCATTGCTTTTTGATAAAGTATAGCTTCTTGTAGCCTTTATCTTATAGAGCTTCATGTTAAAATTAATCAAAAAATAATAATATTTTAATAATGTAACAATTGTTCTTGGTATCACACTTTTCTGTTTTTGAATAACTTGGTTTTTGCATTAAGTACCATTTTAAGTTGATATGCAAAGATGTAAGCAACTTAGTTAAAGTTTAGTGATTCAGTCACTTAGTTAAAGACAGGGCAATCAAACTATTTGATGGCTTTATTATGATGAACAAATTTTGTTATAGAATCTACATAGATTTTACTTTGTTTTACAAGTTTTTATACTTATAATATTATAGATGGTGTTTTAATAATATATCATTATATATGCTTGTGATGATGATAGTAGTTTTTGCTTTTTAGTATAACTATTATTTATTAGATACTTTCTAAATTTTCAGTGCATGTGCATAGTTGTACTATATTAAAATAACTCGATGCATATGGGGGTTGTGCAATAGTGATTCAAGATAAAATGAAAAGAGTAAAAACCTAAAACCAACATGGTTGGTGTGTTATTTATACCATTTTTATCTTGATAGCATTCCACAACAATTCTGATTTCTACCACTTACAAATTTTTCAATTTTACTATATTTTTAAGGCACAGCTAAAGCAAATGGTACTGACACTCATGTAAAACAAATTAGATGTCCAGCAAATATATTTTTAAATAACATTATATGGATTGTTGAGTTGAAAATTATGTTGAGATTTTACAGAATAAAGTTAAAGCTATTATTTTAAATATTTTTTTTACTTGCATTAATATTGTGAAAAGTCTGCATTAACTTTTTTAAATGGAACAAAACTTTGATTCGTGGACTGTTATTCAATTGAAAAAATTTTTGAAGCTAAAAGGGATCACAGTAAGTAGTGCAGTTACAAAGCTGCAGTTAATAAATTTATGTAAAGCTGCTGAACCTTTACAAAATGACCCTAACCTTTATCAATGCAGTACAAAAGAAATTGTTCAAAGAAAGCTTTCTATGATTAGGATTGTATGTGATCCAATGTCACTGCAATACAACTCCAATTTTACTTCTCATGATATTCCTCCTTTTGGACTGATTGATATATTTAATTACCTGGTATATAGCAGAGCTGATTATGACAATAAAAAGTTAAAAGCATATAAAAGCTTTGATGACTACAGGCAGTGGCGGCTCATGGCTTTCATTAATGGTGGGGCCAGCAAAACAATTATTGAAATGTCAAAAAGTTTCATTCGTAGACTACCTAAATTTAAAGGCGGGGTAAATAAATTTTTAGCAAATGCGATATTCGCTATCGCGATATCGATATTATAGTATTCACTAGTGAGTAATTTGACACCATTTACTGGAATAGCTTGTTTGAAGTTAAATTATTTTGATCTGGAAATACGAAAATCACACAAAATATAAATAAACTAAGCATGTTATTCATAAATGAAAATGAACATAACTGATAAACAACCACAGTTGTGAAAAAACATGCGCAGAAAAGTAGAAACTGCTGTCTCACAAAACAATGCACAACATCACCGAATATCAACTGAATAATAACTAATTCTTTAAGGCTGCACACGGACAGGCGCAGGCGCAGGCGCAGGCGCAGCTAACGTCCGCTTATAAGTTACGTCTGTTTGGGCCAGACATCGCTGGCCCCAATTTTGTGCTATTGACTTGCATAGTGAAATCTTCACAAAGCGCGGCGCGTGAGTTGGTTGGCTTTAGATGTAAATATATAGGAGTAAATGGGCCAGAATGTGGGCCCCTCTGGATCGTTTTTAAGAGACTTCAGAAAATATTTGAAAATATTTCTTGTTGTTTTTCGGTTAACTGTTATCTTGGCACGCATGTAAACATTTTGATATTTAATATAGGGTTTCTCTTTAGAAATATTATTTAGTCGAATTTTTAGTGGGGCCCGGCCCCTGTGGCCCCTATGTACGAGCCGCCACTGACTACAGGCTATATGAAGATGGTCATGTACAAAGCCTATCCTTGAAAAAAATGAAAAATCATTATATTTTTCTTGCTTCTGTTTTGCAAACCTGCCGAGCAATAACATTTTTGCAAAAACCTGAATACTCCTGTTGGTTTTTATTGAATAATGAAGGAGAAGTATATACAGCTTATTGTGAATGCATGGGGGTAAGTGTTTGCTCTTTTAAAGTTGATATATATTTTAATTTAATATATTTACTAAATTTATTTCATTGATTATGATAAAAAAATGTCAAAGAGTATATTTTTAGTAACTTGGTATTTTTGCTGGAACTGAGGTATTGTGAGGTGGATGATAGTGTGAATATGCTTGAGGTTTTCTTTTGTTACCATACGTCCATACCTTCCAAACATTGCTTGCAATACTCTGCTGCTCAGAAAAAAATTTAATCCTTGACTCTTCTTAGTTTCTATGCAGAAGTAAAAATTTTTTATTATGTTTTTATTTTTTATGGAATATTTTTTTAGTTTATAGTGTTGAATTTTAAAGATGTAATACAATTTTATAGACCGTATGGTGGATGTCGACACATAGCGGCAGCATTGTATGAACTTTAAAATTATATCTGAACTTGTGCAAGTGGTGCAGACGTGCCTTGTGTGTGGTCAAAAAAATCATGACCAACAGATGAACCCTTACTTTGTAAAGAAATATCATCAAGGTTAACAAATTTTTGTCAAGTTTGTTTATTTTGTATTGTAAAATTTTATACTGAACTTGCTCTTTTAGATTGCAAAGCTTATTGATGAAAATTATGAGAAATCACATTGTTTATGTAGCTTTTTTTCGAGTTGTTGAATCTCTTTTATTCTTACATGTCAAAATAATGTTTGATTATTGGCCCAATACAATTTGTAATGCCATAAACTTACATTGATATATTACTTTAGAAAAGCGACTGATAGCTGTTATGAGTTCCACTAGTATCTGCAGTTAGCTCTTTTATTTATACGGAGTTACACGATAGTTATACGACTGAATCTGTAAGTTATACTAAAAGTTTATCACGCGGTTAAACCACACTTATGAAACCAGAGAGAAGAAGGCAGCGGAGCCGTGCGCTATGACGTCACATACTATAACAACCCCCTTTTAAGAAGCTTTTTAGCGAAAAGGTTGTCTAAGAAAAATATAGTACATTGTACGAGCCCGATTAATAAACATGCACAAACTATATACAATGCGGCACAAGCGTTACGAGTTTTACGCTACTTCATACAAAATCTCTTAAATGATTAGGAAAGCGTTTTTGTCTCACGCTTCGCCGCGAGGTTGGAGATGATGGAAAGACTTCATCTTCAAAATGGACGTGACGTTCGTCTGATGTCATCATTTCCTCTTTGGGGTCTCCCCCTTCGGTGGGGAGAGGGTGAATAAAACGTCTATTGCGCCAACAGACTCGACCGCTCGGTAGTTTTATGTGCTAGTCGCGGTTTCTCCCGACGCCGATGATGAGTCCCGATCGCAACCATTTTTTTGTAATATGGTCTTGAATTCGAACATGTCCGATTTTTAGTGGGTTGAGGTGTTTTGCGCGTTTATTGTATTCGGTTTCTGCAGCCACTTGTAGATTTGATAAAGCTGCGTCCCACTTGTCGAATTTGTTTTGCCAATCTTTCTTGAAATATTTCAGTTTAGCTGGGACGATTGAACGTAGCGGGGCGCCGTATAAAATTTCGGCTGGTGATAACCCATGGGCCTTGGGTGTGTTAACCCATTCGATTAGGCCGCTGCTAAATTCATCGCAGTCGAGACTACCATGCTCAGCAGTTTTGGCAACAAGGTGCTTCATGGCCTTCACTGCTGCTTCTGCGTGTCCGTTTGACTGTGGGTAATGTAGAGTACTTATGGTGGAAGTTACTCCCCATTTCTTGAAAAACTGTTGAAACTTGCTTGATGTGAATTGCGGTCCTCCATCAGTTCTGATTCGTACTGGTACCCCTGTGTCCATGAAAATTTTTCTTATAGTGCTGATTATCTGATGTGAACTAGGGTCATGAGAGAACTCGCTGAGCTTAATCCATTTCGACAGACGGTCTACATAAACCAGGTAAGTCTTACCGGCATAATAAAATAAATCTGCAGATACGTCTTCAAAGGGTCTTGATGGGAGGGGATTGCGTTGTAATGGTTCCTGTTGCAAGCTTGGTTGGTGCTCTTGGCATTTCGTGCAGGCTTCGACGGTATTTTTGATGTCGCTATTGATTCCTGGCCAGTACACTATTTGACGCGCTCTTTGTTTTGTTCTTTCGATGCCTTGATGTGAGGCATGTAGCTTTGTCAGTATTTCTTTTCTTTTCTGTACCGGCACCACAATGCGATGGCTGTTCAGGAGAATTAATCCATCTTCGAAAGTAAGCTGATCTTTCAGCTTTTTGAAAGGTTGAGCTAATGGATATTCGTTTCCTTTTGAGAAGTTGCTTTTAATAGCAGTGATTAATTGTTGTGCTGCTTCGTCCTGCTGAGTACTTTGTTTTAAGTCTTCCAGCATTGGATTGATAAATGTTTCTTTTGTAACTTCTGGGTCTTTTCCTCTCAGAATTGTAGAAACGTTTTTGCAGATCATTCTGGTTGTGTCTACGTTTATGATATCTTCTGGTTCTGGGTCGCGGCACGGTGCTCGTGACAACGCGTCGGGGATCACATGGTCTTTGCCTTTTCTCCAGGTGGTGTGGAATATAAAAGCTCTGAGTTTTTCTTTAAGTCTCTGAATCCTGGGATTATCCACCATATCGAGTGTCTGGGTATTCAGGATTGACTCTAATGGCTTGTGATCTACTATCAGCTCGAAATTGGGTAAGCCTTGCAGATATATGCGGCATTTACGCATAGCCCAAACAACAGCGAGCAATTCCAGTTCAACCATAGCGTAGTTTGACTCAGTCTCAGTTATAAAACGTGATCCTGCTTGAACCAATTTCCACGTTTCTTGATGTTTTTGCAAAAGTGCAAAACCTAGACCTTTCAACCGAGATGCATCTGTTTGCAGCATTGTTTCCAGATTGGGGTCGAATGCAACCAAAATATGGGGGCTACAAAGAATTTCTTTTGTCTTTGTAAATGCTTCTTCATGCTGGGGTGACCAGAGAAAAGCATTTTTTGGTTTGAACAAGTCCCGAAGTGGGCCTGCTGCTTCACTGAGTAGGTGAGTAAATCCGCCCAGCTGGTTTGCCATGCCCATAAAAGATCGTAATTTAGTTATATTTGTTGGAGCAGGAAATTCAGAGATTGCTTCAATTTTTGTGGGGTCTGCTTAATACCGTCGCTGCTCACTATATATCCGACATATCTCACAGCACTTTGTAGTAACTGCACTTTCTTCGGATTAAGAGTAATACCGTGTTCTTGACATCTGTTTAGTACAGCCACTACGGTATTCAAGTGCTCCTGTGCGGTTTCGCCTTGAATAAGAATGTCATCTACCACTTTTTCGACTTTTTCAATGCCTTGCAGAGCTTCATCGCTTCTTGCGCAATATTCGTCTTGAGAAGAAGCTAGTCCCATCGGAGCTCGAAGGAATTTAAATCTTCCAAACGGCGTAATGAATGTGGTAAAGTCTTGACTTTCTTTTTCTAAAGGTACTTGCCAGTATCCTTTAGTGGCGTCTAATGTTGAGAAAAATTTAGACGAAGAAGAAATATTCGAAATAGCTTCAGCAGGTGATTTAGATGGATGATATGGACGGCGTACGTATTTGTTCAATTTCTGCAAATCAATACAGAGACGAATTCCACCATTGGGTTTTTGTACAACGACCATAGGGTGCACCCAATCAGTTGCTTCTGTAACTGGTGCAATGACTCCGGCTTGTACAAGTTGGTCAAGCTCTGTCTTCACCATCCTTCTGAAAGCTAAAGATATTTGGCGTGGAACAGGTAAAGCAAATGGAACAGCATCATTTTTCAAGGAAATTTTCATGGGTTTACTGTTCGTTTCCCGTAATGTTGTGTCTTCAGAAAACACATCGCTGTACGATTTTATCAACTTGTTCTCAATTTTACTAATTTCTGCTTCAGTTGGGTTCTCTGATATAATGAATCTTGTGTTCTCTGCTTTTAATATGCTTGCTAATTTTCGAGGTGTTTTTGACGAATTTATCGGTTGAGGATACGTGTCAGGTAGAATGTTAACCTGTTGACATACATACCAAGCAAGCAAAAAATCTTCTACCTCAGGACAGACGTAAATGTTTCTTCCACGAATCAGCCGCAGTATTCGATAATGCATGGGAAGGTCCCCACTCCCCACGCATGTTACGGTCTGCCGATTTACTGCACTAAGAGTGTCTTGACTTGGCGGCATTAAATTATCAAGGTTTATTCCGAGCCGTTGAATGATGTTCACCCCAACAAGACTTGCTTCGGCACCTGTGTCTGGTGTAGCTTCTGTGGAACCTAACGGGTTACGATGTTTAAGAGAAAAAAGATTAACAGTTATTTTGGGCGCCGCGGAGTTAGCAAAATTTGCATTAGCATTGCATTTACGCTTTATTTGTCCCGTTAACTTTTTCTTCGTTTCTTCGCGTCTGTTGAACCTAGGTTTGTTGTGAAAGCACACTGATGTAAAGTGACCTTTTTTGCGACATATTAAGCACTCTGTATCCTTTGCAGGACAGTGGGTTTGACCTTTTGGTGGGCAGGTCTTTTTACCGCATTTTGTACAGGGATTTTTATTGCGCTCTTTAGATTTAGAGAAATTTCGACGCAATTTGCTTTGGTACGCTCTTCTCTCATTTAGTTGTCGGCTTATTCGCGCGTCGTCTAGTTTTGCTGACTCTTCCGATCTGCATAAATTAGTGACGGTCTGAAGATCAGGTAATGGGGACATGGCTAGGAGCTTTGTTCGAGTCTCTTTGTCATATATCCCGACATGATTTTTGTGACTAAACGACGATTTAAACATTCATTGCACAAGTCTGCGTCTCTTGCCAAAGTTTTAATCGCGATTAAAAACGAATCGAAGTTTTGGCCAGCCGCTTGCTTTCTCTCTTCAAACGCGACGCAGTCTAACGCTATATTTCTTTGACTCCGGATGTAATTTTTAATTTTATCTAACACTTCGTCTGGTTTAAGTGTAGTATCATCCGGGATAAGAAGTACATGTTCTAGGGCTTCTCGCATTTCCATCGAAAAAAAACCGCGAAGCAATGCCAACTGACTGCTCAATGGCAGCTCTGTTGCAAGCGAGACCGTAGCATAATCGTTGTACGATTTACGCCATTTCGCAAATTCAGCTAACGAAATTCCCATCTGCAGTGTTGAAGGCTTTTGTGCGTCCGCTTTGGTTCGCCTTGCCTCGTTGTTAGAATTGTTGACGTCAATGGTTTGCTCACATGATTCGCTTCTTTCGCTATTCGCGCTTTGAGGCAGCTGCTGTTGCGAAAATCGTTCGATTATTTGTTGCATTTGTCGCTGACTTTCAAGTTGCATTTGTCTCTGATTTTCGACATTCTGTTCTTGTGTTTGTCTTTGCATTGACAACTGTGCTTCTAAAAAAGTTTTTAACCAAGAAGGAGGTTCATCATTGTTAATATTACTATTCGCGTTTTGATTAGATTGAGATAATTCGGCTATACGTTTGTTTGCTGCTTCTAATTCTGCTTGCAGCTCTCGATTATTTTTTGCCATTTTTCTTTTATCTTCAATCTTTTACAAATCTCCGATCACGAACTTGCAGTATACTTTTATAATGGTTCGTAAGCTTATTTTATTCAAACAAATTTATAAGCTGACTGTCGACGACGCCATGTTATGAGTTCCACTAGTATCTGGAGTTAGCTCTTTTATTTATACGGAGTTACACGATAGTTATACGACTGAATCTGTAAGTTATACTAAAAGTTTATCACGCGGTTAACCACACTTATGAAACCAGAGAGAAGAAGGCAGCGGAGCCGTGCGCTATGACGTCACATACTATAACAATAGCATCACAGCAAATATTATACTAAAATGAAGATCTTTTTTACGTTCTAAATTGTTTTAAAAAACAAGAAATTAATTTTTAGTCTTTGATTTCAATTATAAACTTATTTTGGATTCTTTTGTAGTCAATAAATGATCATTAAACAACTGGAGTCACTGTTTCAAACAGTGATATGCATTTTTTGTACTGTAATGACACAACAACGTATACTTATTAAAACTCATTGCAACTCAAATTGTTTCTAATGTATTTTGTCCCAAAATATATCTCTCTATTTGTATTTGCTAGCTGCATTTACATTTTTTGTAATTTGAATCATATATTTTAGAACTAAACGTTTATCGAACTCCAGTTATATTACAACATCAACACCCATTGATGACATAGAGCAACCAAATGGTGCTGCGATTAACCAGTTTATGTCAGATCTACAATCGGTTAGTCCCGTTAAGCTATTTGATAATTTTTGATATAAAATCCGTTTAAAAGTAAGTAGAAACGTTTACTGCAGTTTTGCAAAGTTTTTTTTGCATGGTCTACTTTAAATGACTATTTCAAACAGTGTATTGGATTTATGTTATCATGGTTCTGATTTTTCCCATTTCCGTAAACATAAAGACAGCACGTTATTGCTTTAAAGTTTTTTTTATGAATGAAATTGTTATCAATGTTATATTTTTATTCAGTCATTGAAGCTGACTAAACTCTCTAAAATAGTGACAAGGCAACAGAGACCAGTCTGTTTCGTGTATTTTGCCGACCCCCTGTGGATTGTTTTCGCTAAGTACTTTAAAACCCATAGATTACAATTTTTATCATTAGCAGCTGACAGCGGAAGCGGATAGCAATATCTTGGTATCTCCGTGTTACAAAACTATAACACGTAACATTGCCTAAGTTAAGGTTTAATAAACTAAAAACGAGGCACGTCTAAACACAATACAATTAATAATATAAGACTCTAAGATAACACAATACAATTAATAATATAAGACTCTAAGATAACCGATAACATAACAAACGTAAACCACTACAACATAACTGCAACTGTATAAAGAAAGAAAACTGAAAGTCGCTGCAGCATGAAGTAATCAAGGCGCGACAAAAGATGCACGCTTATATTAATTAGTTCAATTAGTAATGGCAAGTTCGACTACCAATCATATCACTCCGGAAGCAGGTCGGGATAATTGCTTACCCTATGTATAGCGCCTCCGTCGCTTTCCTGCGAGTCAGGAGGATAAATATAGAGATAAAATAAATAAAAAAAAATAAAAGTACGCAGGAAACTATATACGAATTTTTCGAAAAAGGCCTCCAAATTAAAGAACCTAGAACCATAGAATTAATTGATTGTCACCAACTACCGCAGCGCCCAATTTTCAAAAACAACATCAAAGTAAACCGACCTATCATTACAAAACTTGCTAAAGAGATCGATCGACGCAAACTGCAAAAATTTTAAGTATTATAATGAAGCTAGGAAATCTTAAAATAAACAACCACATTACATACCAGAGCATTTACCCAAGCAATTCCAGGTGGAACGCAAAGCACTACTACCACATTTCAAAGAGCTTAGAAGACTAAATAAAAAGACAAACTGGAAGGCAGAGAATGGTCATTATAATTTGTATATAGACAATGTTAAATTTCAGCCATGAAGTGTTTCTTTAGCAAATCTACTTTTTACAAATATTTCTGCAGAAGCCTCATCATCTGTAAGTAAATAGCTTCTCTTAATCTCTACATTAGTATTTATTATGTAGTATCATAGCTAAGCCTTCCGCTCATACACCATATATATCAATAATTGTTTGTCGTCTTTACTAAATACTGTACGCCTTTTGTTAAAATTTTACCTTTAACATCAGCAACCTTTTGATATTATTTCTTTTTAAATTCCCGGTAACTCTTAAAATTATTGAGTAAATTTTGAGTAGATTTCATTGAAGAATCAATTAACCCTAATCTAGTTGAAAGTTAAATTTGTTTATGTACATTGGTAATATATGGTTTTGATAAGTCGCTTATCTTATTATCTGTGATTTCACCGTTGCTGTTGTTTTTCTTTTTGTTCTTTTTTTCTTTTCTGTTTTGCTTACAGTAACTCTGCTTTATTGTTTCATTACTACCAAGTCCAGGTAAGATTTTGAAATTACCGATGACAACAAGATTTTAAAATTAACATCTGCTCTGTTGATTTTCATCACATGCTTTTAACTCGCTTTTTCCACTTTAATTTGATTTCCTTATTTGGTTGCAACTAATGTGGCAAGGCAGCTCTTTGCGTAATTGTGTCATGTGTTACATGTCTGCTGAACCTAGTGTTTGTGTTTTTTCATCTAGCCAAGCGGATACCTCAGAAGATATCAACCATAACAGCCTACCTGATATGCTTTCTGATTCTCTGCGAACTAACATAAAAGCCTGTAATTACTATGATATTTTCAAACTTAATACTACCTTAAACGATTTTTCTCATTTTTTTATTCATCTAAATATTTCATCCCTCCAATCTCATTTTCATAAATTATACGATCTTCTTTTAAAACTAACTCATTCTCCCAGCATAATCTTCATCTCGGAAAATCGCATTAATAAAGAACCTCTCATTAATATTAACCTACCAGGCTATACTTTTCTTCATTCCCCTTCCCCGTCCGTAGTTGGTGGAGTAGGTGCTTATTTTTCTAACCAACTGACGTTCGCAATAAACAACCTCTTCCAGCTCCATGTTTAAGGGTGCGAAGACCTTTGGTTTAACGTTACCTTTCCTAATTCAAAATCGCAATACATTTTTGCAGTAATATATCGTCATCCCCACAACAACCACACCCCTTTTTTTGATGCTCTTGATGAAACTCTTCAAATCCTAAATCGGAAGGAAAGCAATGTAATTATTATGGGTGATATTAACATTAACATGCTATCTGACCCAAACTCTCCTCATTTAAAACATTATAATAAAATACTTATTAGTAATGGATTTACATCGTGTATAACTAACCCTACCAGAATAACAAAGCTTTCTCAAACCTCGATTGACCACTTAATAACCAACGTTAACGGGACCATAATTACACCAGGTATCTTGCAATATTCTATCTCTGACCACCTTCCCATCTTTTGTATTGCCTCGTCAGCTAAGCACAAATATCCTTTTAAAAACTAAACCCATTATTATCGTAATATTAAGAATTTAAATGGTGACGTCTATCGGGATGATTTATATGATACCTTAAACCCCATAATACAAAAATTTCAAACCTCCTCCATATCTGCTTCTAATTTCGACCTTCATTTCAATAATTTGGTAATTGGCATTAACAAAATAATTGAAAAACACGCCCTTTGCAAAAGGTCTCCAGAAAACTTTCTCGAATACGTCAAAAACCCTGGATGACCAAAGGATTACTAATTTCTATCAAAAATAAACAAAAACTTTACCGTAATTTCTTTCTAAAAGATACTACTTTTGGAAAACATTTCTATAAAGCGTATGCTAATAAACTAACACGAGTAAAGGATTTATCAAAAAAACTGTATTATACCGAGTTTATCTCAAAAAATAAATCTAATCCCAAGAAAATGTGGGAAATTATTAACTCTGCTATTTCTACTAAAAGTCTTATTTCCTTTCTCACTAAAATAAATATAGAAAATTCAGTTATTGAAGATTCGTCAAAAATTGCTGATTGCTTTAATCAATTTTTTGTGGAAATTGGTCGCTCTATTGCTAACAATGTTAATAAACCCTTATATACAGACTACACTACTTACTCAAGAAACCCTGTTTTACATTCTATAGTTCTAGATCCCCCCACTGCAATTGAAATTTTTCATCTGATTAATTCGATCAATCCAAACAAAGCTAGTGGAGCTGACAACATCAACCCCTTCTTCTTACGTATAGGAGCCGTAGTACTAGCTCCTATATTATCAATATACTTTCAATGGTCATTTAATCTTGGTATTTTTCCCCAAGCTTTCAAAACTGCCAAAGTAATCCCTATATTTAAATCTGATAGTAGGGAAATATTAGGCAATTATCGACCAATAGCTTTACTTTCTAACCTGTCGAAAATACTGGAAAAACTTATCAAAATTCGATTTGATAAATTTTTTTTTTAAAATAAAGTTTTGTACGCAAATCAATATGGTTTTAGAAACAATCATAGCGTTAATCACGCTTTACTTGACGTTGTCACTAACTGTTACGATGCCTTGCATTGCTCACAACACACAGCGCTGTTGTTTATGGATCTTCGTAAGGCGTTTGATACAGTGTGACACAAAATCCTATTGCACAAGTTACACCATTACGGCATTCATGGACCAGCATATGTTTTAATCGAAAATTTCCTTACCTCTAGAAACCAATTTGTAACTTTTAGTAATATTTCATCCTCTACTAAACCCATCAATATCGGTGTTCCTTAAGGCTCCATACTTGGTCCCTTATTTTACCTAATATACTGTATATCAACGATTTACCAAATGCCATTAACAGTACACCCCGTCTTTTGCTGATGACACCTGCCTTATACTACGACAGTCATCTCTGTCAGCCCTAGAGAAAGCTTGTTCAGACGAATTAAGACAGCTTAAAGATTGGTGTGATGCTAACAAAATCCAAAGTAATCCAAACAAATCATGCATATTACACCTTCCTCCTAAACAAAATACCCCACCTTTAACCTTTCAAATTTCTTACGATAATTACTCCATAGTTAGTAGTATTTGCTGTAAATATTTTGGGATTTTAATTGATAACAAGCTAAATTTTAAACAACATATACAACTAGTTGAATCTAAAATAGCCAAATCGGTGGAAATTTTAAATAAATTGCGACATATTTTCCCCTCCTCTGCTCTTCTTCTTATCTATTTCGCTTTAGTCCACCCTCATTTACTATACGGCCTTCCCATTTGGGGAAGTACTTTCCCTACATACCTCCAAAAACTCTAACGTCTCCAAAATAAAGCTGCATAATCTCAAACCGTAACCCTAAAACATCAAAAACACCACTTTTTTACCAATACAAAATCTTAAAAATACAAGATTTGTACTCTTTTGAAATTGCCAAAATTATGCACCAATACTCCAACAAACACCTTCCAATCTGCTTTATATCCTTCTTTATCCAAACCAGTTCAATTCATAATCGGTCTACTAGATCTAATATTCGAAACGATTTATACTTACCACACTTCTTATCGTCTAGATGTCAACAATCAATTAAATTTCAAGAGGCAAAAATCTGGAACTCTATCTCTCCTCATATTCGAAACCAATCGTTTAATACCTTCAAACGTAATATTAAAATTCAGCTCTTAAATTCCTTCCTATATATGAATCAAAACGATATTATAATTCGTCATGCCCTAACGCAATAACCTTTAAAATTGAATAATTCCGCTACAATTTCTGGGTGACTGCTTAACTAGAAGACCTTAATCGGTCACTTCGCAGTCTCACTGTAGTTATACAATAACCTGTGTTTTACTATTAGGATGAGAAGCACTGGACTCGAGTTTCGCTCTTTTTAGAGCGAGTCAATGATGCTTATCTCACGCAGGTTACTATACCACTGGACAACAGAACCCGGACGATAGATCGAATCAAAGCAGCGTATAACTTATAAGTTATTCCGGTGCTTCTCATCTTTAAGCGGCTTGTTTTAAATTAATGAGTCTGGTGCTTCTCATCTTTAAGCGGCTTGTTTTAAATTAATTGTAAATCCTCATATTTCTTCAAATATAAAATTTTGATTTTTCTTTTTCGTTTATTTTTATGTATTACCTTCATAGTACGTAATAATCTCTGACAAAATAAACTTCTGTCTGTATGAAGAATCATCAGTGGTACCCAATCAAATTTTTTAGAACTATTAGAATTGAAACAATTTGATTTAAATTTTTTTAATATCAATTAAAAAATTTGTTTATTTTTGGATTCGAATAATTTTTTATTTGAATGTATTGAAAAGCTGGAATTGTGACAATTGCATATGGTCGAGCGCTACGTCACTATGTAACCTTATCTGACAAAAAAATTTTGTCCGGAAAAAAACGCAACAAAAAACCAAAAAATTTTTTGATGCTATAAAAAAGGTCAACGTAATTCGAATCTGTTGAAATTAGGCACTAAAAAGCTGATCCTGATATAGTGACTTTTTTTCATCTCTATATTTATTCTTTTGCCTCGTAGGAACGTGTCAGAGGCAGTATTGGTTAGGTGTGCAGTTTGCTTAACCCAAACACTCTGCCATCTGGTTGAGTATGCAGTCTACAATCCTTATGCGATCTACTATTTAATTTAGTAGATTAAGGTTAAGGTTAAGGTTAGGGTTAGGTAGACTGCATACCTAACCAGTCCGTCAGAGGCGCTATATGTAGGGTAACTGTCAAGAAACTACCCACTACCCCGAACAGTTTGCTTCCGGAGCTGCCAAGATATTGCCGTCCAGTTGAAAATCTTTATTTTATTTTTGTAGAGTTATGATTGAAATTTAGAATTGCTTGCCAGGATCGTCGAGCAAGGGAAAGTGCCATAAAGTGTCTTTCTCAAAACACAACAGAATGTATGAGTAGGTTTTGAACCTACATCATGTCGATCACAATTAATGTGCTTTTAACCACTCGACAACGCTGTCGACAAAAAGATTTTTGAAGTGCCTGGAAAGAATAAAGCTAAAGTCATTGAAATTATACTGAAATGGTTGAATTTAATTGTTGAACATTTATTCTGTTTAAATAAGGTCTAATTACAAGCCTCAGATCTCCCAGTGTTTTTTTTACACTTGTATCTATATGCCGAAGACTTCAATAGTTAACACAATAAAGCTAAGATCGCTTACGTTGCGACACCACTTTATGGATTGCAAAAAAAAAAATTTTGCACGTCAGGCTACCGAGGCAACTTGCGGGAGCAGTATGACCATATACAGCATTATTGGATCTTTACACGCCTGCAAAAAAGACTAGACGCCGTTTGTGCTTATTGGGCAAAACTTCTACACCAGGGGTGGGGAACCTTTTCGCAAGTAGAGGCCGCTTTAGCGCATCCATTTTCCAAGAAGGCCACAAACAAAAATTTGTATGTGCCTATTCAAAAGTTATATTGCAACTACTGGTAAACAGCTAGTGGCGTAGTGGTATCGATTCAAATTCCCATGTGGTAGCCCTTAATTTGATCGCAGACTGGGGCATCAAGTGTTATATAACAGGGGTGGACAAAGTTTTCAATGAAAGAGCCACATGTGAAAATTCAAAACTGCCGGAGAGCTACAAATTCTGCTTGAGGTGTTAATGCAGTAAACAAAGCTAGTTTTAATCAAATAATAAAAACAAATACAACGTTTCACGATTTACAATTTTTCCGAGATTTTTCCAGCATTAGATCTACTGTGGATTTCCTAGGATTTCCACTCTATTAGCTAACTTTGAAAATCTGGGCGATATGAAGTCAAAGCGGTGTGAATTAATTTCCTCAAATCTTCATTTGTTAGACTTGCACGATATTATGATTTTACAAATTTCATCACGGAGAAGCGAATCTGAGAGAAGTGAGCACTATCTTTCTTTCTTTTATTCTAAAGTTACCAGCGTGTCTCGGCGGGCGAGAAATAAGTGAAAAAAAGATACCGCTCACTTTGCTCACATTTTTATTATAGTGTAAATCAATGGTTCTCAACCTGTGATACGCGTACCACTACTGGTACGTGAGAGCTTTTTAGGTGATACGTGAATAGTTTTTAGATTCCATAAAAATCCAACACTCGAATTAAATCGTGTTTTTTAGATATGCAAGCAGTGGTGGATATTGGGTGAGGCAAATGAGACAGTTGCCTCGGGCCCCCCTCGATTTTAGGAATCCCCCTCAAAAATAGCTCATATAGTCTCATTTTGCTGTATATGTTCTTTTAGAGGTCATTATGAAGTTCGGATGAAAAGTGGGAAATAGGAAAAAAAATTTTTTTTTTTTAGAGATTACCATCATAAAAGGAGAAAAAGGGAAGTACAAAATCAAAGCCATAATTTTTTTTAGAAAACATCCAGTTTTGGAAATCGTTGCCTCGGGCCCCTAACTTTGAATATTCATAACTGTATGAAAGATTTTCAGCGAACCCTTTTTTTTAGAGAACATATGAGTTATGGGACGAAAATTAAGAAACTAGAGCGAAATTTTTAGTGAAGACTTTTTTTTTGATCATATCCCTTTTTTTCTCCATTGTATTTTCAAGTCCTTTTTTTCCCCAGAGCTCTCACGCTCTGGTTGTCTACCTGCATGAACAAGTCCATAAATTTCCCCACGTGGAAAAAAAGGGACTTGATCGTTTTTTTTTTTTAGAAAACATCTGAGTTTTGGGACGAAAATTAAAAAAAATCAAAATAATTAATTTTTCGTTGAACTTTGTGGTACGTAATGTAAAGAAAAATTTCTAGATGTTGCTAGCAAAAAGGTTGAGAACCACTGGTGTAAATGGTTCTTAACAACAAACAAAGAAATGCTTTATTTCCACGCTATATTCCGACTTAGCACCTAATTAGAAATCTTCGTTTTACCCAAATTTAACTGTGAATAACAATTGTACATTGTTCGATTTCGTTATTATTGTTTAGCTAGAAGAGCCGCAAACGGAAGTCAGCGAGCCGCAATTTGCCCACCGTTGTTATATAACTTCGAAGCAAGCTTAAAAAAGGTGACAAAAAATAGTACTGTTGGTGACATTTATACAGCAATATTTATTATTTACAGGAAAATAGAGAATAGATTACAAAGAATAAATGAAAAAATTACATGTTAACTTTAAAATACACTTTAAAACACATCACATTAATTGAAAAAATCTCATTGACATTTAATGACTTTCTTGAGATTGCTTCTGTTGTATTAGCATTGGAATATTAGGTTTTATTAAAGATGTTTTGAGCTTCAACTGGCTTTCGAGGTGAACGTCCGTCATCTGAGTCCTCAACAGTTTTTATTTGTTTCATGTCCGAGAATGTTGCTTCACAAAGATATGTGAGGGAAAATATGAAATCAATCGCCGTGCATGTTCACGCAGGCAGGGGTACTCTATCGCTCTCTTCTATATTTTTACAGTTCTATATTACAGTTCTATATTTCTATATTTCATACAGTTCTATACAGTTCTATACTTCTATATTCTTATTTTACTTTTGCCTGTTGTATCTTTGCACGAATACACAGGTTTATAAAAAAACAATAGTTAAAATTCACAAAAGTACTTAGCCAAAAAAACAACCGTATTGAAAATAGAATGCTTTTGTTCGTTTGCTGTAGTAGCTTGATAACTTTGAACTGACTGATTAATCAAAATAAAGGCGCATATTTAACTAGTAACAATTATGCTTGGAGATGCGCGTGTCCAATAATTGTTCGAGCAGAAGGCGCTGATTACGATTAGAAGCGTTTAAGAAAACACTACGTCATCGATTGCACAATATCACAACACCTCCCCAAATAAACTACGACAAAAAAATACACATATTAGCAACAATATTTTTTTGGAGGTCTCTTTGTTCTCGCTGATCGTCGTAGATTGTGTCGCCCGTACTCGTCTCCGGTTGGTAGTCTCGAATTGTTGCGTTGGTTCATCGAAGAAGAACTAGATGCGTGGTCAGTCCCGGCTGGAAGTGTTTCTGTAGACAAAACGCTCGTTGGGATTTCACAGGGATCATCATCTTGATCCGAACCGTATCGAGGTCGAAGTTGATCAAGATGTCTTCTCCAAGTTGGTCCTCGAGGAATGACTCGTACATTGACGCTTCGTGTACCATGGACTTTCGTAACTATCGCAGGCACCCATCGTGGGTCACGATCTCTTCTAGGGCCGAAGTACAGTGCGTAACAAGGGTCTCCTAGTGAGTAATGATGTTCGACTTTCGAAACCACTTCCGAGTCTTCAGCATTTGAATGCTTGCTCGCTTGTCTTCCCTGCAGGAGATGCGGAATGGATGGAACCAAAGTGTCAATTTTGGTGCGAATTCTTCTTCCATTCAACAATTCGCTTGGTGACAGTCCCGATGCAAAAGGAATTCTTCTATATTGCATTAGAAATTCTTGCAAAGCTTCCTTTGGAGGTAACGAGGATTTTCTCAATGCCTGTTTGAACGATTGTATCAAACGCTCGGCAGCACCGTTTGTTGCTGGATGATAAGGTGCTCCGGTGAGATGTACAATGCCTCGTTGTTTGCACCAAGCTTGGAACTCTTGAGACATGAATGTTGTGGCATTATCGGTCACCAACGTGTGGGGATATCCGAAATGAGCAAATTCTTGTTCAAGTATAGCAGTAGTACTTTTCGAAGACGTTGAGGTTGTTGGATGAATGCAAGGATATTTTGAATAAGCGTCTACAAGGACTAACCAGTTTCTTCCCAGAAAGTTGATCGCATGGTCCAAGTGGAGTCTTGACCATGGTTTTTCTGGCATCATCCACGGATGGATTGAAGGTTTAGCCGGCTTATTTTGAAATTGGCCACAGGAAGTGCATTTGCGACATAAATCCTCAATGTCAAAGTCAATTCTAGGCCAATAGACAGTTGACCTGGCAAGTTGTTTCATCCGTTGCATGCCGAAATGTCCAAGGTGTAATAATTTAAGAATATGATTACGTAGGGTTGAAGGAATTATTACCCGTAAGCCGTAAAAAACGCAACCATTCTCTGTTGACAACGAATTTTCCAACTTTTTGAAGTCTTTAAGCTCTTCCGAAAATGCATGCGGCCATCCCTCCTTCACAAATCGCATTAGTTGGGCAAGAATTGGATCCTTGGCAGTCTCTCTGACCACAAGCAATGGATTGTCAGGATTGATTTGACGACTGATGGTTCGAACCAAACAAACGCTATCGACATCATCTTCCATCTCCTCCCCATCAAGACTTGTGTCATTTGAAAATGGCAAGCGACTAAGAGCATCGGCATTGCCATGGTCCTTGCTTCTACGGTATTCCACCGTGTAGTCATATTGATGGACTAGTAATGCCCATCGTGCAAGTCGATTCGCGGCCATTGCAGGAGTACCTTTATCAGGGGCAAACAAGGTCACTAAAGGTTTGTGATCGGTAACCACAATGAACTTACGACCGTAGAGAAACTGATGAAATTTCTTCAAAGTGTACACTAAGGATAGTGCTTCTTTCTGTATTTGGCTGTAGCGTCTTTGTGTTGCCGATAGAATTTTAGAAATATTGAGAATCGGACGCTCGCTTCCGTCTGCAAAGCGATGAAATAATACCGCTCCAATTCCGCATTCTGAGGCGTCACAAGATAAACCCAACGGAAGAGATGGGTCATAGTGCGCAAGTACAGTCTCTGTGCATAGTAACCGTTTGATCTTTTTGAAAGATGTCGCTTCTTCTTCACCCCACTTCCACTGTTGTCCTTTGCGTGTAAGCTTGTACAACGGCTCGGTGATTTCCGAAAAATATGGAGGTAAGAATTTAGAATAAAACTGCACAGATGCTAAAAAAGATTTTAACGTAGAAATGTTCTTGGGTGTAGGCATTTCTAGTATGGCATCAACTTTGGACCCTTTTGCAATTCCTCGACTTGATAAAGTGTGACCCAGGTAATCAATTGATACTTGGGCGAAAACACATTTCTCACGGTTGCAGCGAAGACCTTTTTCTTCTAGTCTTTTGAACAACGCTCGCAGGTTCATCAAATGATCTTTTGCGTTGTCACCACTCAATATCCTGGTGCGAATTTAATTCCGAAAGGAAGTCTTTTCTGCAGTAAAACCCCTTTGTGAGTGCTGAGAGCCAGCTTCTTCTGGCTGTCAGGAGAAAGACAGATTTGATTATATGCATTAGCTAGATCAATCTTACTAAAGCAGTAACCACGTCCTAGCTTGCGCATTAGATCTTCTGGGAGAGGGATTGGTTGACGATGGTCTTCCAGTTGCGAGTTTACAGTCACCGAATAATCTCCACAAACTCGGATGCTTGCTTTTGCTTGACCTGGCAAAGGAGACTTTCTAATAGGAACCACGGGGTGCCGTACGAGTTAAAATCTGTAAGCTCCCATACACCTCTCTTAATTCCTGCTTCGTATGCTTCGTTTAAATCTTGTAGGATTGAGAACGGAACAGGTCTTGGCTTCTTGAAAATAGGTTTAACTTCAGGTTTAAACCGTATGTCCAGTGAAAAATCTTTTAGACAACCCAATGTAGATTCAAATAAAGTAGGAAACTCTCCACATAATTGAATACATGCCGCATCTAAAGAGTTTTCTGGACCACTTGTAGTGACGTGCTCTATCGTTGCAGTAGATTCAGCACAACTTAGGTTTTCTCTGAAGTGATCAGTTAAGTTGGTGAGTTTCAACTTCATCATCGCCAGACGACCTAGTAAATTTAGATTGGGCACCTTAGTGACAATTACAGGAAAGGTCACGTCAGGTGATTTTCCATCAATACTTTCAGTTGATTGGAATTGTCCCACGACGGGTAGCGGGCTACCTTCAGCAACTTAATATTGAACTGATACAGGTTGTAGAATGGGTTTACCCAGCGTTTGCCACGTCGCTTCACAGCAAAATGTGTCACTGGCTCCGCTATCAATTTCAAACTTAATTCTGTGGTCATTAAGTCTAATAGTTTGATAGATGGGTGAAACAGAACATTGGATTTTGTGCACCAATTTCACCTGTTGTTTCACAAGCTTCTTATTTCTTAGTCGAGACATGCATACAGATTGCAGATGACCTGTTTTCTTGCAGAAGCTGCAAATAGCTTTAATGTGGGGACAAGCTTTGCTAAAATGTC
Source organism: Diplosoma virens (assembly GCA_963680785.1). Taxonomy (NCBI): domain Eukaryota; kingdom Metazoa; phylum Chordata; class Ascidiacea; order Aplousobranchia; family Didemnidae; genus Diplosoma; species Diplosoma virens. Next base: position 18,517,073 of record OY796896.1, read on the forward strand.
CAGAATTTCCACACCTGAAGCAGGCGGTTTTCTTTTCTTGCGTTTTGGAAGTTTTGGACTTTGCGTGATAAACTTTCTGCACCGACGTAGAAGGTTGACCGTGTACGGTTTCCTTTGCTACCTTGGCTGCTTCTTCCACTTCTTGAGCCACTCTGATGGCGTTGCTAAACTTCAGTTCATCGTCCTTGAGCTTGAAGAGTGTCTTCAAAACTGCTTCGTTGTCGACTGAACAGATAAAATTTAGTTCGCAAGGCTTCATCTAAAGGATCTTTAATGGATTGAAAATCACACGTAGCTGCATCTTGTCGTATTCTGCTTCCAGTTCAGGAATAGTTTCGCCAGGTTTGCGTTTCATGTCAGACCAGAACTTGAAACGTTCTCTGACAACAAATCGTTTTGGGTCGAACTGCTCTGCCATAAACGTCTGAATATCATTCATTGTTAGCTCATGTATGCTTTTGACAGGTTGTTGCTGAGCCGCTAAGTTGCTAAGCATTTTGTAAACGGAGTTAGATTGGTTGGTAAGAAAAATTTGTGCTTGCTTGTTGTCGGGAATAGAGTTAGCAGTGACGAATGTTCGGAACCTTGCCAAATAATCAGTCCATAACTCAGATGTGGAATCGAATGGTTGAAAACTTGCCATCGGTGTTGGAACATTTTCTCGCGGGTTGTTCAAGCTGCTTTGTAAAGTTTTCAGCTGCTCTTGAAGCATTGTCATTTGCTCTTGGTGTTGCTTGTTCTGCTCGCGATGCTCGTCGCGTAAAACTGCCATTTGCTCTTGATGCTCGCCGCGGAAAACTGCCATTTGCTCTTGGTGTTGCTTATTTAACAACAAAATTAGTTCGGAAATTTCACTCATTTTGACAATTCAAGCTGTTAATGCAAATTCAACAAATTTTCTTTTTTTCTTTCTTGACGCAGTTGAGTTCCTTGAATCCTCGTCGCCACTTTTGCCTGTTGTATCTTTGCACGAATACACAGGTTTATAAAAAAACAATAGTTAAAATTCACAAAAGTACTTAGCCAAAAAAACAACCGTATTGAAAATAGAATGCTTTTGTTCGTTTGCTGTAGTAGCTTGATAACTTTGAACTGACTGATTAATCAAAATAAAGGCGCATATTTAACTAGTAACAATTATGCTTGGAGATGCGCGTGTCCAATAATTGTTCGAGCAGAAGGCGCTGATTACGATTAGAAGCGTTTAAGAAAACACTACGTCATCGATTGCACAATATCACAACAGTCTTCTTTATTGTTAAATTGTGATATCACAATCTCATCTTCGGATAATTCAACAAGCTCCATTTGAAACTCTTCTGGTGCATTATTGAAGTAAAGTATGTGAGGTTGAAAAGCTAGTTGTAAATAAACTTCATGCTACCGAAAATCCTGGAATCTTTCATTATATACCATGATCAGTAAATCTAAAACTTTTTTATACCCTGCAGTGTCCTCTTTCCTTTCCTTTATTATCTTAGTTAACTCAGAAAAACGATTTCCCAAAACTTTTGAGTTTTTAAATAATGATTGGAAGAAAGACAGTTTCTTCTTAAATGCCAAAATTTTTTGCCACATATCATAAATAGATTTATTTCTGCCCTGGAGTGAAGCATTTAACTCGTTCTACTTTGACATAATATCACACAGAAAGGTAACATCTTGAAGAAAATTCATATCTGATAATTTGCAATTTTGATTGTTATCGCAATAGAGATTATTTTTTTAGCAGAGACAAAATTTTTTCTAATACTTGACCTTGTGACAACCAGCGCACTTTTGAATGGTAAGGCAAATCTACACTGAAGATCTCATCATCTAACATGAGTAGCCTATATGTCAAAACTGGCGGTGCCTCATAGCATTTGCTCGGATAAAGTTCACTGTGCACTGCCCACAACCTTTTTCAAAGTGTCATCGAGAATGACAGATTTAGCACAGAGATTTTGCTGGTGCAAAATGCAATGAAAGGAAATGAGAGTAGTTGTTCTTTTAGTAGTTGTTGTTTCTTTTAGTAGTAATTCTTTTTTGAGATGAGCGACAAACCCTTCTCTTTTTCCAGTCATAGATGGCGTACCATCTGTGCATATGCTCACTATGTTTGTGATATTTAGACTTTTCTCACAAAACTTCTCTTTGAAATTGTTGAAAACATCGATTTCTCGTGTCCTCCCTTTGAGGGTATCCAAAGCAATAAGTAGCTCTTCACATACATCAAATTCCTCGGTTATAGCACGTACAAAATATAATACTTGTGCGGAATCAGTTGCATCTATTTATTCATCCAAGGCTACGGAATAATAAGTTGTATCCTTTTGAAGTATGTTTTCTAACTGGTTTGTAATATTTTGTGCTAATTCAACTTGACGATCTATATTGATTCTTTTCGATAGAGGTACCTCTTTACAGTGGCGTATCTACGTAAAATGGGGCCCATGGCAAAGTTTAAAAATGCGCCCCCCCTATTTCACTTGTTTCTTTTTCCAGTTTATATTAAATTGCTTTTTTTCAACCACGCAATATAATTAGGTAACAAGCAGTTCAATGTTTAACGACAATTTTAACGACTGTTGTTGAATTGAGATACTTGTACGTTATTATTTAAGTAAAAATATGAGTTTCAATTATTTCCAAGTTCAAATTGTTTTATTGATACATTTTAAGATTAAGATTAAAACTTTTCGCCCTTTTTGCGCCCCTGTCCAAACGGCGTCCATGGCACAAGCCATGGCTGTCATACCCTAGATACGCCACTGCCTCTTTATATTTGTTAACTTTTTTTGGATCTAAGCATCGCACAACTTCAATAACACAGTCCTTTACTAGCTCTGCATCACTAAAAAGCTTACCTCGTTTTCCAAGCAAATATGCAACTTTTTTACTGGCTTCAATTTCAACTTTTCCTTGATGAATTATATTTTGAAAACATTGTTTTTGTCTTTGCATACCCTCTTTTAACTTTATCAGAGCAGTAATTCGAGACTCACCTTCTAATTTGGCATACTTGTTGTCCTTGTGACTTTTGTAATGTTGATGTGCATTGTACTTCATTAGTGTTGAAATTACTACATCACACAACAAACATTGGATTTTATCATTGACGGACACGACAAAATACGGTAATTCCCACTCATCATTAGAGGCTCTATTTTTTTCTTGCAATGTGCGTTTTAATTTCTTCGACATAGCAAAGACTCACATAAAACTTCTATCCAATTTAAGATTCACTGACAGATTATTTGCCGAATATTTTGTGAGTCAGTCAATTGACCACACAAGACCCGCTCATGCAATGCGAATACACCGCAAACTTAGTGAGCTGGCTGAAAGAAACTTTTATGAAAACAGTTAAATTAGTAGGTGATAATATACGTACCTGCAAATAGATACGATTTTTAATTGAATAATTAAAATTCTAATTAAAGTTAACCACTAATATCAATAGCATTATTCTTTGACAACATTAACAATAGGCGATTCAAAAAGATTTTAAATTAGTGTAGTATTATTGTAATAATAAAGTACTAACCTAAACTAGCTGAACTAAACTAATCACGTTTTTAAACCAATGAATTAAACATCAGATCAGACAATGCGCCTTATGATGCATTAATATAAACTAGGGTTGGTAACGATTAATTTATTTTTAATAGTTAACATTTAGAAAATTAATGATTAATTAATATTTAATTTCGATTAAATCAAAATTTCTGGGGTGCACTTATTAACTGACTAAATGAAGCTGATTTTGCAAGCTGAAATTTTGAATATTGTAGCGAGTGTTTTTTTAAGGTGGTAAGTTCGCGACCTGTTAGATTCATGGTATACAAACGATTTGTCACTAAGAATGCAATAAACTTGGTCAGGATTTTTGATATTATGGTCAGCCAACAATTTAAATCCAAAATGTTCTTGTAATTTACCTGATACAGGTTTATACTTAATAAATCACTTCTTCTCTGTTGCCATTTAACTGTTATCACTATTATTTTTCTGGATGTTAATACATTTATCCAGATGGGTAAAAATAAAATTTGAATTCGATTAATAGTTAAACAAAAATTTAATCTTTAAAATAAATTAACGATTAATCGATTAATTAATCTTTAAATTTCGCAGCCCTAATATAAACATAACAAATGCGCGCGTTACTATGATAAATATTGGTTTTGTAACCTAATGTTTTTACATGTTGTAGCAGCTTTTAATTCTATACGGCAATTTTTGAACTCTTCTCCATTTACAGACTTCTCATGAATTTTATCGTATATCACACCATATTTATTCACAGAAGGTCGCCCTTTTGTCTTGGAAAGCCGCGGGTTCCCCACCCGTGTTCTACACAACCTCACTAAAATAGGAATCGGCTCTGCCCAGTGAACAAATTATGGAACACGGAATAGCCTATTATAAAAGCAGGCTACATCCATAGGCTCCGTGATTGTATTCCTAAGACCAGCACCAGGCCCATTGAAATGGACTTTTTCAGAACAGCTTAGATTAAGCTCAATCGGCCAATTGGGACTAGTGTTGGGCGGTTCTATTTGTCCATGCATGGGGTATCTTCATCAGATTGTGAGGGGGGGTGCCATTAAACGAACCGCATATCACGTCGTACAGCGTGCCCCATAAATCGGGTGCCACATAGGTACGAGATTTGACGGTTTTGATGACAAAATCTGACGCTGGCTTAACACCATCACTGCCAACAGCTGACTAGGAACTACAGCAGCCTCGGACGGTAATAGAATAGACTTCTGGCATCAGTTCTGTCTGTATCTGATCTGAAGTGGATAACCTTTCAAACAATGACAACAAGTATCGAAATAGCCTTTCAGTGCTGTTTTGGATTCAAAGTACATTTGTTTCCTTAAAAATATTATCTCTGTTGTAGCGTTAACTTCTACTTAATTTGAAAAGTTCGAGCTTGCCTCAACCAAATTCAGGTTTACTGTTTCAACACTATAAGTAAATCAATTTACATAAAATTTGACCATCGATTGCACCTGGTACGTATTTTACACCATATTAATTCAAATTTTCGGTCAGGGGTCGCTAACTGGCGTAGAGAGTTGGAGATTTTACATAAAATCAGACTCTAATAAATACAAGTAACTAGAGTTGGCATTGTAGAAACACTGATATATATGTTAGAGTCGAAGTCAAATCTTCTTGGCTACTTTTCGACTTTAAAGCTCTGGATAAAACAATATTTAAGTTTCAGCCACAACTTTTTCAATCGTATTTTGGTCTTGGCTTTGGACTTTTGCAGTGATAGCTTTAATAGGGTGCGAACGGTGCGGCCGCACCAAGTCCCCCTAAAATACATTAAAAAGTGCCCCCCCTGCAGAAGATGTTGCTCTATTTTTCATAGTAGCACCAAGACGTCGATGGCATGTCAAATAGAAAAAAAAAAATGTTGAATCGGTAGTTGCAGCATGCTGGCTTCTGCTCGTTAGGTTGGGTCACTTGTGCTTGTTAAAGTAAAGACGTTTTTTTTAGAGATCACTTTGTTTTGAGACACTAAAAGTGGATTTCTATGTTTTGGATGACTCAATAGTGGCCCCCCTAAATTGAAGACCTTTTTTTCAGAGATCACATTGTTTTCTTTTTCATACACTAAAAATGGCTTCGGCTACCTTTTTTTAGTATACAAAATAGTGGCCCCCTTTACTTTTCTTGCATCGGGCTCCCTTTTTGTAAGGTTATCACTGAGCTTTTGACATGGAGTTTGTTGTTTCTTCGACAAATAATTGTACAACATTCGCTACTTTCCTATTATCGCCCCACCATTTGTTGCAAGTAAATTTTTTTGGTGAAACTAACCTGGAATCTCCCCTACAAGTTTTATTTTTATTTCATCCTAGTGTTGTAAGGGGATTCCGGGTTAGTTTCACCAAAATAAATTTACTTGCAATAAATGGTGGGGTGATAACAGGAGTACACAATAGATGGTGGGGCGATAAGAGGAAAGTACCCAACATACTTTTAAAGTGCTGTTCAATTATTTTTTTAATAATAATGCGCTCTATTTCTTTCACTAGCTTTTAATACAAATACATGTGGATTTACTGCTCTTTTTGCATTTACAGCATCGCAGCTCACATTAGCATTTTGTACATTTAGAGATTACGTAACATGAAACTACGACGCTAAAAAAAAAAGATGCCGTCTATAAATTAGTCGATTAACTTTTAACGAATTGTGAAGTAGATGCCATTAACAAAATCAGGAAACAACAGTTAAGTGTAATTAATGAAAGTTGGTTTTGACGCATTTCATTTAAAAAACTTACGTCAGTAAATTTTTTTCAATTTCATGCTAAAAATTAAAAAAGATAAAAATTAAGCAATTTAAAACTTTGTTTTAATGCACTATTTTTTTATGGCTAAAAACTATTTTGAATAAAGTTCAATAATAATAATGATAATTGTAATTAAGTAAGGACTCTTTATTCATCACTTCGACGTTTCATCGATTCAAGAAAAAGGCAGAGACTAGAGCAGGGATGGGAAAACTACGGCCCGCGGGCCGCATGCGGCCTCCTTGCTCTCGAAAAAGTTGTGAAAATTTCTTACAGCTACATATACAGAAGTTAGATTTATTTTAAACTTTAATAAAATATCTAAACTATGAATTGTTAAAATAATATAATATTAATGTTTTTTTCATCTCCGGTTCAACAATGTCAACTACCATTAAGTTCGACACTATCATGGCGAATGGGAATAGCAACTGTGACGTCACAATGAAGTTCCTGGAAAGCCAGAGTTCTGTCCAAGACATTGTGACTGGTTGTACCGAAACCTAAGCAAACATAATAGTAAAACTGTACTTAAAAACAACACCCATGAGTTACTCAAGCTACCCAAGAAAAAAAAATAGTAGGTGAGTATCGTGTTTTAACGCACAATGGACAGATAAGTACTTCTCTGATGTTGGCAATAAAGCCGCATGTCTGATTTGTAAAGAAACAATAGCAGTGTTCAAGTAATACAATTTGAAATGTCATTTTCAAACTAAACACTCAGACTTTGGGAAAGGTTTATCAAGCCTAGAACTACAAAAGAAAGCAGCAGACTTTTGTAAAAGTTTAACACGGCAGCAGAATATGTTTGTAAAAATTTCTTCTCTACAAAGAAATGTAACGAAGGCAAGTTTTATAATTGCACATAAAATTGCAAAAAAAAACAAGTCGTTTTCTGAAGCAGAATTTATTAAAGAATGCATGGTTGAACCTGTGAGTGTTGTGTCCCCAATTCCAAAATAGAAGCCATATCACTGTCACGAAGATCTACTGTTCGACGCATTGATGCAATTGCAGTGAATATTCAAAAACAATTGTTGACAGCCAACAGTAACTTTGAGTGGTTTTCTATTGCTTTAGATCAGTGTTTCCCAAACTTTTTCGGCCTGGCGCCCCCTTGGCTTTCAGATAAATTCCCAGCGCCCCCTTGATTTTCAGCTTGATTCCCAGCGCGCCCTCGCTTCTTTTTTAAGTGAAAAGAATGTTCGACAGAGAATATTTATCTGTAATTTTGCTATTTTTCTCCCAAATTTTTGGTGATCTCTAAAAAAATAAAGGTCTTTACCCTGAATCGATCTTGTATTGAATACTTTGGGAAACACTGCTGCAAGATCACCTATAAAAGGTCTTTAATCATCCTTCATGTATATTTCTTTTCATTGTTTCCTATCGCCCCTTGTTCTATTACCGCCCCCCAATCGCCCCCTTTCTTCTTACTGCCCCCTAAATCTCGCCAACGCCCCTTGGGGGGCGGTAGCGCCCACTTTGGAAACCACTGCTTTAGATGAAAGTACTGATTGTCAGGATTCTGCACAATTACTCATTTATATCAGAGGAATCGACGACAACTTTGAGATCACAGAAGAGTTGTTTTCAATGGAGTCTCTAAAAGGTACTACTACCGAAAAAGATTTAAATAAAAATGTGATGAATAGTATAATTAACTCAGGATAAAGCCTGGATAAACTCACAAGTATTACAACAGATGGCGCTACTTCACTCACAGGTAAAATTCTGGTTTAATGAAGTTGATAACTAACAAAATCAAAGAAACATCTCCACTGAACGATGTGTTATCTTTTCAATGTACGATACTCTCGTTTAATACACCAAGAAAGTCTCTGCAAGTCTAATATAAATTTGAAACATATTGTGGATCCAGTGGTACGTGCAGTAAATTTGATCAGAGCACGAGGGTTATATCACAGAAAATTCCGAAGTTTTTTGGAAGATATTGAAGCAGATTTTAGTAATTTTTTATCACCCAAAGTTTACTGGTTAAGCATGGGAAGAGTACTCAAAAGGGTATCGGATCTGAAGGAAGAGATTGTCATTTTTTTGAATATAAAAGACATATCTTGTGACTTTTTAGAGGAAATGCAGAGTGAAGTATGGGTTTGTGATTTTGCATTTGCCGTGGATATAATGCAAAAACTCAATGAGCTCAATATAAAACTACGAGGAAAAGGTGCGTTTGCTCATGAGCTGTACCGAGGGATAAAAGCTATTCAAGTGAAATTAAAATTTTTTGCCAAGCAACTTAGTAAGCAAAAGTTTGCTCATTTTCCTCATTTGAAAAGACAAGCTGTCACACAAACATAGTCAGACAAGTGCAGTACCTAGTTGATGGCTTTGCAAAAGGAGTTTATCAGACGGTTTGCTGATTTCAAAGGAATGGAAGAACAGTTTGATTTGCTCAGCTCACCGTTTTCTTGTGATATTGAAACAACTACTGAGGAATTATTGATAGAACTAATTGATTTGCAAAGTGACAACTCTTTGAAGAAAATGTTTGAAACCAAGACACTGGTTTAGTTCTATGCTTCTTTGCCATCAGTAAAGTTTGAACGTTTAAAAAACTTCTCAAGGAAAATGTTTGTTCTGTTCGCATCCACTTATATATGTGAACAAACTTTCTCTATAATGAAAGTAAACAAGTCAAAGAACAGAAATCTTATTACGGACACAAATCTGCAGTCAGTTTTGAGAATTGGCACATCTCACTTCTCGCATCAATTTGATAAATTGGTTGATTGACAGTCATCAAATGCATCAGTCACATTGACATTTTTCTTTTCATGAACGTTAACTGTTAATGAGTTACTTTGCTTTGGCAAATAAATTTGTGTTAAGTGATTATTTTATTTTGTCATCTAATAAATTTCTTTTAAAATCTTTAATTTGTGATATTTTACATACTAAATTTTAACTAAAGGTAACTATATGATATGGTTTTTTAAAAAAATTAAGTACTTTTTTCAATGCGGCCTTTTGCAAAAAAGATTTTCTGAATGTGGCCCTTGCAAAAAAAACTTTGCCCACCCCTGGACTAGAGGCTCTCCACCAGATAACAATTTTTTTTAAATTAAAAGGTTTGAAAACGAATCGGTTGAAAAACGTTGCATGAGCTTTTCAAGTCATGTAATGATTCTTTCATGTTGGAACGAAGCTGTTAGCAGCTCATTTGGCGGCATGAACGAGCTATAACGTTCATTAAAAAAATTAATGAGAAAATCTTTTCTTCTGATGATTTAATATTGTCAACATAGATTTATGTCGTTGAAATTCAATTTAACAAGTGAGTTATCGCCGAAACAAATATTTTTGTTGGCAGCTGTTGAGGACTTTTTTAATTTTCAATTGATAGTGTTTCAAAACTATTTGGATTGACGTCAATTAAAATGAATTATGAACAATAAACTTGTTTACAAGCACAACTGTGTAGATTATCCGATATCTCAGAGCAAACACATTTTCAAACAACTAATTTATTAAAAAACACATTTTCAAACAACTAATTTATTAAAAAACACATTTTCAAACAACATTATATAAATATTTTATTGTGGTTGATAGTAATATTTTCAGAATCAAATGGGCTACATAGATTGAAACATCAAGTTTTAGATCAAGTTTACAAACAATAAACAATCATTGTCAAATCAAAAAATCATTCAAACCGTTAGAGACATGACACATAAAAACTTATTTAGGAGTTGACTTTTTTACATGGCACGCCGGTATCTCATCGATTCAGACTTTTTGTTAATATTGATTTGCCCTTGCCCGTTTGACTCCTGCTGTTTGTAATTCGCAAAAACTCGTGGAAATCTTTTAGACTTATCTTGAGTTTTTTTTCCTTCTATCACAATTCTTATATCTGCATTTAGTTTATTACATACCGGTAATTAAAAGTAGATAACGGAATTTACAATAATGTTACAAACGAATGCTTAAGAGGGCCAGAGGAAAAAATAACGGATAAAAGGTAGCAAGACATATTTTAAGTTGGTTTTTTTCTGGTAATATTATTTTCATTTCAAATACGATTGTTTTTTCAGTTTTCAATCTGCTAAAAACATGCAGAAGAAAAGAATATAAATAAAATTAAAAAAAAATAATTGGACAAAACCGAGACTAAATTAATAAATCAAAAATTACAATTTTTTTCTGGTCTTCAAATAAAGACAGTTTAATTACGAATGAGTTTATCATTTGTCCGGTCAGGTTTAATATTAGGAGATAAATTTCTTTTGGCGGCAAATCTGTTTTCGAAATAAACGCAAGACTTTTTACTTTTGATGGAATTTATTATGTTTTTGTCGTTCATATGAACGTCAACCTTTATCGTTTCTCGGTTACGGTTGGATTTTATTTTTTCATTGGCCCTACACAGTTTCACGTTTTCAATATTTTCAACGACCAGCGATTCGATATCAACATCGTGTCGCAATTCTTCAGGAATCGCTGAAAATCGGCGGAAGTCTTGCGACGGGGTGCGACGCCATCTTGGTTTGAACGCCGCCACGTTTGCTTGCTCTTGACGACCGTCATCGAAACTAAACGAGATCATTGCGGGCTCTCCTGGGTCCGGTTTGACGCCAGGAAGAATGCTAATGTTTGTGTCTTTCTCGGAAGCCTTCGAATTATACACTCCAATCAGCTCGGGAGAAATTCTCCGACTAGTAGAGCGCATGCCATTAGCAGGATCGACTGGAGCAAAGGAGTAATTTCTACACAAAAATAAAACGGGTGTCAGGGTTAAAATTGAGTTGAGTTTTGTTCAAAATAACAACAATTTAACAAAGGTGAGGTTGAATTACATTTCGTTCTTAAGTGGTAACTGATTACAAAAACTAAAGTTTTCTATTTTAAATAAACAAAAGTAAGAAAAATAAATAGTTTTCAGATTTTGTTTTTGGAACAAAGAGCTCATATAATTTTTATTGTGGTTTATTACAAAATAATCTCGACTTTATTTTGCTTTTAATTCTCGGACATATGCATTAGCGCAGGAGTCTACATTACAGTAGACTACTTGGTAATTTTACTTACGTTTAGCATTTATTAAATGTTAAATATCCTTCATAACTAATATTAGCGAAGAAATCAACTGTAACTGCTCTTTTTTTTTCAAGAACTTTAGACTTCACTTCAATCCTGAAAAAGACTTGCCCGCTTTTAAGGTGAAAAAGTGCACTCAAATTAGCCTACTTTACGTTACATAGGCTAATTTAAGTTTGTCTTTTTCATCTTAAAAGCAGGCAAGTCTTAAGGCCCGCTTTCACAACGAGCGTAGAATGGAGCATCCTTTATTTGTTTTATTAATTTTTTTACTTCTTTCCGCTCTTAAGCGCTCAGCGAAGCCAAAAAAAATCAATAAAAAAAAAGAATACTCTATTCCACGTTCGTAGTGGAAACGAGCCTTTAATCGTGAGTTGCTGTTTAAGGCAAAATCCACATTTTCTCGGCTGAAAACTGCGTCAAATATAAGATTGTACAAATATACTTGGACAATTTTACTGGTGTCCAAGAACTTCAAAATTAAAAATTTAGTGATTCCTTGTCTGATCGGCCAAAAAAATTTGTGATTTTTGCTTCATTTGTTTTTTGTAGTAGGGCAACATTTTTTGCATAACATACAATAGCCTACTTTTAATAAAAAATCTGTTCCATACGATTTAATTGTGGAGTAATTAAATCGTATTAAAATACGTCGGCAGCGTATTAGAGTACTTAGAACGCCGTGTTTGTGATCGACACGGCCTCGGTTCAAAACCTACTTGCGCCATATTGTACTGTTGTGTCCTTGGGAAAGACACTTTACGGTATTTTTTCCTGCTTCGTGATCTTGGCAAGAGTTCTAAATTAAATTATATCTCTATTCGATTTTAAGCGGACAGCAACATTTTGGTATATCTGGAAGCAGGTCTGGGTAATTGTTTGCCCTATATATTAGCGCCTCCGTCGTTTTCCTGCAAGTCAAAAGGATAAATACTGAGATAAAATAAATAAATAAAAATATATAGATACTTTAAATGCCTTTACGCTATTCTTATTTGGCACCAAGCAATTTATACAACTTGGAATTAAATATCTGAAGCACATTTTTACACCCAACTTAACGTAATGTATTTTAAAACTAAAACAAACAAAAAAGTGCAAATAAAAAGTCACCGTTTTGTTTTGAAATGAAGAAAACTACTGTTGGTAGAAAAAGATGCGGCTTGTGGTTTCTGCAAAGCTTTGTAAAATGGCTGGCAAGAGTTTGGGTTTGTTTTTCGCTGATTTATCAATCTGAGAAACCAAAATGCTGTAAATTTCGTGTGCTCGAAAAAAATACACAACAAGAAAATAAAAGAATGAAAAACAAAATTAATACAATTAGTTTCTTTTACTTTAATCTCAGTAGCTGAGAGTGACGTTATTTTCCAAATTAATTCAAGTGAAAAATAAAGTAGTAAAATTACTGGTTTTTAACGTATCTGTGCGAAAACTTCGTCGTATGCTAAAGCTAGAGTTTCTTCAACACTGATATTATCGTATTTGATCAAGTACGTAAGCATGAAAATCATTTCTCCAACTGAAAATTTATCTTGCGCTTAGAGTTTTAAGGGTTTTAATATTTGGCATTGAACAACATGATGAAAAACTGAATTTTAATTGAAATCGCAATAAGCATGTTTTGCAGAAAAGATTTTAAAACGCTTAAAATGTCTCGTATTTAGGTAAAGAACTTTGTGCTAGATTGCAAAAACGGAAAATGCTCATCATTGGGTTCAAAAACGCTATCACGATGTAGGTAAAGAGGTTGAAGCTCCTTTAATCCAAATTACAAATACCATAAATAAAGTAAGTTTTTAATCAAATGCACAGATAAGAATTCTTTTAACTTTATTTTTTAAAAATTAACCTTCAATTTTAAATGACAACTTTTTCAAAATAATTATCCTTAAACAGGAAAAGTTCTTAAATTATGTTACTAGAAACCAAACTGCTTAGAAATGAGAAGCACCAGACTCGAGTTTTGCTCTTATTAGAGCTCGTCAGTGATGCATATCTCACTGCGAATCGAACTCGCTGCTTGTGGTCTTCCACGCAAGAGACAACGCCACTAGACCACGCGAGCCGGACACAACTCGATTACAAGCAGCTGGAAATGATTCCCGGCTTTACCCCGCAAGGAATACACAGAATCCACTGTGTGGTAAGACCAAGGTCGCACCTCATGACCGGGACTTACCCAACAAGCGTTAAGCATCGCGCTTACACTCCTAGAGCTTGACGAGCGAAGGAAGAATTTTATAATTAGCATGAGGTATTTTGGATAATACTAGAAACCAAACAATATAAGCGAAACTCGAGTCTGGTGCTTCTCATTTTTAAGCAGTTTGGTTTCTAGTATTATCCAAAATACCTCATGCTAATTCTAAAATTAAATGTATGTCAGGCTTTAGCCCACAACATTAGAATTCTATCGTCCATATGACGTTTTCACGTTTTTTGGCAAAAAAAGTAGTTATCTTTGAAATTTTGATTACACGTATGATTGTAACTTATCATAGAAATTAGTCCTTTTTTTTAGAAAAGCACATCTATTTTCCAACATCCCAAAAAATAAGAATTTTTATATCTTTTTCAGACAAAAAGTTCTAGAAATAAAGAACAAAAAAGTTCATCCAAGGTCATTAGTACACACTATACAAATAGAAAAATCTTTAAATCATTTGTTACAATAACAATCTCGCCACCGTGTGATGCTTCTACGTAAATCGTCTAAATAAAAAACTATTATATCTCTTTAGCAAGAGATGCTACTTTTTACTGCCTCGTATAAAAATAGCGGCAAAATTTTTTTAGGTTTTTTATCTAATAATAAATGTATTTACTTACCAGCAGAAAAAGAATTTGCTCTAGGTGTAAATAAAGCATACTTTAATGCTGAAATAAGCTTACAAGTTTTTTTCGTTTTCAACTATTCTTTTCAACTAATGATATTGCAACTAATAACTAATCACAACGCTAAAACCTGAGGCAGCTAATAACTACGGCTTCTACTTTTTTGTATTAAGCGTCAATTAAATTACATTATCTATTAAAATAAGTCTTGTACCGTATTGTGTTATTTGTTATGTGCTGATTATAACCGCATCTGCTTCCAGTGTCGCTTGGTCGAAATTTCTTCCGGAGAGAAATATTACACCCACTGCCTGGGCGAGAGGCCTTATGTTGTTTCCAGGTGTTGTTTGCGACTTTCTTTAAAGATTTCTGAGTCTATTGCAAACAATACAATTGGAAATGAAGCAAGTGTATTTTTTGTGGTTTTACAAGGGTAAAAATTTAATTAATTTTTACTTAAATTTGCAATCAAGTAAAAAGTATTTAGCTTAAAAATAGTTTTCTAAGACACCATGACTTTAAACTAAAACGATAAATAAAAACTACCGAATCACAAAGCGCTTTAGTGTAATTCATGAATAAGGTAAATGTATTTTTTCCGACAATATGCGGCGTACGTATTTCGCTTCACGTCGTCTTTGCTTTGCAAATTTTCACCAAGGTCATGCAACTGTTGTAGATTTACAACCATTCGAATTGATGTGAAGAAATTTTACGTGACAGTTTCAATCTTATTTATTTAAATTAGTTAACTTAAGTTAGCTGTAAGAATCTTTTTCTATATTAATTATGCTGTTTCAGATTACTAACTTCAAGTGAGAGTTTTTTTTTTGGTTTTCGTCATCACTAACCTAAGAGAACAGTTTTATAATAAATTATCTGTTTCAAGCAAATCGACCTGCAAGTTGCTTTTTTTGAAAGGTGGGATCGCTATGTTCTAGAATATTTAAAAAACCTAAACAATTTAACAATTTAGATAAAGCATTTTCAGCAAACATGTTTTCAAAGTTTAACTAAAACTGTAAGGTACCAAAACAAACTATTTCCTATAAGAGACAAAATTGCTGCTTTCACGGCTAAGTAAAATCTCTAAAAGACAAAAATACAATTCAGGCATAGAGTTGGTAGTTTGCGTTTCGCAGCACAAATAAGATACGTGTCGGCGAGACAGTTCACTCGACTAATTCTCAGACATGCGAGCAGAACAATGTTTCCGCTTCTATCTGAGCCATTTCCGTTTGTCTTTAAGAAGGTCCCTACACATTAGTTTTGTAAATGGGATCAAGCTTTTTACCTGCATTGGTGGTTCCACTTTGAACAAAAAGCAGCAAACAGGCCAATATCAATTTGGCAACCGAAGAAGAATAAAATAAGTGGACAAACGGTTGGAGCAGCATTATTACAAGCGAGCTATTAAACACTTTAACAGGGTGAATAATGATTTTCGAATTTTGAATACTGCACTTTTCTGATGGCATCTATCTAGAGTTTTTTTTGAAAATTTTACAAATGAAAAAATTGAGCTTAGTTTTCGCGCACGATTGGTGATTCGATTGTCAAGTATTTTTAAAAAAAAAGTGTGCCAAAACTTTCTAAAACAATCCAGAAAGCCCTTTAAAAAGTTGCAGAAAAAACGCTAATATTTAGGCCTGTGCTTCCTCTATGTAAATCTGTGTGTCATCATTTTCAAGGGCTGTTGCTGGAAAAATAAAATGTGGAAGAAATTGCTGTTTTTGCTCTTGGATTGCGTGTTGATGGTTGCCATCACCAAAATAACAAGTCATATTTCATAGATTGTAGAAAAAAAGCGATAGAAGTTTTATTTTTATTATATAAGCATTATCGCGTTCTTCACTTTAAAATGTTCTAAGTCAAGTTCTTAACAAAAAAGAAAAAATGTTCAAGGATCATTGTGCTTAACTGTTGCCAATGCAATCCGTTGTATGGTTAAACAGCTCAATGAAGTTTTTAACATGATTCCGCCGTTTTATTTTTTGGTACTTTCCTGTTATCGCCCCACCATCAATTGCAAGTGATTTTTTTGGTGAAACTAACCCGGAATCCCCCCTGCAAGTTTCTTTTTTATTTTATCCTAGTGTTGTAGGGGGATTATGGGTTAGTTTCACCAAAAAAAATTACTTGCAATATATGGTGGGGCGATAACAGGAAAATACCTTTTTTCTTTTTTTTTTATACAGAAGACTTTTATAAAATTTTTGACAAAATGACGTCATAGTTTCTGAAATATTTATAAAAAAAATCTATGATTCAAATAAAGTTTTTAAAATATTCAAAACTTTCCAATGCCATTTCTTTTTTATTTTTTGCGTGCAATCAAACTCAAAATCAACCTCTGGATTCAAAAATCGGACATTGTCTCTAGTGGTGGATATTCAAATTCAGGGGCCCGAGACAAGGATTTCCGAAAATTGATGTTGTCTAAAAAAGAAAAAGAGCTTTGATCTCGTCTTTCACTTTTTTCTCCCAAAATCATGGTGATCTCTAAAAACAAAAGGTCTTCATCTCGAATCGATCTTGTATTTCCCACTTTTCGTCCCGACTTCATAATGATCTCTAAAAAGCATCTGCAACGAAATGAAACTATATGTGCTGTTTTTGAGGGGGCCCGAGGCAACTGCCTCATTCGCCTCACCCAATATTCACCACTGATTGTATCATTTTCGACCTTACAATTTTTACCAATTTAAACGACGTGCAAACACCAAAACCAAAGCGCAGACACATTTCAATTTTCATACAATTCAATAATCTGTTTTACTAATTGTTTTTTAATTGTCATTCCTACAGCTGAAACGCAGGTAATCAATAAGCATAACCGTAATTGTTCTTTTTGAAAACAATTTCGATAGCCATTTATCGAACAAAACATTTTGGAAAGTTGCAAGAAGTAATTAAGCACGTTTCTAAGCAAAGTTTGGTTAAGAGCGCTATACTTGAAAACCTACTGGTTGCCAATGAGAAATACCTACTTCAAATGATTGGAAGTTTAACTTGTGCAGAGCCTAATCACGATGTACATCTTTATCAGGTACACTGTAAAAAAGCTGCAGGGGCTTCTTTGATTATTTCAGTCGGCGCTTTTGATGTTTTCGGAATTTGGCAAAATTTCTTTTCTTTTGATGCAGGTTTTTTTAACGAAGTACAAAAAATTGCCTTAGAACAGCGGTTCTCAATTCATTTTAAAGCCCGCACCCCGTCCGGATAAAAAAATCATTTTCGCACCCCTTACACCATTTGATGTACTGTTCTTTGTAGAGAAGAGAGAAGTTCGCACCCCAAAAAGTCCCTTCTCGCACCCTCAATTGACAACCGCTGCCTTAGAAATTCAAAACGAACAACGTTCGAGTTGAAAATTTTTAAAAAGACAACAATTTTTTCTTCTCATGTGGTTTTTGTTGTTACAAGCTTTGCTCAAGTTACTTTTGCACATTTTTTATTGAGCAAAATGAGATAAAGTAAAAAGACTTATGAAAATTGAATGCGTTTTTGTTTGTTTTAGAGTAGGGTTGCCATATCTAAATAGGCGGAATTCCGGACAGACATAGGCGCACCAACGAAAAAATTTGAAGGGGCGGACAAAATAAATTTGTTTACGAATCTAGGGCGTTTACGAACAAAAAAAAAGTTTTCACTTCGAATCGATCTCGGATTTTCCTGTTTTTGTCCCAAAATCATCGTGTTCCCTAGAAAAAAAGGTCTTCACTTTGAATCGGTCTCGGAATTTGCTATCAATGTGTTTTCTTAAAAAATTGCAGGTTGTTTTTAATTGATGCTAAAATTCCGGACATTTGGGCTTTTTCAAAAATTCCTTCCGGACACAAAATTTAACATAAAATTCCGGGCATGTCCGGAATTTTCCGGACGGTATGGCAACCCTATTTTAGAGACTAAATCATTTTCGGAAATAATATGTAAGAAATTACAACAAGAAATGAAGAAGTGTTCACTTTAGAAAATAGTTAATGAATAAGTTTTAAAGAAAATTCTTCTTCTGATTTAAAAGTGTATTTGTAGTTTACCTGCACATATCAAGCATAAGGGCATGCGCTAACACATTTATCGGTTATAGTCTGATACTCAAGAAAAAAATTAAGGCCAAAAAACAAACTGAAAAATGTTTTCCAAAAAGACGCATCAGTATAGTAAAACACAAAACCTTTAATCTGTAATGGAGTCCGATCAACCCTAGATTCATTTTTGTTTTGCGATTCCTTTATGTATGTAAATTGTTCGAAGCTCAAACTTCTTTTTCTGCGTTTTTATAACGTCTTTGAAACCAAAAAGAATTTTATTGGTTCATGTGCAATCGTAAATGACCAATGAAAAAGCAGCACAATGTCGCATTTCGTACGATAGACGGTGTTACTTTTTCTAGAGCTCATGCGTCCCATTCTAACAGCAAAATGATTAAGTATAATCTGCTAATTATATCAAAGGTGCTTATAGATAATTGAAATACTAGCTACATGTCGTGTAAGCAATTGCGTAGGCAACAATGAGTTTACTAAATGATATAAAGAGTTCCAGTCCCGTAACCAAAGCAACTAATATTAAAATGGAGAAACTTTTTATTTATGGATAGAACTGTTAAAAGGATGATATGTTCGCTATAAAATTTAAAATTTTTATCAAAAGAAAATGTGGGGAAAATTTGTGAATTATTTGACGACGGCAAAGACGAAAAGTTTCCTCAGCTTTATCCAAATATGACGTTTCAAAAGTTATAGCAGTAAGTTTGGCATACTTTTTACAAAGTAAGTGCAAAAAGTGTAGTTGGTATATTTTTATAAAAATCAGAGTCCGTTGTGATTTACATACAGTCAGTTTGCTTTAATACTTGATTTTTTTACAGCATTTTATGTCACTGTCACTGAACCAACCTTCAGCTTGAAAAAAAACAGTTGGTATGCATTTGTAAAAAAAAAGCAAAGACAAAAAAGATTTTTTTGCTTTTTTTTAAAAATAATCGTTTATGCAAGGCATTGAAATGTGTTGCGAATGTTGATACTGGTAGTCTACTGTGCCTAAATTATACCTGCCAAATCTTCAGGTGTTATAAAGCGATGCACTGTTAATAGCTTTGTTATTCTTTACTTGAAAACTTGGTATTATTGGTTCTTCGTGTTTTTTTACTGTCAATGTTTTATCGCTTTGTCGACTTTTTATGCAGCACAAGTAAGGTAAAATCTTCTGCCGTTTCTTGTTTTCATTTTAGGTAGATTAAAGATGCTCCTTTGAAATGCCTCTCAAAGGATTTGACTGAAAAAACAGCTTTTCACGTGCAAAAACTATTTTACCAAACTTTAAAAAGTATTTTATTGTTAACTAGTTGTTAAACAAAGCGAATAGGGTCACCCAGAAAAACTAAAAACAGACGCAACCATCATAATATAAGGCTTACATTTTGGAGTCCAACTGGCGCCAAAGGTTTACCGTGTCCATATTTTTTATGCTAAAGCACGAAAGCTTAATGATCAAATTATAATCAAACTGATTTTTTTACTACTTTCGTGTTGTTTTTTGTTACAAAAATTAATCACATTTCTTTCGATTTTCAAGCTTAACTTTTTTAATATTCTGAAAAAAAGGGATATCCTACTGCAAAAATTTTTTCTTTCAAAAATTAAAAAAATAAAATATAAACCGTTTGAAAAATATGAGATATACTGTATAAACAAAGTGGTTTACCTTTTGATTTAGGCCACAGTACAAAATAAATAAGGAAAAACCTTGCACTCCATTTAAGATCACATGGGTGTATTGAACAACTGAACTGACGCGATAATCTGATGTTTTAACGTAAAAGTCGATCATCCATGGAATTCCAAGGATTGGGATTAGGACTAATATTCCTTTAGTTGCATGCCTAAAAACTTCGAATTTTAGAATTTCTTTTAAGAACAGTGAAAAATTACCAAAAGAGAAACAAAGAAATTTCTGTTGAATAAACCAAAAGCAAAGTATGTACCGACTTACTCAAATGCTCATGCTGCACATACAATACTGAAAAGTAAGAAACAGAACATTCGCGAATCAACGATTGATATTTACCAAATGTGATGCACGCTTTTTGATTTTTTCATGGTTGGCTTCAAAACTTCAGCTTGGGCACTCAGCCATAAAACATAAATAATTGTGTGGCCGAGAATGAAAAAATTAATGACGAAAATCCCGATCAGCGGCCCCATCGCCGACCAAAGCAAGTTGCTCTCAGTACTTAGCCAGCAGTTATGCAAGGAAGATTGCTGCTTGAACAAATAAAACATGAAAAACAATTTTCTTGCTGTTGCTGTTATTTTCTTGCTCTTTTACTTACCGCATTTACCGCATTTATTCGCATAAGAATCGTATCTTCGCATGGATCTTCTGAATCCTGTTTTTCAACGTAGGATCCAGTTGAAAATCCGATTGCTGAAATCGATAGAATTGAATTTCAACCAGTAGCAACTCGGGCACTCAGGCTATTTGGGCTCAGTCCGAGTAGCCCAAATGAATAATTAACAGTTTCTACTTTTAGTCACAATACATTTTACTTGATTGCTAAATTTTAGCCAATGTCCTTAGCCTACAGTAATAATCTACTATGTATTTGCAGTATATTGGCAATTTGTTGCATCAGTATCAAACACGAGCCCAAGTAGCGACCAAGTCCTGGAATCGCCAATGATTTCAACGTGTAATATTTTTCAGCAAATATGTTATTAATGTTATCCCTACTTAGCATTTGTTTGTTTACTTTTATGAAAAACTCTGTAAATGTATAAAAGCAACGTTTAAAATATAGTCGTTATAACTCCAAATTCCAGACTAAAGCGTTGAACCAATATATAGCGTACTTTGTAAAATAACTAGAACTTTACGAAATATAAATAGCTGTTCAACTTGTAACTTGCTTATAGCTGCAATGGAGTTTTCTTGGTCACGAACACGTTAGCAATACATATAAGCACATTACGTTATTGAATATCCCCAAGCTAAGATTCTTTTTCTTTAAATGAAAGAAAGCGCGCTTGAGTGAGCGGAGCCAAAGTAATGGGTCACGCCAAAAAAATTATGCAAAAAATGGTTTGTGGTGACGTTTTCACCTGCAGTGGTGAGAGCGATGGCGGCCGGTACCAACCAACCGGCGATGAATTTGTAGCAGCCCATTTTGGACTGTTTTAGACCCTTTGCAATGACGTTTACATGAAGAATGAAACTTTCGATCAACATCCACATCCCACCGACCAGCATGAAGTAGCGACTGAAAAAAAAACTACCACGTGATCACCAAATGGAAAAAAGATTTCGAATTTTCTGGACACACATTCCAATAAAAGACAGCTTATTATTTTTTCACGATTGCACTTAAAACTTGTACAACTCAACAACCTCAAAAAACCGTAAGCACACCTGAGTACGACCGCAGTAGCGCACAAGACATAATTCGCATGCATTGTCTCCCCCGCTAGCTTCGTCAAGTGTAAGGCCGCCATGGCAGCAACGAAGTTAATGTGGATTACAGTTCGTTCTTTCGCTCGAACGGTTGCACTGGTGTAAGACTTCGATCGGCGTCGCAAGGCAAATATCAAGCTGATTAGAGTAACAAGAAGAAAGCCGGATGCCAGGGACTCCATTACGAATTCCATGACCTAACCAAAATAGCATCATAAATCATATTTTAATGTCGACATTTTGAAGTATGGATGTATGGATGTACTTAATCGGTTGTCGAGCGATTGATTTTTTGAGTTTTAAACTGCGTCACAAGTTTAGTTTTGGTCGCGATGTTTATTGTTATTACGAAAAAAACCTTTTTTTCCAATTTTTTCACAAACTCAGTGGGACAAAAAAACATTTAAATCCTTCAATCGTTGTCATGTTTTTTGTTAGAATCGTGTTGTTAGATAAATTGACAATGAAGTGAGAGAAAAAACGCATTGGC
The DNA here is from genome assembly GCA_963680785.1 of Diplosoma virens. Classification (NCBI taxonomy): domain Eukaryota; kingdom Metazoa; phylum Chordata; class Ascidiacea; order Aplousobranchia; family Didemnidae; genus Diplosoma; species Diplosoma virens. Next base: position 18,539,224 of record OY796896.1, read on the forward strand.
AAAAAGTCATTGGCACTTAATTTCGAACCAGCATTTTGCGACTGATGACGTGTCAAGGATCAAAGAAGTCTTTGACTGGAAGAAAACAACAAAAAAGTCTCCAGACTCAAGAGTTTATAAAGTTCAAAAGACATCACAGCTTACTTGTATGTCTGTCAGTTTCGCAGGTTTAGTTTCCAGAGGAACTGGCTTGGCTGCGAATATTCCAGTAAATTTACTCGTGTTGTTACAACTGCATTCGCCCGATTCAAAAGCGCAACCGTCTGAAGACCATTCTCGCGAGGTTTTGTTCAAGAATTCACACGATATTCTGCGCGTGCCACAAACAATAAAGCGTTTTTATGGCCGATACTCGAGCTAAAGTTAATTGAATGTCAAAAAGCCTTCAATCAATGAAAATTTTTCTCGTATAATTAATGAGCATAGCTGAAAGACGCCCAATTTCGTTTGCCATGACATTATTAATATTTTAATGTTTCGTGTTGAAACCTAGGGGATTTATGGCTGTTTATTCATTTTTATAACCTCAGAAAATTTCTTCCAAACTCTTAACAACGCCGCTTCGAGACAAGTTTTTCTGGTCCGTTTTTATTTTCACAGAAACATCAAGTAATTATATTGTATGTAAGCTTGCAGACTTGTTGACAATTTTTTTCGAATTGGCTTACAAGTGAATCGACAAATAAACGGTTATACTTTTAATGGGCTCACGCATAACGAGCGAAAATTAATTTGTTGGCTGAGAATGTCTTGGAAAATTATTTATATTTGCAAAACAACCAGAGAAACTTTTTCTCATGGCAACAAATTGTTATGAAATTCGAACCATTTTACTTTAAAAAAAACTGCAATCGTAAATACACTGATATTTTGGAGAAAAAAAGTCAAACAAATTTTCCAGGGATTTTTATAATTAATTAGTGGTGTCTCAAAAGGGCATTAAGCGAAAGAAAAAAATTTGAAAACCCAAAAATCTATCAATAGTAATAACTTTTTCTGATCTCCACTTACACAAAAATTGAAAACATAAATGTTGCTTCGTTTGCTTGTTGTTATAAACCAACCTTGGCTGATTTGCAGAATTTGCTTGAATAGGTGAGTTTTCCCCAAAGGAAAATTTTAGCACAACTGGAAGTTCCTCCCAATTGCTGTCGTACGCTTTCACTGAGACCACATCAAGGCTGTTCATCACTTCTTTTTCCAGTCTACACGGCTTGTTTGGGTTTACAGGGCTGTAAAAGATATTCATAGGTTAATATTGTAAAATTGTGCAACGTTAAGTACAAAACTCTTTCGTAAACCCTTTCTAAAATTTTTCAAAGTAAAAACGTGCATATTATTGAACGCAAGCTTTAAATTCAATCTCGACAATCACAAAGTTAATGTAGGAAATTTGAACCGGGAAGACATCAACATGAACTAGCTGACACCTGGGAATCTAAAAAAATTTTGCCATGGCTGCTTAAAAGTCGAAATTTCATAAGCACTAGTTCGTGGCATATATTGCTCACTAATTAAACTTGAACTTGTTTTAAATACCTTGTCGTTTTGCTATGTTTGGTAATTCTGCTTCAGCCAAAAAATAGCAGGAAAATTGTTTTGTCGACCAAATAAAAAAATCAATTAAAAAACTTTTCCTTACATTCTTTTTAAAACTTTTAAAAATTAAAACGATTATTTTCCAAGTTGTATATTTAAAAGTTGGTAGTTGGGAATTGCTGCCTCGTTAATTTTCTTTAAAGCAAAGCGCTAGTTTAAGCTATATAGTTTTGAATACATAGATATGGGTCATATGACAGTTGATTGAACAACAGCTGAAGTAACTGTGCAAGTTTTTATGATTGTACCATCTCTTTTTCATTTTAAATCAGATTTATTAACATCAGAGAACAACTGTGAAAATCTGTGATGTCATATTCATCCATTATACCAATGCTTTCCTATTTTTGTATTGCTTGTAGTACGATAGTGTGTCGCCAACTGGATTTAAAACAATATTAGACACTAGCTATCTACCGCTCAATAAATTATGCTATAGGGGTTTTCGACCATAATATAACTTTTGTAAGCAACAATATAATAAAAAATTTTCAAATCTTAAATCCAAAACTATATTTAGATCAAAAATCCGTTTATTTTTCAACTGCAACAAGGAAACCTTTGTTTTGCCAAAGAAGAAGAATTAGCTGAACCAAAAAAAGATCGAAGTCTGTTAGTGGTCTTTAAAGAGGGTGACTTAGGAAGCTTTTGGCTTCGGGGTTGAAAAATTCATCAGAACATAGTCAAAAAACGTTAATAATTCTTCTACAGTTTTCCACTTTGCACATTTGCCAAGAGTCCTTTTTAAAAAATGCTTAATGACGAAATGCGACTGTCTTTATCTTGCATTCAACCAAATATTTGAAATTCTGTGTTCAAACCACTAAGCTCATATATTTCATTAAAATTATATATTAAGATTTTGCAGTTCAAAGTCCTTTGATTAAAGTTAAATCAAAAAGTGTCACCAATTTATTTGTCGTTTAAAAGTTAGTCACTTACACAAAAAGTTTGGAAAGCATGTCACTTACATAAAAAGTTGTCGTTCGATAACAGTCGGGTCACGCATAGATAGATGGCATTAATATTTGATAAATGCTTTTAGTTGTGGACAAATTAAAGAACACAAATTTTTACAGGCTTATTCTGGTAAACCTACAGTTTTGTTTTGACATTTACTATATATTGTATATACCGGTAGTCTAACAAAATTTGCGTCGTCAGCGTGGTAAGTGGTTAAAGCGCCGTGATTGTGATCTACATGGTCTCAGTTCAAAATCTACTCGCGTCATTCTGTTGTGTCGTTGGCAAAGACACTACACGGCACTTTTCCCTGCTTGGCGGTCTTGGCAAGCAGTTCTAAATTTATCTATAAAATAAAATAAATTTATCTCTATTAAATTTCAAACAGATAGCAATATCTTGGCATCTCTGGAAGCAGGTTGGGGTAATTACTTACCCTATGTATTAGCGCCTCCGTCGCTTTCCAGCGAGTCAGGAGAATAAATATAAAGATAAAACAAATAAATAAATTAATATCTGAGATATTTTATTGACGAGTCTTTTATTATGTTATTTTTTAAATTAAAAAGACGAAAAAAATATAACTTGAAAAAATTAAAAGAAAGCAGAAGATAATGTTAACTGATTATTAATTGTTCGCAGCAGTCAATTCGTTTGCCAGAACACTAATGCAAAGTCAAAAATACTAATTTGAAGAGACAGTGACCAAGGTTATAAATTTTAACTTTATAGTGAAAGTTACTTAAGTTTCATTCTATTAAATTCACCAGTGATATCACTGTTTGTACCTATATGTTATATAGTAGTATGATATTTACAGTAGACTATAAATATTTGGCAAAATGGATTGATATTTACAGTATTTGATATTTACAGTAGAGAGTACAATAGACTATAAATATTTGGCAAAATGGATTTTCAAGAAGTCTCGAAAAGCACAAAACTTCATTTTGTTTGTAATTTTAAAGCAATTCGTTTGGATTCAATTTGTGTATTAGTTTTATTTTGTGTGGAATTGGTCTGGTGAGGAAAGAATCTTACATTAAAAAAAACTTTTTTTGTGTGCATGAAGTTGAGGATTTTGGGATCAGTTTGTATGGACCGAGTTGTTGAGTTAAACAAGTGATTTCCCAAAGGTTTACAGCGGCACAATAGTGCAGTGTGCCATAAAAAATTGTCAAATCTTTCCTAAAAAAATAAAACGCATTTTTTTCTTATGAATACTGAGCTTTTCATTTTCAGTTTTTTACAGTTTTGACTAATGGTTGAAAAAAACTAGCAAAGATCTTTATCTTTTATTTTCACTTGAGTTTCACTGGATTTCTGTAGTAAAAAACAGTTTTTGGTTTTGTTTTAAAACATTGCGTTCAATTTAATTTTACGATAGTAAAAGTGTGATTTTTTTATGTAAAACTTGTGCCATGCATAATAAATTTTGACAAATAAAGAACGATTTTTTAAAATTTTACGGTTCAATGAAATTTTCTTTGTTGAAACAGTTTTTTAAAGTTGTTTTAAAAATGCTAAACATAAAATTATATTTATTGCCATTTGTGTACAATTACAGTATAAGACACGAATTCATCTTCTACAATTCTGAAAACCATCTGCACTGTCTGAGCCAAATTAGTAAAACAAAAAAATTTAGCACATAGAATTCACTTTTAGCTAATAAGTGAAAATTCGCATCTAAAACGTTATCAAAAATTTTACAATTTTAAATATGGGTAAGGCACTAGGAAAAATCATCTTCTGCATAAGCAATGCTACCGTCGATTTGGGTTGAAAAATATGGATGATTAAAAAACATGTTTTGGCACAAAAAAGCCTTTATTCGAGGTTGTTAGTAGTTCGGGTAATTTGGTCAGTTAGCTTGATAACTTTGTTTCTAACCTGACAATATCGCTCAAAACAAGATAAAATTAAGGATGCAGATCAAAAATAAATCCATTTGTCGGAAATAAGTACAGCAAAGTTTTCAAAGAGACTGCCCTTTAAAATAAGGACAAATATCAGTAATAAGGACGGTATGGTAGCCCTACCTATAAGGTAAAATGACAAAAAAGAATTAGAAAGCTACTACTTATCATTTTTTTCATGATTAAGTTGTTAATTGCTTTGAACTTTGATTTCCGCTGTACAATATATTTGTAGCAAATCATGAGTTTTGAGCACGTTCATATCAAAGTAGTAAGGAATTCAAAAATTAAAGCGTAATTATCAGTTATCAGTAGGCCTATCTTTGAGCAAAACCCTCAATAGCTTATAGCTTCAGTTTGACCAAGTGTATGCTGAAAATGCTAGTATGCTTGAATGTGCCACGCTTTCTTGAACGCCAGGCGCTTAATAATCAAATGGTTTTTGTTTCAAATGTTGAACTTAATAAACACATTTGGTTTTCATTTTCGAAACCTTTTAAAAATTTTTTGGTTATGCTTCGAAACAAGATTAAATTGCTTTCGAAAGTTCTGTCACATAAACATAATAATTTGTTGATTCAAACGCTTTTTGAACTTTGACCTTGATATTTTTTGTCTTTAAAATTTTCTACCAAAAGTTTACTTTTCTAAAAGTTGAAATTTTTGTGTTTTTTTATAGTTTTTAAAGAATACGAAATTGCTGATTCTGGATAAAATAGTTATCTAAGATTAAAAATTTTAAGATTTTAACAAAAAAGTAAAACAGTTTGTTATATTTTTGCAGGTTGCTGTGGTAAAAAATTGATTAACATATATACGTATTTGGCTGTTTCAAGTAAAGTTTCCTGTTTACTTAAAACGAATTAAAATTATCAAATTAAAACTAACAAAATCATTTAACAAACAATATTTTCAAATCAGCATAAATATGAACAAAAATATTAATCTCACAGCTTTCTTGATTCTTTTTTTAAACTTTGATAGTCTTTGCCTAAGGTCAGATATTCGACGAATATTAGAGCTATCGTCTCATTCCAGTCATACCCATCGCTTGGCCCCACTTCAACAATGGCTCCGCTTTGCAAACGTAGGGAGTTGTTGAACGTAAGCCGATTTCTCTAATCAATGAAAAATTAAAATTAAATCAAAAACTATAGAAAGAGCGTGTAATTTGAAAGAAAAAAACTTTTACCGAAACATAAGAGAATTACTTACATAAAAACCAACGTAAATCAAAAACATTTGTTGTACAGTAAAAATTTAAAATATGAAAACACTTGCGAATCTTTAAGAAAAAATCTTTTTTCAGATCCACCTTTTTAAATAATATGTTATTTTAGCTATGTATGAATCGACTCAAGCCTTCTGTTTTTTAATTGATTGCATTGGCCTGCTACTCCAAAAATTACATGTATTTATCATGATGATGAAGTTCACCTTTATGTTTGCATAAAAAATTCCTTCGTGTGACATTTTCCAATTAAAATCTTTACTCCCTGTTTGTGCGGCATACTTCAAATAGTCATCAAGCTGTAAGAAACGAAGTTGAAGTTTACGCTTTGGAAAACATTCAAAAATATTTTCATTTAAAAATATCGAGTGTATAACTGTAATCTTATGGTTAAAAATTTAATTTTCCAATAGTCTTCATCGATTCTAGTTTACGTAATCTTCAACGCTTTTTTGTTCACGTAATACTACAAATATGTAATTGGTCATTTTTTCTATTGCAATTTATGAATTCTACATACATACAATTGCATACTTTCGTGCTGGATAAGTTAGTCTGAATAAAAGAATGATGATCGTGATAATGATGATGATGATGAATATGTGCTATTCACAAAACCTAAGACCATTCCGTTAAAAACGAGACTTATTTGATCAGAAATAAAAAGTTAAATTAAAGTCAACAGTAAGATTTTACGAGCATTCATTTACAGCTTTACAATAGAATTGTCATTACTTGGTTTGTTTCGATTTGATGTGAAAGCTCTTATAAAGATGGATAATTGCAGAATATTAAGCGTTTGTTGAAAAAAATAAACAACCAAAATTTTTACTATAATCTTCACTGTATCGATTTCTTACAAAGAATGCCTTACAGTGAGAGTTAATTGAAAATTGGCAAATAGCTAATTAAAACAAAAAATTACTCCTAGTTTAATCACTTCATTTTTGATTTGATTTACAAGCTTTATTGCTCTCCAGCAAATATCTTTAGTCAGCAGACCTAACGCAGATTTTTGCTTAATTTTTGGAAAGACACGACTTTATTTTTAATCTTCAAAATTAAATAAAATCGGCAGAATGGCCAAACGGTAGGACGCGGTTTAAAACGTATTCGCGTCTTTTTGTTGTTTCCTGAGTAAAGACATTTTACGACAATTTTCTTTGCTTGACGATCATAGCAGCAGCTTTAAATTTCAGTCTGATCACTAATGACAACTAAAAAACTTCAACCGGACAGCAATATCATGACATCTTAATAAACCGATGGGATAATTGCTTGACGGTTACCCTAAATATTATATATTGCCTGCGACGGTTTCCTGCGAGTGAAAAGGAAAAATATAAAGCTAAAATAAAAGAAATGATTAAATTGACAAAGCAAAAAAAAATTATAAAGTTTTCTTTTGAAAGGCTCATTTTAAAGTGTTTGAATTACAAGCTTTTTAAGCCTTTTAATGATTTACAATTTAAATCAATAAACTGTTAATGGAATATGACTTTTCACTGTAATTTTCTTTAATTTTTTGACAAGTCATTTTTTAATCACAAAAACTTGTGAAAGCTTCCAACAGTCGTCCTTACATAGTGTGTGACTTGTATTGTTTGAGAAGGCAACAAACGCTGGTTCCCAGTCAATTTCAACTTTTTTAAGGTGCTGCTCAACTGATCGGAAATTTGAACTGCTCCCGGTGGAAGAATATCACCTTCCGACGAGAAGAATTTTCTATTTTCATTTAAATTGTTGCTATTCTCGTTTTTATCTGAAAACAAGCAATATACGATTTAATGTTGATAATTTTACGAAATTTTTAATACTAGCCACTTATTTTTCAGTTATCTTTATCCACTTTTAACTGTTTGAACCAACGATTAGGCCTATATGAATAGAAAAATAAAACAAACCTTATAATCATTAGAATCAGAAAAATTACTAACAACAATTTCTAGCATATAAATATCAGGAACTGGTAAAGATAATTTGGTAAACAACCCTTTCATTTTCAAGATTGCTTATCTTTACCAGGACAAATTGGGACTCTTCAAAAAATCACCGTAACCGATTTTTGGGGGGTGAAACTGATCCGTAATCCCCCTTACAGCATTAGGATGGGATAAAAAAGAAACAAAGTAAAAAATGATCTCTTCAAAAAGCGATTGTAACCACCCTGTGGATCCGGGTTAGTTTCACGAACAAAAATTGCTTACGATGACCTTTTGAAGAGACCCGGTTTCTTTATCTTTACCGGGTCCAAATATCATTTTGGTAAGATTTAATTTTCGACCTTTAACACAAAAACCTTGCAAGTTAATATTTTGCAAGCTGGTTAATTTCTCGTATATTCACAAAATATAAATGCACCGAGAAATTGTTTTTTTTAAACACAACTTTTTCATACTATTTTGTCACAATTATGTTGAAGATAATTTTGTCAAACTTATAAAGATGGTTATACCACGTCCTAGCGGGATTATAAATAGTTAGTAGCAGTGGCGTACAGAGGATTTTTGAAAGGGGGCGCCACAAGATCACAACCAAACGAGGTTAGTGGAAAAAATTTTTCAAGTGCTAGTAGAAAAAAAAGGTCTTCAATTTGAATCAGTTTCGGATTTCATGATTTTCGCCCCAAAAAAAGGTTTTTTACAAAAAAAGTCTTTAATTTGAATCAGTCGATAATTTCGTCTCTGAAGTTAATTATGTCTGGAAAAACAAAAAAGGGGTCTGCACATGGAATCTGTCTTTGTTTTTGGCGGATTTTCTGCCCAAAAGATCTCCAAGGGGGGCCATGGATTTTAAAAGGGGGAGGCATGACACTAAAATCACTGTCCAACGTATGGTAAGCCTAGTATTAGTGACCTCCAAAGGGGAGGCATGGCACAATGCCCTCCCCTATCTACGCTACTGGTTAGTAGCATCTTATGTCATTTTAACCGTTCTGCGAATTGGTCAAGATTTCAAAACAGACTCGAAGAAGCTCATTTAAACCCAAATCTTACCTTTACGTTTTTGGACGCACTGGTTCACACGTTCAGTTGAATTAATGTAACAACAACCTCTCTTTCTGCATTCTTTCTCGGAAATATTTGTTCCACAGTTTTTCGTTTCATCACACGCGGAGTCGTCTGAAAAAAAATTCAAATTTTGAAATTGGCGGTGAGATTTTTATTCATTTTTTCTAAAGAATTTTTTAGAAGCGATATGCCGAGAAAATTCAATTTTAGGCGCATTTGTTTTATTTGAAACTGAGTATTATTAAAACTTGTCGATAAGTGCAGCACGTTTGATAAAAACCAACAGTTTGCAAATAAAGATTCTATCGAAATATTTTTCAAGCCCCGGAAAAATTTGAAAAATATTTCTATCAAAATATTTTTTAACTTCAGCCCGATAATTGTAATTATCTTCCAACCTCAGATCAAATTAAAACAAAACAGTTGACCTATTAAAGCATAAATTATTAAAGAGTTAAAAAGTCTTTATTAAACGTCAGTTAAACTATCTGTCTCTTGGAGTGTGATTTGTATTTTTATTTGCAGAGAAGTATCCACGTCTGTGACCTACCATGTCTAAAGATTTTCTATTATTGTATTGTCACTTATTTTGTTTAGTTTTTTTCCTTTTCATTGAAAAAATCTTTTTTTAATTTTCGCTTTTAATTTTTCCGACCAGATTCTGTAAAAAGATGATTTTGGCCTTCGATCTATAGTGATGTCCTTTTTGGACTTTCCTTAAACGAAATGACAAGCCCTGTTTTTGTTTTCTTGATTTACTGTTTGAAAATTTTCAAATATAACATTTTGGGTGAAGAAAAATTTTTTGACTATATATCTCAACGGTATATGCCGATCATTTTATAAACTTCTCTAAAAACTGATCTGCCTAATTGTTTCATAAAATTAACGCGTTTGAATTCTGAACTGTTAATTAAATATATCTTTTTATCTAATATTGAGTTTTTAAAGCTTAGCAACTGTTTCGTATTAAATATATGCATAGATACTTTAATCTGGCTCACAGGACAAATTTACAGTACTTACTAATACAAACCACTCTTTTTAACTGCATCTTTTATTTTTCTGTAAAAACTACATTAAATATAAACAAGATTTTAATTGTGTTTTATAAAATTTACTTACTTGAAACTGAGGTAACAGCAAAGTTGATTTTCAGTAATATTAAGAAAAAAGCTTGAAGGTTTTTTGCCCTCATTTTTTGTTGGTATTAATGTCTCAACAATGTTATAACATTTTGTAAAGCGCTGTAAAAAATTATATTCTCTGAATCAAATGAAAACTTTACTTTGAAACGAAAATGTCACTCTGAACGACAAAAAACGAATGCTAGGAATTAAACTATCCAGTTATTCTCCATTTGCCATTAGCTTGACACGATTTGTGCATTTTGGCTTAGCCTAGACTTGTAAAATATAAATAGTAACACTTTTTTGAAATCGCTCATGACTTGGATTTTTATTGTGGAAATATGACAACTTTTGTCAAAAGAAGTTCTTGCTCTTTATTTAACTTTACTTTAAAACCGTTTAAGGCCCGTTTCCACTACGAGCGTGGAAAAAAGCATTCTTTGTTTGTTTTATTGCTTTTTTTTTGCGCTCGCTTTAATCGAAGATCAATAAAAGAGAGAAAGAATGCTCTTTTCCACGCTCGTAGTGGAAACGGGCCTTTAGTCCTGCTTTTTTAGTTCATCAATTGCGTTTCTGTTTAAAAAAAAAAGAAAAAAGATTGACTATATAGAATAAAACTGAGCCAATTAATTAATATGGAAATCGATCAGTTTGTTTGGTTACGATCAATGGTGGCCTTACAAAAGGGGGAGCCCGGTGCAAGAAAAATAGGGACCATTTTTCAAGTTTTTTTGCTCCCAAAATATAGTGATTTCTAAAAAAGGTCATCGCTTTCAATCAATGCCCACAATCTCCATTTTTGTCTCAAAAATATAATGATCTCTGAAAAAAGTCATCACTTTCAATCGAGTACATTATTCCTGCTGCCGTCCTAAAGTTAAGGTGCAGACAAGGGGGGCCACCGTCATGGTGCTACTATGCAGAAATAGAGCACTATTTTGCTTAAGGGGGGAGCGCTTTTTGTCTTTTTTTAGGGAGGCCCGGTGCGACCGCTCCGTTCGCCACTGACCACGATATTTACTACTACACGCAAACTTGCACAAAGCTTGTGAATTAAGGCTTGTTCTACTATCTATAGCAGGGGTGGTCTAACTTTTAGCTGGAGGGCTCGATTAGGAAAATGATTTGGATCAAGGGCCACACAGTTATTTACAACATGAATTCGTGCCTCAAACGTACTCAAAGAACAAAAAAGCCTTCACTTTGCTTTTTTCTACCATTCACATTGAACGCTGGGCGATTTGGCCCGCGGGCCGTAGTTTGTCCACCACTGAGCTATAGGCTAGCGTTAGGTTCCGCGTGACCTGTCGAAGGTAAAGAGATTTTCTCAATTGCGGTTTTTCCACTTCCGACGTTGGCGAGTGTACCGTACAACTATCCAAATTGGGAGTGGGAAGCCTAGTTTAAAAAATTTTATCATGAAAAACAAGAGCGTTTGGAATAAGAAATTATTTTTGTTACATCTTTATATTCCTTGAAAGAAGAAGAAACAGAATCAAAAAGCATTACATTCATATCCATTTTGCAAAAGCGAAAATGAGAGAAAGAAGATAACTTTACTAATTATTGTGTTTTAAATTGATTTCTTTAGTAGAAGCAAAGACTTGAAAAATGTTTTATAAATGGTTTTGATGATTTAAATTAGTTAAATCGCAATATTGAAACATATTATTTGTGATGTTTTTTATTTGTTATTAAGCCGATTTTTTTTTGCAGCCATCAAGCTCATTTATACCAGTTCGGATCAATCTTATCTAAATCTAAGTGCCAATGCAAATTATAAATAGGTAGTTTGTTTAAATCAAAATTTTGAATATTCTGCCTAAAGAAATTGAAAACTGCTTTACGGTTCTAAAGCTACGCGCGGCATTCTAATGTGTCCTTGGAAAAGATACTTTACGACGCTAAATTGACGACACGAAACAGCAATATCTTAGAATTTCTGTAAGCAGGTGGGGGTAATTGCTTGCCCTATGTATAGCGCCTCCGTCGCTTTCCTGCAAATCAGAAGGATAAATATGCAGATGAAATAAAAAATGAATAAACTTACAAAGTAGGAAAAATGTAGACAAGAGCTTATTGAACTTTTTTCAAAAAAAGCCACGGAGCAAATAGGAAATAACTGTAAGTTTGCAACAGTCAAATTTAGAATAAAGACATTTTTTCGTTGAAAAGGCAATCTTAAACTAACATGAAGTTTATCGTATTAAACAAAAAAATTTTCGAAAAACTTGGTGATGGCAAAAAAGCCTTCATTTGAGTTTTAACTTAAAATTTTCTTTAGGGGAGATCAAATAAAAATAAAAATAAAAATAACTTGCATTAAAAGCGTTTAATCTTTTTAAGCCAAAAGGCGTTTTGGCTAATCAAAGTATTTACGGACCAAGTAAATAATAGATGACAAAAATGTTTCACGGAGGTCATAACGGGCGAAATTTGCCTGGAAATTAGACTCATGAGATTAATTAACTCCGAGATCGAATTGCAAAGCACTGAAAACAGCATCCAAATTGGTTTAAAGAACTCTGTTAAAACTTTCAATGTAGTTTCACTATATAACGCGCAGAGGTAAAAATTTCTTCTTGCTGTATGCGCTTTTGAAATTCGTGTAAAGCGCAATGTACTGTAGACTATTTTAAAACTATGTTATGCGGGGCGCAACGTGATTTTTAAATTAAGTAAAACGTAAAGTACAGGGTGATCCAAAAAAAAAAAACAGAACCCATACAAATTTCGTTTAATCTTATCAACATCAATAGAATTTGAAGAAACTTGGTCGACTTAAATAGCAATCTCTGTACCATCATTCCTCAAAGTTTCAGATATTTTGGTTGCTTTACATAAAAGTTATGCATTGTTTAAAATATACTCCAAATGGGCGCAACAGCATTGGAGGCAAGTTTGCAGACGTCACTCAAAATTGTCAATCATTCCAATGCATTTCTCTTATAGGATTTCTCAAATTTTTTGCTGTATTTAATGCCTTCAGTTCATCAATGTTTAAACTAATGGCACTAAATACAGTAAAAAAATTTGAGAAATCTCAAAAGAGAGATCAGTTTGAGTGAGTGACAACTTTGCGTTACGTCTGCAAGTTTGCCTCCAATGCTGTTGCGCCCATTTGGAGCATAGTTTAAACCAGGGGTGTGCAAACTGCGGCCCGCGTCCAGAAATTGTGTGACTCGCGGAGGGTTGCGGATTTTGAATAGAGTGTGACTCGCGAACGTTTCACACGTTTTTTTGAGGTGCTTGATAAAATCAATTTCACAAATAAAGCGTTTTGGTTTGGATTAGATTGAATATCATAACTATTGTTATAAGTTATTGTTATAGCTTGGTTTGGTTTTAGTATGAGAAAAGTAGAAAATTAGAGAAATATTTCCAGCGAAGACCTTTTTTTTGAGAGAAGACCAATTTTAGGAGGAAAACTAAAAAATTCGAAACAAATCCATAAAAAAGATCAATATTTTTAGAGATTTCTATAACGCGGCCCGCAAATAAATTCAACCTTCGAATTCGGCCCCCGAGCTAAAAAGTTTGCACACCCCTGGTTTAAACAATACATAATTTTAATGTAAACAACCAAAATAACTGAAACTTTGAGGAATGATGGTACAAAGACTGATATTTACAGCTGCCGCAAAATGACCTGAGACCTGGATCATTTTCGCACGTTCTCATTGCCATAAAGTATTAAAGCCATTCTTTACAGCACAAAAATCTTTTTTCGCTTACAGTAATTCAATTATGATTTTTAATGTGTAGACAATGTGCTATTGTTAAGAAATAAAACTGCTTCAGGGTTTTTATGTGCAATAATAGTAATGAGAATGCACAGTAAGGCAAGTGAAAATCATAGCAGATTTGAAGTCAAAAGAATCAAAAGTGAAAGTTTAAGGAGGGAAGTTTTAATTATTTGTACTTTAATCAATATGCCTGGAGCTTTAAATATTTGTAGTTTAATCAATATATTTAATCAATAAGTACACTAGTAATAAAGAAAAAGCTCGTATCCTTGCATGGAGCCAGAAAAAGGTGCCGATAAAAGTCATATGTGAGCGGAGTGGAAGAGGGAAAGCAGCCATCAGGAAGCTCTTAGCAGCAGCCAAAGAGCTTCCAAATAACACTGTTCCCAAGCATAAGTTTAGTAGAGGAACGAGAAGAAAGACATCTCGACTGACTGACACCATCATGAAACGAGAAGTCCAAAAGAACCCTCGTTTGACAGCCTTGGAGCTGCAAAATCTCCACCTAGAGCTGCTGCAACAGGTAAAAATCCGAACAGTCCAGCATCGCTTTCAGAAAGATTTGGATCTTCCTAGTCGTAAAGCAGCCAAAAAGCCTCTGATTAATGAGAGAATGAAAAAACAGCATCTTGCCTTTGCAAAAAAAAGCGTGTAGATTGGACAACTGAACAGTGGAGGAAAGTGATATTTTCCGATGAGAGCAATTTCCAAGTCTTTAAGATAGGGTCTACCACTGTGTGGCGTTCAAGATCATCTGATCGCTTTGACTCTCGATACACAGTGCCAATTGTTAAACATTCGCAATCAATAATGGTATGGGGATGTTTTTCAGGAAAGAAAGAAAGGAGAGGTCTGTCCTTTCTCCCAAAGAACAAAAAATGAATGCCAATGTCTATCTGCAAGTCTTGGAAGACCACATGCTCAACTTTTACAACATTCATGGCTCTGAGGTGTTTATGCACGATAGTGCACCCTGCCACTAGGCCAGGAAGGTGACAAAATATCTTGAACAAAAGCAAATAAATACTCTTGAATGGCCTGGAAACAGCCCGGATTTAAATCCCATCGAAAATTGCTGGCGCAAGATGAAAAAAGCTATGTGAGAAAAAAAACAACAAACCTTGGAGCACTAAAAGAAGAGCTGAAAAAAGTGTGGTGCCAAGAGATGACAACGAAATATTTCAGAAATTTGAGTGACTCTATGCCCAAGCGTTTGCAAATGGTAATCAAAAGTAAGGGCAATATGACTAAGCATCAAAGTATGTGGTTATGGTTTTAATAAAAGCAAGAATACAAACAAACTTGGCATTTTTTTCAAAAAACTAGGCAGGTCTCAAGTCATTTTGCGGCAGCTATAAGTCGACCAAGTTTCTTGAAATTCTATTGATGTTGATAAGATTTTATAAAATTTGTATTGGTTCTGTTTTTTGGATCACCCTGTACTTTTTCAAATTACTAGCGCGGCCAAATCAGTTTTCAAATCGCCTACATTCAAAAGCAACCCAATTGATTGCGCTTTTGCAAAATAGGACTGTATAAAGCGCAATTAATTTGTTTAATCTTTAATGCGCAGCGCAATAAAGCGCAAGTAGTCTTTTTTTAACTTTCGCTATTGCGCAAGTTGTGGAAGTTGCGCTCTGCCCACCTCTGATAACGTACGTCCCACAAAAGTTTTTCACAACAAGCAAATTTGCAATCAATTTTTACCTGCCTAACTAAACATATTAGCACCTTTAAATTTTGTCTCATTTTTTGATAAAAATTTGCTTAAAAAGAACCGGCATAATTTTATATTTTGTGTATGTAATTGAACTATAAGAAAAATTTCAGCCTAAAGTTACAATTAAAATCATAACTTTCTAACTTTGCTTGTTTAAGTATTTGAGTCAAAATGAAAGAGCGCTATCGCTTGCAATTTGACAATTACTTTAGTCAAGCACAGTATTGTCACTGACTACTTGTGGTTAAGTATTTAAGTCAATATAAAAGAACGGAAAGGGGCCGCAAGCGGGCATGCACTGCCCCGCAATAATTTTAAAACCCGTGGCAGATAGTGCCCTTTGAAATTTACACGATAGAAGCATTTTTGTTAGATCTGTCTCTAAAATTATATAATCTCGACAGAAATTAATCTAACAAAGTTTGTAAAATTTTGATTTAGACTACGGGACCCTCAAACTTTTTTCGAAAACTGTCATATAGTGCATAACAATAACAAATTTAGCAAGGGGTGCGAAAAATTTAAAAACGCACTTATTTGTTAAAAATCACTCGGTCTCAACAAACCGGTTATAGCGTATTGAAGGAAAATTTTACTGGAAAACTTTGTAAAGGCCAAAACAGTCCTTATTTCAATTCGAAAGCGAAAATCTTCATTAGTGCATAATGTAGAGCAATAAAAAAGTCTTTCTTTACTTTCGAAAGAGACGTTAATCCTTTTTTCGGCTTGACAAAATATTTACGAGTCAAGTAAATAAAACATGGGCGCTAATTTTACAACAGAAGACGATTTTTTATTGGTCTTTCCTAAATTTTTAGTAAAATTTTTTGTAATACTTTAAAACTTGGGTTAATTGAGAGGCACTTTTCAACAAAAAATGTGCCTTTTTTCTAAATTTTGCCTTCCCGCCTAAAAATTTTTTTTGGTGTCCTGATTATGGTAGTCCAAATTGTTTAAGTTTTTTTAACAACTGTTTTCTACATTTTTCCACTTTTAAAACCATAAGTTTTTTTTTTAATCAGCCGACTAGTATCTTGGTTTATAGTGTTACGCAACGCAAGTTGTTTTGGCACGGAGCGCAACGAAATAATTTAAGCTCTGAGAACTATTATGTAAAGCTAATTTTTAGTAGATTAATCGCCTTTTCTAAAGTGTCTGTTTTAAATTAAACACCATATCTCTTAATTATCGTCCGTTGTGAAAAGTGTTTCTGGACTTTGTTTCGGCTCCGGGCTTCCTTTAGTTGATTGTGTTTAGTTGAACAATACGGAAGCAATTTTTTGTGTATACAGCGAATTAAGTTCGAGCCAGTTGCATACCGAGAATTTTTGAAAGGGGACATACAACCAACATTAAATATGCTTAGTGGAAAAATTTTTTTAAGTGGGAGCTAAAGAAAAAAAGGGCTTTTCCTGGGAATTTATTTTTGATTTCTCGATTTTTGTCGCAAAACTTTGATGACTTCCCCAAAAAAAGGTCTTCACTCGGAATCTGTCTCTGATTTCCCGTATTAGTGATCTCCAAGGGGGGAAGGCATTATGCCATGCCCCCTCCCTAAATACGCAACTGGTTTGAGCTGTTGTACTATACTAACTATAGATAAAAAATAAATTGGATTCCGCTTATCTAATGCTACTAAATTTTTGTAGTTTTATGGCACGCATAACTGGCAGAACGAGGCGGGATTTGCAGAATTAAGCGTCAAAGAAATCGCAGAGCATTAATTTCAACAGGTCAGATTAACCTTTAAATTGGAGAATTTAAGAACGTGAAGAAATAATTATAATACATTTATAGCCGTACGAGCCGGGGGCAGGGAATCAGAATTTTTCGGGCAGTGACAAGGAATTATTTGCGCAAAATCAGAATTTTTCGGGCACCGAGAACATACTATTTGGGTGCGACAGTATCCCAACTCAGAACAATTCAGATAAAAGTGATGATCCTTTTTTTCTTTTTTTGTTTTCTCCTATAATTTGAGACGAAGAATTTAAACACTGATAGTTGAAGTCAAGATCTTTTTTTTATTTATTACCCAATTTTTTCCGATTTTAAACCTCACAGTCGTCACCCCTGCCGGCCCCAGATAGAACGTGCGCTAAAAGGGCCGTTGAGATTGGTTGACCCGATGTGGTATATGGCGTGCTGGAAGTGCAAAATTGTGATAGCTCGTCAAAACGGGTAGGATGGTCCGTTGCTCGCGACTATATTTCGACCTATCGATGCAGCATTTCTCCAAGATCATCTTTGTTTTGTCTCCAAGCAATAACTGTTGGACTTGAGTAATGGTCTACAGTGCAAGGACCTGCCTATTTGCGCACATATTGCGCAATTTCGACTTTCCCCCACTAATGAAGAATAAAACCCCTCCCAGTAGCATACAATTGGATAAGACATACAGGAATACAACCGACGAGTTCTGGAAGGTTCGCTTTTTGCGAGATGAAGGTCTTTGTCTTTTCATTTTTGAGATGATGCTTCTTTCTTCTTTAAGTTTTTTTTTATTCTTCTTTGAATGAGGCTTTTGTCCTGGATCACCAATGTAGCATTTAAGAATTTTTGTTATTTTATTTTATCTAACACCGGAAGGTAAAGGCCGCTATTACCTCTTCTATTAGTGTATTTCAATTTATAATTTATTAGTTCTGTTTGGCTTAATTAAATCAATATTACAGAAAACAATTAAAACTACAGGAAAATAAACTCTGTAAAAACGCAGTAAAAATTGTTATAAACTTACAAGAACAAAAGATAAACGAAAATATTGGTATCAAATCTCGCGGTTGTCACGTATTCATCAATGTTTATTGTGCTGCTCTATCACTTTGTTTGGTTAGCCATTCCATTGGAAGAAAATCCAAAGCTATGTAAACAGTAAGTTGTTAAATGGAATTTTGGACAATCTCATGTTTCAGCACATTATTTTTCAACCTTTTTCGACTTTCGGCACGCTACAGAAGATACACATATTTTGGGAAACCAACCTGCAAACCGACGAACGTCCGAGTTGAGTACAATAAGTTTTTAGTTCAAAACCTTCACCGAATCATTGGTTTAAAATCAAATGTTGCATTAAAAACAGTTTTAAAAACATAAGATAAGCTACATACTAAAAACAATCACAATACAGGTGTACAAACTTTAAAAAAAATGCAATAGTGAACATGTATCTAATTGTTTTTTTGTAAATACAGTAGTGTGTACTACTACCTTTTTTTGTTTTTAGTTGGTATGTTCAGTGATGGCCTTACAAAAAGGGGAGCCCAGTGCAAGAAAAATAAGGGAGGGCCAGTATTTAGTGTTTCAAAGCAAAGCAATTTCTAAAAAAGTCATTGTCATAGCGGGAGCCATTTTCAGTGTATGAAAACAAAGTGAGCTAAAAAAAAAGTTCTTCAATTTAGTGGGAGCCACTGTAAGCATTGTGATCTTTAAAAAAGTCGTCGTTATATTTGGAGGGCACTTTTTAATGTCTCAAAGCAAAGTTTTCTTAAAAAAAAAAGAAAAAAGGTCTTCATTTTAGGGGGCCACTGTTAAGTGTTTAAAAATTTTTTTTATTTTAGATATGCCATCGACGTCCTGGTGCTACTATGAAGAGCAAAATTTTGAGTAGGGGGAAGGCTAGTGCGGCCGCGCCGTCTGCGCCATATTGAAGCCGTCACTGGTTATTTTATTTGTATTTTTTTAGTTATTGTACTTTATTTGCAAATGCTGCTTTTTTCGCTCTGAGACCATATTAATTTTAAAATTTTGCGGTAGCCTATAGAGCAGTGTTTCTCAACCTTTTTAAGCTTGCGGACCGGTAATATTTCAAAACAATCTTGCGGCCCGGTAATCTTTTTTAATGACAAAGTTGTAATAAACGCGATAACTTGATAAAAAGAACTTTAATAAAACAAAAGGGAGCATTTAGCATCAGAAGAAATCTATTTGATGTGGAACTTGCTGCTGTCTTCTTGATATAATACGTACTAAAAGTGGCTCTATTGAAGTTTTTAAAAACCAGGGGCGACAGAAGTGGGGGCGCACAAAAGGGGCAAATAGTGTCCTTTGAATTTGCAGTACAAATACATTGGGTTTGATTTGTCTCCACACTTATATAATTTTAACCAGAATTAAATTAAGCAAAGTTTTTAAAACAATGATTTGACTGTAGCAAAAAACAGTAAGTTGACAAGGGTGCAAAATCGAAGAAAAGAGGCACTCTTTTGGTTGATAAAGTACTCACAATAAATGTAAACTATAAAAATCTTTCTGAGTATATATATATAAAAGAAAACCAAAAGTTCATTAGGTGAAAGAACTACTCGTACCAAACAGGAGATGAAATTATTTCTTTTTTAGTCTTCTACTAACTTTCTAGGTCATACATTTGCGTACCTGTTCAAAATATATCTAAAAACAACAACAATAAAAAAAGAATAGGTGGTAAAATCAGACTGATTTTTCTGAATGTGTACAAGAAAACCAAAAGTTCATTGGGTAAACGAACTGACGTAAATAGAAAATGAAATTTCTTTTTTAGTCTTCAACTAACTTTCCAGATCATGCATTTGCGTACCTGTTCAAAATATATTTGAAAACAACAACAAAAGAAAGAATAGATAGTAAAATCAGATTGATTTTTCTGAATGTGTACAAGAAAACCGAAAGTTCATTGGGTAAACGTCGTTTACTAAACGAACTGACGTAAATAGAAAATGAAATTTCTTTTTTAGTTTCAACTAACTTTCCAGGTCATACATTTGCATACCTGTTCAAAATATATTTGAAAACAACAACAAAAGAAAGAATAGATAGTAAAATCAGACTAATTTTTCTGAATGTGTACAAGAAAACCGAAAGTTCATTGGGTAAACGTCGTTTACTAAAGGAACTGACGTAAATAGGAAATGAAATTTCTTTTTTAGTTTCAACTAACTTTCCAGGTCATACATTTGCATACCTGTTCAAAATATATTTGAAAACAACAACAAAAAAAAGAATAGATAGTAAAATCAGACTAATTTTTCTGAATGTGTACAAGAAAACCGAAAGTTCATTGGGTAAACGAATTGACGTAAACAAGAAATGAAATTTCTTTTTTAGTCTTCAACTAACTTTCCAGGTCATGCATTTGCGTACCTGTTCGAAATACAATTGAAGACATTACTGGGACTCTTCAATCACTTAAAAATTTTTTTCCTTGTCTTAAATCAAAAAGACGCGCAGGAACGCGTCCTCTCGAAAACCGTATCACTTTTGCATAAAATTGTGTTATTGTAAACCAATGCGCTCATACAGTGCCTCAAAAACCCTTAAATACAATGCATGGTTACAAATATATTTTATAATTTTAACTGCTCCGATTATAATCTCATATAATTCAGGTGGCAATTAATTTCTGGGCAGCAGAATTTTCAAGGTGAATTATGCAATGTGTAAGACAGTAGATTTTTTTTGTAACTTTTCTTATTTTTACACTTACACCCGATAGGCTACCAACCATGCTGGCATCTCCGTCAGTACACACCACTACACATTTTCGCCAATCTACTTTAAGCCTTGATCTTGCATTTAGTTATTGAGCGAAAGCAATAATTACTGTTAATATTCTTTTGACACTGTTTTAATTCTGAACTGGTAGCGCCTCTTTAAAGTATAAAATTGAAATAGATTGTTGCGGACCGGCAGCGGTCCGCGGACCAGCGGTTGAGAACCACTTGTTTAAATAGAATTGTTTAGAACAGTGGTTCTCAACCTTTGTAAGCCTGCCGACCGGTAACATTTCAAAAAAATTTGGTAGCCTGGTAATCTTTTTAATGTCTGAAAAAATTGTAATAAACGCAATAAATTGATAAAAATTTTTTTTATTAAAACAGAAGTAAGCATTTAGCATCAGAAGAACTCTACTTAATGTGAAATTTACTGTTATCTTCTTGATGTAATATGTAGTTAACGTGGCTCTATTGAAGCTTTTGAATGGCGAAGTCAGGGACACCAGAAGCGGGAAGACACAGTGGAGCAGAAAATTTACAAGAAGGTACAAGATACTTTTCGATATATTTTCTTCAAAACCAAGCTTTCGAAATTTTCTTTCTTTATTAGGACTGCTTTCTGATTGTTTCTTTTATGACAATGTGGATAGTTTTCATTTTTACTACTCCTATTTAAGTTTGAAATTATAGATTTTTGGTTACAATTCCAAACTTTTAAAAAAGTTACATCGTGGAATTCTTATCTTTTCCTGCTTAATCTTTTTGGATGATTGTCTTAACTCAGTTCAAAGATAGTCTGTCGCCATTCCTCTCAATAGGTAGAGACTGATTTCTTAATTCATTTTCATACTTTTTCTTGACCACTCCTTTTGAAACCATTAGTTTTATTGCACACTGAAAATATATTGATGCAATAACTTTGAAGAAAGCTATAATGGTCATTTAAGCGGCTGAATATATTCGCTAAATATGTAAGTTTGCTTATCCACATTTTATCGGATAAAAATTCTTTTAATGGGGAGTGTTCATTCACGTAAAAATTGATTTGCTTCTTTCCTCAACTCAAAAAGACGTACAAAAACGCGTCCTCTCGAAAGCCATATCACTTCTGCATAAAAGATGAGAAGGCGATTTTGCGCAGCCATACTCACACACAGTGTCTCAAAAAGTCTTAAATGCAATACTCGGTCACGAGTAATTGATAATTTTAACTGGTCGTATCATAATGTCATTTAATTCAGGTGACAGTTTCTGGGCAGCTAAATGTTCACAGCGAATTATGCAATGTGTAGACAGCAGATTTTTGTTTGTAACTTTTTTTATTTTTGAGGTTGCACCCGAATGACAATCAGCCATGCTGGGAGCTTGGTCAGTACACAACCATACACATTTTCCCCAATCTAAGTCTTGATCCAGCATTTAGTTACTAAGAAAAATCAATAATTATTGTTAATATTCTTCTGAAACTGTTCTACTTCTGAACTCCTCGGGTCTCCTTAAAGTATAAAATGGGAATAAATTGTTGAGGACCGGCCGTTGAGAACCACTGGTGTATAGGGGTCTATAAACAAATAGTTATTATTATTTATTATTAATATGTACAAAAACCAGCGGCACTCCAGAAAACTGCAAATAATACCCTGGTTAAGAACCACTATTTTAGCGATTCGATGTTGTTGGGATTTATAGATTTACTTGTTGATAAGCTTTTATTTTATTTGCTGATGCAAGAAGAGAGTCAAAAATTTATCTTCTTTAAAATACGCTCCAAAAGATTTGCTTGATCACTACTAAGTTTTCCCTAAATGTTTTCATTTTTTAATATTTTAATAAAAAATTATCATACGTAACCGGCATTGTTTCCGAATTTAAGCTAAATGTAAAAGATTAATACAATATCTACAGCATACATATAAAAAAATAATAAAAAGGGAAAACCCGTGTCAGTAGGAAATCAATAAGAAAATAACAAAAAATGTGGGCCTACTAAAGTGGACCAAGTTTTTTTTATTACGCTAGCTTTCGTGCACCACATTGCTCACTTCATCAGGTGCAACGAAATCTAAAAAACTCCATGATAATTATGTAACAAAAATAATTTTAAAACGATTAATTATATAAAAAAAAATCAAAAAAACTAGGGCAACTTTAGTGCATCTTTTTTGGTTTTTGATACAGTATACAATGGCCCCTCGACATGCGAGGGAAAATTTGAGTTACGAGAATTTCCTCAATGCTTCCGCTAGGTGACCGAAGAGTCTTTTAATTGCTTTTTTTTGGTTTTTTGAGATACGAGGAACTTAAGATACGAGCTCGATTCGGAAACGAATTACGTCGAGGAGCCAGCGTATGTAGCTATTTTCTGTTTATTAAAAATTTCTAGGTGTAATCCCGTATTTCAACATACTGTAGTGCAGATTTACAAATGTGTAGAAAAATCGTTTATTGATTTTTTAGGCCTCTAAATTTATATTACATTATACGCTTTTTTTCTTTACATTTTTTGTTTTTACTATATAAATATGATTAAGGTTAACAGAAGTTATGTTAATCATGCTAAATATTATCAGGAAGTATGTAGAGTTATCTGGTAAAACCTTTGGATTTTTTTAATGCTTTCTTGCGTTTGTTTGGTTTTTGTTTTTTTTTCTTATCCTGCTGTATAAAATGAAAAAATCTTGTGTTTGTCTATATGTTTGTCTGTCACAAATTCTTTAAATTTTGATTGCCAAGAATTTAATTTTTTAATTACGGTACTTTATTTTCATAGAACTTATGGAAACTTATTGATGTTAATACTTCCTTAGACCTGGCCTATTCTACTAACCTATGATGCTGCTTACACTAAGTGACAAAAATTAATTTTTATAATTAGATCTATTATTTTTGATGAAATGTATTGAAGATAAATTAATTTTTTTTAAATTTATGACTTTTTCAAATTTTCATAGGCATCTTGCGTTAAAGTAAGAACTCTTTTGCTGAATGCCAAACATTCCAAAACGGTTTCGCGCGAACCCACTAAATCCAGTCATTGATTATATGTTAAAAGCTATTATTTTCCTCCTAAAAATCTTGGATTTAAAAAATTTGAAAAAGTTACTTTTAGCATACTTTCAGATTTCAAATTTCAGCTAGTAAAGTTGAGGCTTTCCACAAGTTTTTATTGCCCAAGTAAACCCATGCTAAAATTTTAATGATACCGGTAGGCTACTATTGTTTTTGGCCACGGTTGGCTTCTGGAATCTAAAGTTTTCAAATCTCGAGTCTTTTCGAGTTCCAATTTATAATAATTATTTATTGACAGGCTTTCAGGAAGCTTTTAATTTCATCGAAAAATGAAGAAGTTCTTATTATGGTTTTTACTTTACTTGAAACAGATTTACCTTCAGTTCAGTTTTCTTTTATTTCTGCTCCGCCACATGAACAAGATAACAAAACGTTGAGAAGTTTTTGTATTGTTAAAGACGGGGTTAGAAAAAGGAAGAAGCAACAAAACGAGTTGACGTTGTGAGTTGCTAATTAGCGATGAAAAGTGTAACTTGTTGTATCATATAGAAGCAAGGTTGCTTCACTCATTATAAAATTGTTTAAAAAAATAGAAAGAGAAAAATAAAATAAAATATAAGACCGGGGTTATTTGCTTAATAAAACACTACTATGGGGGCGGTGCAATGGTGGGACCATAGCAGAGTTTGGCTGGAAGAATATGATCAGTCCTTAAAAATATGTAAAAGCACGAACATATTCTACCAGCTCAAAGAAAATCGAAAAAAATACTGTTGAGGATCAAAAGATCATTTTTCAAACAAAAACCTCGGTAAAGAAAAATACAAAAACAAAAACATTACACCCTTGGTAAAAAAACAAACATAAAAACACGAAAACAACATAAGAAAACATACTAAAAAAAAAATCTACAAAAACCGATGCAAAGTAGTAGTAATAAATAGTAAAATAAAATTAATGCAGTAGCTAAAAAAAATTGTTCGGGTAGAAAGAGTGTCCTGCAGAACTTTTCTTGAGTCTTTTCTTGACCATCGTAAAATTGAAGATTTTCAAATTGTTCCTGAAACACAAGAAAAGGAAGACCAGCAAAAGATATTAAATGATGACCTACGTAACAGTTTACAAGTTTGATTGTTGTTCAAGGAAGAATGCTTTAGATTTTTTAACAAATGTACTCAAGGATTTACATAGTTTTATTTTTTCAGGTAATTCATTACAAATTTTTTGGCCAATGTATCTTATTGATTGTTTTGTTACTGTGTTTTTGCATAATGTAGGTATGATTTGAGAGTTACTTCTCGTAATTACAGTGGACGTTTTTCTATGAAATATATTGTTAAATGCTGACGGTAATTGCTTGTGGAATGATTTGTACATGCAAATTCAGATATTTGATTTATAAAGTGGTCGTATATTAAGAATATTATCTTTTGTTATTTTTTTGTTGCGTTTTTTTGCGGGATAGTACAAATTATCATATTAATAAACTTGTTGCAGATTTTTTGTAATTTATTGAGTAACACAGAGTGTCCATAGCACCAAGTTGTAATGCAATACATTATATGACTCAGAATTGGTGAATGAAAAAGTGTAAGTAGAGCTTCTTGAGTTAGAAAAGGCTTTACTCTCATTACTGCGTGTAGCGATGATTTTAGTTTGCTGATTAGCATTGCCATGTGATCTTTCCATGTTAGGCGTTCATTGAATATAACACCTAACAACCTGACTGAAGTGACTCTTTCAATTTGATTTTTTCTAATAGTTAAAACTGATTCTTTTGACAATGTTTTTGTGGTACGAGAGCTGAATAAAAAGTATTTTGTTTTTTTGACATTAAAGGAAAGCTTATTTGCTGTTAGCCAGTTGTCAATGTTTTCGAGTTCTTTATTTCCTTTTTGAAATAATAAATTATTATTTTTTGCACTAAGGATGATCGTTGTATCATCAGCAAAAGACAGGTTGTTGCTATATTTGAGACATTTTGAGAAGTCATTAATGTAAATTATAAACAAGAGTGGACCGAGTATTGAGCCTTGAGGTACCGAGGAAGAAATAGGTTCTATATTTGAAATACTTGAATTATAATCAACTTGTTGGGTTCTTCCAAATAAATAACTTTTAAACCAGTCATGAACTGTGCCTCTCACATCATAATGATACAATATTCAACATAATAGCCACAAAAATTTAATGTAAATGGACTGTGATTATGTTCTATTATTGTTAATAGAGTCAGCAAAAGAAGACTTCAATTGCTTGCATCAGGTCGTTTTCATCTAAACTTAAGTTAACTCCCAGTCATTAGTTGATTTGAGAACTCCATTTGAGTAAAAGTCCTTTGTAGTAAGAACTTCTAGATTTGTGTTTGTGTTCCAAAATTTTTACAAATGGACTCGAGGCCAACTTTATAAGACTTTTAAAAAGTATTGAACCTATGATCCCAACGTTTCCTCTAAGCTGTGCGCGTGTGCGCACGCGGCTTAGAGGAAATAAAAAAGATGTGCGCACACAAGATTTCAGAATAAAACTCATTCTAATATTGTTTTAATTTTCTTAATCGCGTCAAAAATGCAAACTACCAACCCCCTTCTAAAAAAATATATATAAATAAAAATAGTCGTTAAACATAAAACATTTGGTTTTGTTAGCGCCTTTTATTATTACAGGGTGTCAAGTCTTATTCTTTTAGGAAGGAGAGATAATCTTGGCATCCCTGAATTTTTAACTTGATTAAAAAACATAAATTAAGAGAATGCGTATTAAAATCTTTTTAAACAGAGAACTCCTTTTAGAAATACTTTCGGGCTGTGCAGCCGATTATATCATGCGCGCTTGCCAAGAACCTTAAAGTGCCAACACCAGCATTATAAAAATTAATAGGCAAATAAAATGCATAGTTGCCAATTGCCAGATTAAATTTTTTAAAAAAAGGGCACATCGATTAAATAAAATAGATAAATATAATAAATAATTAAAATAAGTAATAGTTTTTTACTTAAACACTCTAAAATGTCGCTGATTGCTTTTTTTCATCACATATGAGTATTAATATGAATATCTGCTGTGTTCTGGACGAAAAAATAAAACCTTGATTGGTTAATTGAAAACAACACACTAACAAATCTTTAGTTTAAAAAAATCTTAAAAAATTACATCATAAAAATATTTGGCAACTCCCTAACAAGATCGTTCAAACAACTGTATAGGCCTACTGTAAGTTACAGCACGACCAAGTTTCTGAGTTTGCTTTTGAAATCGGACTACACACCCAGGACTGCCATTTCTGGGTTTTTAAACCTGGGTCTTGGTTCTTGAGATATTGTCTAGGTTCTTTTTTATAAACCAATTTAATACCATATTTTCGAATGGGCAAACCGGAACGCTCGTTAGTAAAAAAAATTCTTCCATAAAAGTAGTTTTCTCAAAAAAAAGGTCTTCTCTTCAAATCAGTCTCGGATTTCATCATTTTCATCCTAGAAAGTAATGTTATCAAAGGAAAAGGTCTTCATTTCGAATCAATCTCGGATATTATGAGTTTCGTTCCTAAAAAGTAGTATTCTCTAAAAAAAAGGTCTTCACTTTGAATCTGTCATGGATTTCTGGCGAACCAGCCGGGGCAAAGCCCTAAAAAGTGGGATGTATTGTAAGCCTATCAATAAGAAGCTAGGTTTTTTAAACCGAAGGTTTTTACTTCGGAGAAATGAAGAAGGCCTTTTGGTTTTTTCTTTTTCAAATTATAATGCAGGTCAAACCCGATTATCTGTAATACTCGGGGAATATTTACGCCAATAATTGAGTTTAAGGATAATTGATTTTACTGTCGATATCATGGTCCTAGAATCACCGGTATTCAAGGTACGCTTAAAATTTAATGCCAGTATTATCATGTTGAAACCTCTTTGCTGGGGTCATATTCCACTGAACTTGGTTGTTGCTTGTTGGACGTTGATACATCACTTTATTCTATGGCTTGGTCCAATCAACCATGTTAATTACCGTTTATATTTACGCTTGCTGGTAGGGTTAACAGTTTATGACTGATCTTTTTTATTCTGCCAAACTTGGAATTCTTTTTTTATACGAAAATTTTACGAAAAATTGCAAAAAAATTTGGGGGACATGATTTTCTTACGCATAATTAAAATTTTGGATAATTGCGTTTGACCCGTAGTAATGTTTTTTTTTTTTTTTTAAGAAACTAAGTTTTTTTTTGAAATTTTGTGGCAGCCACTAGCCTGATCCTTGTTATCTACACCAGTACATCAGTTCAGTTCAGTTCAGTTTATTATTTGTCAAGTAATACTGGTACATCACTCAAAATTAAGAGCGAAATACAAATAAATCTATATAAATGACAAGATACTTTGGAGAGCACTTTTTTAAGAAATAGCTTAATAATTGAGCAACCAGTCACTTGACGAGGAGACAGCGAAAGACCATCAGGTCATTTAACTCAGCTGCCACCCCATAAAAAAGAAAAAAAAAAGATTTAAGATTAAGATTTAAGATTTAAGATTTCACTGAAAGATTATTAAGTACTGATGAACAACAATTTGCAGATAAAAAAAAAATAATAATAATAATTAAAAAAAAATTTACAATGAATATGCAAAACAAAAACAAAAAGAGAAATAAGAGTACAAAAAGAAATACACAAGAAAAAACAACAGAAACAACAAGTATGTACATTCAACAACACATAATTAACAACTAACAGTTAGATTCTTTTTATTTTATTTTTACAAAGCAATAGTCAAGTATAACTGAATCCAAACATGCTTGTATTCCTTTTTTCTTATTCTTTTTTTTTTATTTATAAGATTGAAGTAAAAATTTTGTATAAGCTTTTTTTAAATGTACGTTTTGGATAGTTCTTAATTGCGTTTGGAACATCTTGCCACACCTGCAAACATGATTGAAGATTTTTTTTGTAAATTTGCATCACCTAGTGTTTGCTGGGAAGTGGAATATAACATAATATGTTCATTATTTTTTATTTCTAAGAAAAATCACTTAAGAATGCAGTGGCGTGCGGTGACCTTTGAGACTAGTCATACAATTGGCATGCCAAAACCGGAATTTTTTTTAGTAAAATTAATCCAAACAATGAATAATCACATGAAATTAATCTAACAAAGTTTGTAAAATTTTGATTCAGACTACGAGACCCTCAAACTTTTTTCGAAAACTGTCATATAGCAAATAACAATAACAAATTTAGCAAGGGGTGCGAAAAATTTAAAAACGCACTTCTTTGTTAAAAATCACTCGGTCTCAACAATCCGGTTTTAGCGTATTGAAGGAAAATTTTACAGGAAAACTTTGTGAAGGCCAAAACAGTCCTTATTTTAATTCGAAAGCGAAAATCTTTTTTAGTGCATAATGTAGAATAAAAAAAAAAACCTTTCTTCACTTTCGAAAAAGACGTTAATCCTTTTTTCGGCTTGACAAAATATTTTCCAGTCAAATAAATAAAACATGGGCGCTAATTTTATAACAGAAGCCGATTTTTTTATTGGTCTTTTCTAAATTTTTAGTAAAAAGTTTTTGTAATACTCTTAAAAATTGGGTTAATTGAGAACGACTTTTCAACAAAATATGTGCCTTTTTTCTAAATTTTGGGATGCGCTAAAATTTTTTTGGTGTCCTGATTATAGTAGTCCAAATTGTTTTAAGTTTTTTTAACTGTTTTCTACATTTTTCCACTTTTAAAACCATAAGTTGTTTTTTTTTTATCAGCCGACTAGTATCTTGGTTTATAGTGTTACGCAACGATTTTTCTTCCCAAAGCTTTTCATCTGACACTCTTCAGGGGAAACGAATTCTTTTTGTTTATACAGAAGGGGATTGAGAGATTTAATGAAAGTTGCTTCAAGAACAGAAAGGTGAAAAGAGCGACCTCGAGCGAGAGTAGAAAATTTATCGTTGTTGTAGTGAAGAGCGCATTGGGTGTTGTCAAGATGTTGACCAATGGCGGATTCGTGAAATTGTTGTTGGCGTATGTTAGCCTTGCAAGAGCGCGAAAGGCTTCGGCGGTTGTGCGAGGCAGGAGGATTGGCGATGAATCTTGGAACGGGTTGTTTGATCCGCTCTTCTAGGTGTTGAGACGTGCGACCAACATACCAATTATCACATGTGGCACACAAACTGATAAATGACATTGCTATGATGATGGAAAGGTAACACGTCATTCATAGTTGCTGGTAACAGCTGTCGGGTTGTAAAAATAACACGTGGTACGACGGAGAAAAAGCAGCGTTTCACAGCAGACGTAATCTGCCTTTCAACTTCATCGAGACATTTCCAATCCATGGGATGTGTAGGTAGACAGGGCACTTTTCCACTGTGTGAACCGGGTTAGAATTTAGTTCTTAAAGTTTTCGTTTGAAATCTGAATTGTTTGCATGTTCCGGGTAGCCATTTTCTAACAGAATTGAACGAATTTTGCCAAGCTCTGGGTCCAGTTTGCTTTTAGAACAGATCATAAAAGCTCTGTGAATAAGAGTACCAATTAGGTTGATTTTCCGTTTCTGGGGTCTAAAGGAACTCCAACGGAGCTTACTGAAAATCAACTTTGCTGTTATTTTATAAAACACAATTAAAATCTTGTTTATATTTAATGTAGTTTTTACAGGAAAAAAGATGCAGTGAAAGAGTGGTTTATGTTAGTAAGTACTATAAATTTGTCCTGTGAGCCAGATTAAAGCATCTATGTATTAATTTAATACGAAAGAGTTGTTAAGCTTAAAAACTCAATATTAGATAAAGATATATTTAATTAACAGTTCAGAATTCAAATGCATTAATTTTAATGAAACAAGTAGGCAGATCAGTTTTTAGAGAAGTTTATAAAATAAACGAACAGCATATACCGTTGAGATATATAGACAAAATTTTTTTTTACCCAAAATGTTATATTTGAAAACTTTCAAACAGCAATTCAAGAAAACAAAAACAGGGCAGATCAAAGGCCAAAATCATCTTTTTTCAGAATCTGGTCGGAAAAATTAAAAAGCGAAAATTAAAGATTTTTTCAATTGAAATGGAAAACTAAAACAAAATAAGTGACAACACAACAGAAAATCTTGAGACATGTCAGTCCGATCCTTTTATTGTCTCTTTAATTGCGGAGTATGGATATTGTAGGAACCGTGGTTGGTTTTCAATACACAAAATCACTAGATCTCCGATTATTTTCAAGTCTCTGGTTTCGTATCGCCATTTTTTACGCTCTTGAAGTCCAAGAGAGGTAAATTTTACACCACCTCTCCGAACACAACTCGGCGATTCTTCTAGTGAAGCAATGTCCTCAGGGAAGTTCAGGGCGGTTGGCCGTCATTGGATGGGGATTTAGTGAGCGGTCGACAATTTATAATATACTCTGCCATTTTGCAGCAAGTTAGAATATCATTATCAGTAGGATTGCATGGAAAAGCCTGCGATCCTCAGATTACGAATTTGACGTTCGTAGATTCCTCCGTGATGTGAGGAGTTCGAATTTCCATTCAACCTCCCACTCATCCATTTTTAGATTTTAAGTCGTGCGAGTCTTGGATTGTTGTCAGAGCCATCTGTACTTTCCTTTTTAACAAATTGTTTGCTCCCACGTAATTTATTCCATTGTCTGTTCTCATGAATTTTGTTTGGAAGCCTGTGGAGCACAAAAACCTGCAAAGACGTTCATAAAGGAAGACGTGGTTAAATCAACCGCCACTTCAATACGAACAGCCGTGGTAACCATGCAAACAAAGATGCATAGCCAGCGCCTGACTGTGCTCCTGCCGACCACGACGTTGAAGGGCCCCGCAAGGTCAGATGCTGTACACGTGAAGACTTGCGTTTCCCTTCTTATCTGCCGCCTTAACGTACAACCTAGCCCACCTATTGGCCACAAACCGCTATCATAATGCAGGGATCCAAACACAAAGTCTGGGCCAAAATGGCAACACCACAGTGTTTTTTCTTTATATATAATTTCGTAGTCCAATGCCTAAAGGGCAGTAGAATGGGGTGTTAAATTTAAAAATTCATATCAGAGTTCTGCAATCTTCCTTATATTCCAAGCAAGCCCTCACCGTCGTAGAATGGAATATTTCAAAGGTAAAGCCATTGCGAAGCATCCTGTTGTGCTATCTTAAGTACGAGTGACCGTGCCTTTTTTCGAGTTATGGTTGCAAGAGGAGAGTTATTTTTGCCACTTTTATTTTTTTATTTTTTTTATTTTAATCTCTATATTTATCCTCCTGACTCGCAGGAAAGCGACGGAGGCGCTATACATAGGGTAAGCAATTACCCCGACCTGCTTCCGGAGATGCCAAGATATTGCTGTCCGCTAGTAAGTTAGTAGAGATATTACTGCAATTTAGTACTGCTTGTCAAGACCACCAAGCAGGGGAAAGTGCCGTAAAGTGTCTTTCCCAAGGACACAACAGAATGGCGTAAGTGGGTTTTGAACCTAGACCATGCTGATCATCAGTCCGGTGCTTTAACCACTCGACCACGCTGCCGGCAAATTTCCCTTTTAGCACTTACACGAGTTGAGGAGCCTACTTTCTGCCTCCATGCTTGATGATGAATCTGATAAATTTAAAATTGCAACATAAATAAAGTATACTTTTTGGCGGGCAATTTTATCTCGTTAGAACCTCCCATTCGTGTAATCTTTTTCTGTCCCTTTTAATTGCTCAGTGGTTTTCTGCCACTTCCCTTTTCCTAGGCTGCAAACATAAAGTTTAACTGACTTTTAACAAAACCTTCTTTAAATCTTTAATAATTTATGCTTTAATAGGGCTACTGTTTTGTTTTAATTTGATCTGGGGTTGGAAGATAATTACAATTATCGGGCTGGAGTTAAAAAATATTTTGATAGAAATATAAATATTTCCGGAGCTTGAATATTTTGAGAATTTTTATTTGCAAAACTATTAGCTTTTATCAAACGTGCTGCACTTGTCGACAAGTTTTAGTAATAATGTTTCAAAAACAAATAGGCCTAAAATTGACTTTTCTCGCCTTCTTAATCGTTCTTTGTAGCACTTCGTTTTTCTTCGTTTCTCTTGCATTACGACACCAACTTTTTTTGTTTTGTCAAGTCCTTTTGTAATCTGCAAAAGAAATGATAAGTTTTATATTTTGGAAAACTTACTGTTTTTTTTCTTTCAATAAAGTTTTGCTTTCTGTCTCTTTGAGTTTCAATTCGTCGTTCAAAGAAGTGATTTTCAGTTCCAACATCTTTTTAGTCATCTGTTAATGGCAAGAAGATTTGTGATAAGTATTGGCATACATAATTCATTGTTTGGATTAATCTTACTACAGAAATTATGGTTGAAAACATATTTTGCTGTACTTTTTAAAAATATAAGAGACTTAAAGCTATTAATTATAGACTAAAAATAGGTTCGAATCATTGTAGAAAGCAATTTGAATAAGGAATTGTAAAATAACTAACCTCTAAGCTGCACATTTGATCATCAAGGTTGGTGATGGTAAGCTTTAAATTTGCATTTTCTTCTTTTTGTTCTTGCAATTCAGTCGGGTCGTTATCAGAAAGTAATGCCTAAATAATAAACAAAACTTAAAGGAATTGGTTTGGATATTATTGTCTGGAAACTCAGGTTGATGGTTCAAACCTAGACAAGTCATACAAAATGCTTTAAAAATGGCGAGAGATCAAATATAATGGTAATTCTATTTTAAATAAAAAGTAGCAATTTAGTCAGCAGCATAATCATCTTTGCAATGCATATTCATAAATTCAACAAAATATCAATTGAATTTTTACCACTGACCTTGAAATTTTAATAGAATTATAATGATATTCAGATATATACTCACAGACAGTACAGTTTTGACATTTTGAGTCTCCTCAAACATGCTTTAACAATCAATCAAATAGAAAAAAAAAAGATGGAAGCAAATAATCGTACACTATGAGACAGATGACTGTACAATCTCTTACATCTCTTACATCACAGCCAACTATAACAGATAAAGAGCAATGTCCTCCTGTGATTCTTTGGGCTGATTATATCTGCAGTTATTAAGCCAAGTAATGTAAAATACTGTTGAATAAGGTAAGATTCTTAATTTAATTACTTCTGATGAGCTTGATTGGTGAAACAGTCTGTTGGGGCAAATAAATAAACAATTTTTTGTGAAATGTCAGCTAAGTTGTAAGCAATACAAATACATATAAATAAAACTTTTTTACAAATTTTTCTCATTATCACTAAAATCTTTTAATAGTATCAAAAAAAAAAAAAAAAAAAAAACACCTTTAGCTGCTTGTTCAAAAGAATATTGTCAGCTTCTTTTCGTTTACATTCTATTTCAAGTGATTTTACTTGCATTTGTGATTGTTCATATGAAGACTTCATTTGAGTGTACATACCAATCAATTGGCTGAAAACATTATACAATAGAGAAATATCTTGTGATGAAAAAATATCACAATTAAGATAAAATACAGTTAGCAAGTAAAGTGCGTTTTTTAAGCATTAAAAAAAAGTTTTTACGAGTATGACTTTAAAAAGTCCAGTCCAGTTCCTACTAATTTTTATAAATAATCATATAAAAACATTACATATTATAACAAACCTACTCAAATCATTTGAATGTTTTTGCATACCATGTCAGATTGGAATTACCAATAATATTTAATAATCAACAAAACAAAAATAATATTTATAAAAAAAAATATAATTATTTGTAGAAAACAAAAAATCACAAATACTTACTGTAGTTTTTTAAACGAATTAACGGCGATGGCCCAAACGCCAACTACACCGTCGGTTGACTCTATTCGAATAAGTAATCAACACAACCTGCGGCTGACCTCCCTGCTGAAGCACACGCACGGTTCGCAATGAATGAATGTATGCACAAACGAAAGCACGATGCGCACGATAGCACGAGGTACGAAGGATAGCACGATTGTACGTTAGTACGGTTCTTCTGTAATCACAGAAGCACTTAATATTAATAAACAGCCACTAACTGCTGATAATTTTATACAATTTGACACATAACAATAATAAACGTACCAGGCTTGTTGGGCCACAATACCGCCGGTCGATGTGTTTGATAAATAATACTTGCTGAATCTTGCCACAGAAATTAACAATTACTTCCAGCATTAACAATTAGCATTAACTCATTTAAAAGCACTTATTCAAATAGAATGTTAAAAATACAAACAAATTAGAATTTTTAAAACCATAAAACTGAAATTAAAACTTTAAAACTAAATATAACTAGTTAATCAATTAGCTGCTTCTTGTTTAAGTTCCATTATACTTTGTGAACAAGTTACACGTTTCATGAAAAGCGAAACAATGGGCATTGTGACTGAATTACGAAGCACATGTGAAACTAAGTTGCCGCATATAAAAACTAAAAAGGCAAACGAAAATAAGGAAATCTTAAACTTAAAATCTTACACTCCCCGCCGAAAATGTGGGGACACATTTTACACAAACAACAGACAAAGATTTTAAGCATTGCCATGTTTCCGACCAGCTGGGAGTCGACGGCCCATTACTGATCAAAAACAGAGGGACCGTTGGTTGATGCTTGATTTGATTCACAAATCAAACACAACTTTATTGTTAGTCTTCGGAGGACATCGGCATCATCTTTCACTTCAGTCTGACGTACGACGCCGTTGAGATCAGGACTGCCATGATTCCGATCAGCTGGGAGTCGACGGCCCATTACTGATCAGAAACAGAGGGACCGTTGGTTGATGCTTGATTTGATTCACAAATCAAGCACAACTTCACAATTGGTCTTCGAAGGACGCTGACACCAATTTTTACTTCGACTTGACGTACAACGCCGTTGGGATCAGGAAAGGTAGAGATCACCTGGCCCATTCGCCATTTTCCTCTTGGGACCCCATCATCAACAACAAGTACTAGATCACCATTCTGAAAGTTTCTTTCCTTATCTGGCCACCTTTGACGCAGGGCTATTGTAGGCAAATATTCTCTACGCCAGCGCTTCCAGAAGGAATCTGCCAAGTATTGGACTTGGCGCCATCTTCGACGACCATAACAGTCTCGGGATTCGAACACCCCGGGTGGATCATTGCAACTTTGGCGCATCAGAAGCAGATGGTTGGGGGTCAGCGGTTCATTACCATGAGGATCCAAGGTGATTGGACAAAGAGGCCTTGAATTAAGGATGCTTTCCACTTCAAGTAAAAGGGTATGGAGTACGTCATCAGTAACTACTTGGGACTTTAAAAGAATATCTAAAATTCGTCTTATTGATCTTATCATCCTTTCCCAGGCGCCACCCATGTGGCTGGCAGCTGGAGGATTGAAGTTCCATTTAATACCTGTCTGTTTGAAATATTCATCCATCTTGCTCTGGTTTAGCCGGGACAGTTCTTTTCTGAGAATACTTTCTGCTCCTTTAAAGTTGGTGCCGTTATCAGAAAACACTTCCTTTGGGTGTCCTCTGCGGGCTATAAATCGGCGGAAGGCATTTATAAAGCAGTCCGTTGTCATGTCATCCGCGACCTCGATATGCACGGCCCTCGTAGTCAAGCAAGAAATAACGCATCCATATCTCTTAAGTTGACTCCGGGCTCTTTTTACCAGGATGGGCCCAAAATAGTCGATCCCTACATAGAGAAACGGTGGCTCGTTCGAAACTAGGCGGGAGCGGGGCAAGTCAGCCATCTGCTGCTGACCGCGAGGCACACTTCTCTTGCGGCATATGACACATTGGTTCAATTCTCTGCGAACGGCTGCTCCTCCCTTTAAAATCCAATATTTCTGACGTATTGAAGTCCAGGTAAAGGAAGTTCCAGAATGACCACATTTGACGTGGTGATAACGAATCAACAGGTTAGTAAGATGATGTTGATACGGCAGGATTGCAGGATGCTTTGCTGAAAAGTCAATTGTAGCATACTCTAGTCGTCCTCCCACTCTAAGGAGTCCTTCAAATAAGATTGGGCTTGTTTTGTACAAGCAGCGTAATTGAGAATTTTCTTTGAGCTCTCTTTTTATTACTTTATTTGGCAATCGGACTTCGCTTTCTAATATTTTGAATACAGGACCGAAAACTTGGCGCTGCACATACGCCACAAGTCGCAATTCGGCGGCTTCCAATTCGTCTACTGTTATGCCACCTTTACGCACGGAAGACTTATCTTTCAAAAATGCAATGAAACGACGGTGCCAAGCGCAAGCAACTTTTAACCTATAAAGGGAAGAGAAACGAACAATCAGGTCGTCGACAGTCCCACAGGTTTCTTGAACTCGGCTTACTGCAACTTGTTTGTTTTCAACAAAGTGAAAGTCATCGGGAAGCTGACCTTTGAAGGGGGCAGCGGCTTCTGGTGGTCGAGGCCACGAACCTTCATTTTCCCAAAGAAAGCTAGGTCCTTTTGGCCAGCGGGAAACCAATAATTGCGAAGGAGACAGTCCTCTTGAAGCGTCGTCTGCAGGGTTGGACTTCGTATCAACGTATTTCCACTGCTCAGCCGACGTATGACGATGGATCTTAGCTAGGCGATTGGCCACGAATGTTTTAAAACGTTTTCTGTCATTTCGGATACTACCCAACACAATACAAGAATCAGTCCAAAACGTTGAGCGGCACTTAGGAAGATCTAGCTGCTTGGTTAGCCATTTATCAGCTTGCACAGCCATGACGGCTGCAACGAGCTCAAGTCTGGGAACGCTGTGAGATTCAAGGGGCGTTACTCGAGCTTTGCCGCACAAAAAACTGCAATGAATTTTTCCATTAATATCTGCGATTCGTAAATACGAAACAAATCCATATCCGGAAATGGAAGCATCTGAAAAATGATGAATTTGATAATCGGTTATTGGTCCTAACGCCTTGGATAGAAAACACCTTGGTAAAGAGAACTTTCTTAGGTCATCCAATTGTTGAAACCATGACCACCAATGTTCGTTCTCCTCATCTGGCAATTCATCATCCCAGTCAAGATTCATCTGAACTATACGCTGTTGCATGATTCTCGCAATCAGAATTACTGGTGCCACGAAGCCAAGGGGATCATATAAGGAATTAACGTAAGAAAGAATCATTCTCCTTGTGAATCTTCGATCATGTTCTGGCATCTTTACATTAAAGTGAAACTCGTCTTCAAGTACATTCCACTGTACACCGAGTACCTTCTGTCCCGCTGATCCGTCTATTTCCAGCGACACATTGCTCATTGTTGGCGCCCTTTCTATTTCAGGGACTGATTCAACTGCCTCCGGGACGTTGGATAGCCACTTTGTTAAGTTAAATCCACCCAGTTTCAGCAAACGGCGCAGACCTTCAACGGTATTTTTTGCCTGTTCGACTGTGCTGACGCAGGTGAGGCAGTCATCAACGTAAAAATCCTTTTGGATGACATCGCAGATGCGAGGATCAAATTCGCCTCCGAATCGGTTAGCGGTCTCTTTGAGGCAGTATGTTGCTATGCATGGGGACGAGGTGGCTCCAAATATGTGGACTAACATCCGGTATGGAACGGGTTGTTTATGTAAGTCTCCCTCAGGCCACCACAAAAAACGAAAAGCATTGTGATCTTGATGTGTGGTTTTCACCTGGTGGAACATTGCTTGAACATCGGCCACAATAGCGATGCGCTCGCGTCGAAAACGACTTAAGACCCCGACCAAACCATTAACTAAGTCTGGACCTTGTTTAAGAGCATCGTTTAAGCAGATTCCGTAATGCTTGGCTGCGCAGTCAAACACAATCCTGACCTTGTCTCGCTTTTTTGGATTATACACTGGGTGATGTGGAAGGTACCATGCAGAGTCGTCCATGGCAATCTCATCAATTGGGACTCTTTCTGCATATCCTGATTCGATGTAGCCCTCTATCGTTTCTTTATACTTGGCCATCAGTTGGCTGTCTCTCTGCAAGCGTTTCTGGAGACAAGACAAGCGCTTCCTGGCCATGAAGCGGCTATTGCGAGGCAGTTTAACATCACTTCTCCATGGTAACGGGGCATAGAAATGACCATTCTCATGAGTGACGCCATTTTTCAACAAGGTCGCAACTTCTCGGTCTTCTTTAGAAGAAGGGGCGTTAATCACATCTGGTTTAAACTCGGTGAACCAAGACTTTCTAATCTCGTGGTCAAGAGCTTCATCGCTTTGCACAAAGTAAGTCTGCATGTCCTGATTACCTTCCGTTCCGTTAATTGCTGGCCCCAATAGTGACCAGCCGAATGGGGTTTTAACAGCATTAGGTTGAGTTCCATCGCCTTCACGCATTTCAAGAATCCGGTGTGCATTAGGACAATCTAAACCGATTAGCAACGACACTTTATCTTGATTTATTTGAGGTATCGTCACGCCTTGCAGATGAGGTAAAGATGAAAGATCATTTAATGAAACTACGGCGTTTGGAGAGACTGGCAATGCATCAGCCTTCACTACTTCCCTAATTTTGAAGTTAACGGAGTCATCCATCAGGGAAGAAACAGTCAAGTTTACAGAATACTTTTCAAAAGGTTCTGAGTGCTGTGATATTGTGACAATGTTAACAGGCCGTGGGCTTTCTTGAATGCGTAACCGAGAAAATAAGTCCTTGTCGATAAATGATGTTTCTGAGCCCGTATCCAGGAAGGCATAGGTTTGAACTGTCACACCTCTAGCTTCAACCTCGACGGGAACAATGACGCGAAATCCTCGTTGGCTCTGGTTAACATAACAACAAGTTTCGCCCGAAATCGTTTCATCTGTGCCTCTGGGCTCATCTTGCCGTGATGTATTGTCTAACGCCGATGTATTTGCATGAAGCAGCCTGTTGTGTCGTCGACCACAATTGTTTATACGACATCGAAAAGACCCTCGGTGATCCTTTGTCGCATGCTTCGCAAAACATATGTGGCAACGCTGGGATTCTTGCACAAAACGCTCTCTTTCGGCGACTGATAATTCAAGAAAATCGTTACATTTGTACACCAAGTGATCTGGCTTTGAACAGTAATAACACTGTTGTGCGGGAAGCTCCTTTGAACGAGAAAAACTTACGCCTTTGCGTGGAAAACGGCTCGGAGCGTTAGATTGACTAACCGTAGTAGTAGCGCAAATATTTTTTCGAACACCACCTTCATTAACGCGTCTCCTTTCAGTCTGATCATTGGCAGAAACAAGAAACTGCTCTGGGAATGCTTTAAGGATATCTGCCTCCCTTTTCACATAAGTTACGAAATCTGAAAATGTTGGTTTTCTCTTTTCTTCTAAATATATTTTGGCATAGTGTCTCCGCCAATTATAAGAAACGGCTTGAGGCAACTTATCGCTGAGCCTTTTTAAACAATCCACCGTATTTAGTTCTGAATAGTCGCCTAAATCTTCTAAAGTGACAAGGCCTTTTCTAAGAGCATTTGCATAGGAAGCCATGGAAGAAGCATTGTGCGGTTTTACGTTGTTTCTCTGAAGCAGACTTCTTTTAAATGATTCTGCTATTATTCGCGGGTCACCAAAACTTTCAAAAAGAATATATCTGGCTTCTTCATAGCCTTTTGAAGCAGGTTGCAACGACGGACAATGCGAGATTGCATCATAAGCCTTTCCATAAGTATTTTGAAGCAGGTAAGCAAGTTTTTGTTGATCGCTAAATATGTTTTTGTCGTGGATATTTTCATTAAAGTATCTAAAGAATGCACAATAATCCTCCGGATCACCATGAAATTTAGGGCATTCTAGTTTTGGCATAGACATGTATTCTACAACAGCTGCCAAAGGCGAACAGTCATTACCTTTATGCGAAAGATTAGCTCGTTTCTCGTTAACACTCACGGGTTGAGATAATGGCGTTCTAATTTGTGACCGAGTAGGCATTTGAACAATGCTCG
Source organism: Diplosoma virens (assembly GCA_963680785.1). Taxonomy (NCBI): domain Eukaryota; kingdom Metazoa; phylum Chordata; class Ascidiacea; order Aplousobranchia; family Didemnidae; genus Diplosoma; species Diplosoma virens. The sequence continues at coordinate 18,579,872 of OY796896.1, forward strand.
GTTGAAGACAAGCTGAGCGTTTAAAATTCAAGACATCGTTTGTCGCTGCTAAATTGTTGGGGGCTGAAACAGGTCTATCATCATCGGGAATTGACGTTTTACAGCTGGATCTAGCAGACCGAGGTCTAAAGCTTTCCTTATCATTAAGAATTTGATCTACCGCTTCCGCTTTCCTTAATTCAATTTCAGCAGCCAGCCTTCGCTGTTCGTTTTGTCTCTCGACTGCCTCAAGCTCGAGCTGTGCCAGCCTTTTCTCAATCTTAGCTTGACGACGTTCTTGTTCGGAAGCAGTCGTAGAAAACGAACGATGACTCTCTGACCGAGATTTAGACTCAGTAGATTTAAGTTTCTGAAGGTAGGGATTAGAAGCGCGGAACGACGCAGGTCTGCTCATAACCGTTTCCGCACTAGCTATTTGATCAGTGGTTGTCACAGTTCCTAAGTGTCTAGTAAGCGTCTCTTCAACATGCGTTTCAAACTCCGCGAAATTTAAAATTGCATTTTTTCTTTCGGATTTTAACCATTCTCTTTCCTCACCTTTGGGCAAAGACTGTATACGTCGTGAATACATCTCCCTTATCACTTCGAGTTCATCGCCAATCTGCAATCTAATTGATTCTACCGCAGATCTATCCAGCGAAGATAGCGCCTTTTCAGCTGACTCGTACAACGACTTAAGAGCTTCTTTCTTTAACCGAATCTCATCCTTGGTAGGAGCGGTAACTGAGGAAGCATGGTCACGGAGATATGTGGGGGATGAATCCGACACAGACAATACACCCGACGCGGTAGGGTTGCTCGAGGACATGGTAAATAAAGCAAGCTTCTTAAAAGAATTAAAATTTGGCTTGAATGATTAGCAAACAAGCTTCTTAAAAGAATTAAAATTTGGCTTGAATGATTAGCAATCAAGCCTGAAGAACGATCGACAATGTAGTTTTTTAAACGAATTAACGGCGATGGCCCAAACGCCAACTACACCGTCGGTTGACTCTATTCGAATAAGTAATCAACACAACCTGCGGCTGACCTCCCTGCTGAAGCACACGCACGGTTCGCAATGAATGAATGTATGCACAAACGAAAGCACGATGCGCACGATAGCACGAGGTACGAAGGATAGCACGATTGTACGTTAGTACGGTTCTTCTGTAATCACAGAAGCACTTAATATTAATAAACAGCCACTAACTGCTGATAATTTTATACAATTTGACACATAACAATAATAAACGTACCAGGCTTGTTGGGCCACAATACCGCCGGTCGATGTGTTTGATAAATAATACTTGCTGAATCTTGCCACAGAAATTAACAATTACTTCCAGCATTAACAATTAGCATTAACTCATTTAAAAGCACTTATTCAAATAGAATGTTAAAAATACAAACAAATTAGAATTTTTAAAACCATAAAACTGAAATTAAAACTTTAAAACTAAATATAACTAGTTAATCAATTAGCTGCTTCTTGTTTAAGTTCCATTATACTTTGTGAACAAGTTACACGTTTCATGAAAAGCGAAACAATGGGCATTGTGACTGAATTACGAAGCACATGTGAAACTAAGTTGCCGCATATAAAAACTAAAAAGGCAAACGAAAATAAGGAAATCTTAAACTTAAAATCTTACACTTACTCTGTACAAAGTATTTTCTTTTTAATGATATCAATTGATTTTCTGTGACTATTTTCTAATTCCTTAAAACAAGTAAAGCAATTACTAGATATATAGCAATTGTACGAATGCGCATCGGTTATTATTGAGTACGAATGCGCATTGCTTAATTTATAATAAATAAACAAATGAAAAAAAATGAAGTAAAACTAAAAATATGTTAAGGAACAATGCAAAAACCTAGAAACAGTCCAAGAATATCAATATCATAATTATGTCAAATAATATTAATTGTAATTTTGATATAACTAATATGTACTGCTTTTAGGTTACATAAACTTTCTTCAACTTTATTGCTAAATCACTTCGTTTGAAATTACGTTGCAACTTCTTGTTATTTTCTTGTTCCGCATGACAAGAGCAACTAACTCACTGAAAACCAATGAAATCAGAGCTATTTTAATAATTGTACAGAGCAATATGCGCATTCGTACTTGTTTAGAATGTTAAACAATGAATGCGGAGACACGTTAACGATTTGCAATAAACAATGCTTCCACAAAAAAATGGTGATTTTTACTTTTTTTACTTTGAAAGAATAAGTTTAATAATGAATTTAACTAAGTTTTTTGCTTGAAAAAATATAAAAACATGCTTAAGGGGAAAAATAGAAGGTTTAAATAAAGAAGCTGACTATTATTAGGCTTAAGGCGCGTTTACAGTACTTTTTTCTTTCAGCGCGATCTTTGTTTATTTTTTCATGAAAAACTGAGTGGATTTGAGCGTCAATAAAACAAACCAAGATCGCGCTGAAAGAAAAAAGTACTGTAAACGCGCCTTTACCATACATCCCGTTTTAGCCGGGACAGTCCCGTTTTTTAGGCCTTGTTACGGCGTCTTGCCCGGTTGACCAGAATGTCTCGGTTTTACCAATTTTAAGTAAAGACTTTTTTTAGAGATCACTATGATTTTGAGGCAAAAAGTGGGAAATTGGAAACTGATTTCAAGTGAGGACCTTTTTTTTTAGAGAACACTACTTTTTAGCAACCAAAGTTAAGAAACCCGAGACAGATTCAAAGCTGAGACCTTTTTTTTTTTAAAGAGAACACTGACGATTTTTTTTTCTTTTAACGAGCGTCCCGGTTTTCCACTTCGTAAATATAGTAAGCCTAACTATTATTATATTTAAGAGGCTGACTTTATTATAATGTTAAGTTTTGGTCGACAATATTTAGAATCAAGTAGCCTATGCATGGAAGATACGACTATATTTACGTCTTTGCTTGACCTACATCCGGGTACATCCTGGTTTGATCATATGATTTTCGAACAAAGGGGTGTTTGGAAATAAACATAATTGTTTACTAAAAAGACATTTGAAAAGAAAAAGTTTTTTGGTCATATACTTTTCCTAAAATAAATACTTAGGGCTTAGGCAACTACTTCTTTTCAACATCAGCAAGCGTTTAAATCGGATTCGAACTTCTAATTTTCTGTGCATTTACCGCATTCAAAATAATTATATATATTAGTGCAAAACAATTACAAAATATTAATTTAAGTGTAAAAACATTTATACTAATTAACTTGCCGTTGATAGTACTTTGTATCTTGATTTTTTTGGAGTTCTTTGAAAATATGCGCATTCGTGCAAAATGATGCGCAAACATGCGAAACGCGCGCAGCGCGTAATTTTGTTAAATGCAAATAACTCGGAAATGTAAAAATAATTCAAGTTAATTTTTTATATCAGAAACTTGTAGTAATAGATGAACAAAGTTTTGCAAAAAAAATATTAATTCTATATTTAACATATTTTGTTTATAACTCTTTACAAAGTTTCCTGCGCATTTGTACAATGCCTATAGATATTGATAATTTTAAATATAAGATGTTTTCATTAAAAATACAAAATAGTAAAATTATTGTCAAGGAATACTTTCATGGAAATCTGTTAATCAGATAAATATTGCACATCTACTTGTAAAAAAGAACCTAAACAACTTTTCATTTTGACAGTGTCACAGCTCATCAGAATCTTCATCAGTTATCCATTTGGAAAAATTAGACTTTAAGTTGCAATCTGGTATATTTTTAAACTAAAGGCAATCACTGTTACCTTTTAATATTCACTACTATTCAAAAAAAACTTTATTGTTATTCATTTACAAAAATACTTTTTATTCATATTTCTGTATCAAAGGAAATTATAAAAATTTTTAAACACCAACATAAAATTTGTCTTGCAGCCCTTGCAAGACAAACAAATGTTCCAACATTACTTGTTTTCAACACTATTCATTTGTTTATTTATCTTTACAGGGAAAGGCTTTTGACACATGTCTTGTTTCTTATTACATATTAGTATAGATCTACTCATTTTCTGGGATGGATTTCCTTACAGATACTTAAATTTTGTCATTATAGATTATCTGCATTAAAAATTTGGTCATTATACTTTTATTTTTTAAAATAAAAAAATCTTGGGACATATCTAAAAGCCTAACAGGAAAATTATACTTAATAAGTATTAAGTGCCTATAACTAATTAATATTGTTTTTAAACAAGCTGCATAAAGATGAGAAACACCAGACTCGAGTTTCGCTCTCATTAGAGCTCGTCAGTGATGCTTATCTCACCGCGAATCGAACCTGGGACCTGTAGTTCCTCTTAATTCTTCAAATATAATATTGTTTTGTAAAAAAATTAAAGAAAAATTAACAAATAACATATATTTTAAAAATTTAAATATTAATTTGCAAAATATTCCAGTTTTTGCACAAAAAAAAATTATTGAATATTTGACAAATTATATATTACCATAAAAACTATGGATTTTGACCGATGTTGATGTTACATGCAATATATAAAGCAGCAATAAACTGATAAGCGAACAAAAGTAAAATGCTTTTCCTACAACATTTTATAAAATTAAATGGAACTTTAATAAAACTTATAAATAAAAACAAAAAATCACGAATACTTACTCTGTATAAAGTATTTTCTTTTTAATGATATTAATTGATTTTCTGTGACTATTTTCTAATTCCTTAAAACAAGTAAAGCAATTACTAGATAGAGATATTGATAATTTTAAATATAAGATGTTTTCATTAAAAATACAAAATAGTAAAATTATTGTCAAGGAATACTTTCATGGAAATCTGTTAATCAGATAAATATTGCACATCTACTTGTAAAAAAGAACCTAAACAACTTTTCATTTTGACAGTGTCACAGCTCATCAGAATCTTCATCAGTTATCCATTTGGAAAAATTAGACTTTAAGTTGCAATCTGGTATATTTTTAAACTAAAGGCAATCACTGTTACCTTTTAATATTCACTACTATTCAAAAAAAACTTTATTGTTATTCATTTACGAAAATACTTTTTATTCATATTTCTGTATCAGAGGAAATTATAAAAATTTTTAAACACCAACATAAAATTTGTCTTGCAGCCCTTGCAAGACAAACAAATGTTCCAACATTACTTGTTTTCAACACTATTCATTTGTTTATTTATCTTTACAGGGAAAGGCTTTTGACACATGTCTTGTTTCTTATTACATATTAGTATAGATCTACTCATTTTCTGGGATGGATTTCCTTACAGATACTTAAATTTTGTCATTATAAATTATTTGAATTAAAAATTTGGTCATTATACTTTTATTTTTTAAAATAAAAAAATCTTGGGACATATCTAAAAGCCTAAATAAGTGCCTATAACTAATTAATATTGTTTTGCAGAAAAATTAAAGAAAAATTTAAATATTAATTTGCAAAATATTCCAGATTTTGCACAAAAAAATTATTGAATATTTGACAAATTATATATTACCATAAAAACTATGGATTTTGACCGATGTTGATGTTACATGCAATATATAAAGCAGCAATAAACTGATAAGCGAACAAAAGTAAAATGCTTTTCCTACAACATTTTATAAAATTAAATGGAACTTTAATAAACCTATTTAGATTAAATATGATAGATTTTTACCATTTTATTTTTATAAAAAAAGTATGATGCTGTAAATTAATAAAATAAACTCACTTGGGCTTGGTTATAACATTTATTGCACCATTGTAGCTTTACATCTTGGCTATTGTTAATGGATGAGGAACTTGGAGAATCAGAAGGTAGTAAATCATCAAAAAATGAACATGATTCCATATTCTTTTATTTAGAGAAATTAAAAATATATTACAAGTAACAATAACCTTTTGATTGACTCATATAATCTACCTATAGTTAACAAAGTTATTAAAAACATTTACTGGTATAGGTTTATTGAATATTGCTAAAGTTCCGTTATCTGTCGATGTTTTTTAACCAAGATTGTTTATTTTTACACTGTAACTTTTTTCTTTTATCAAGTGCTTTGAGTATCAGCCATACATAACTTTTTTTACCAAATAAACTATGGTACTTTTTATTAAAACGAAAGCCTTTTATTATAATCATAAAATCTAACTATAAAAGTATTTATTATGACAAAAGATACATGTTAATTTCAATAGCTTACAGTAGACCGCACAGCGAATCCCTCTCTTCTTGACTTCAAATTCTTCAACTATAGGGAAGCTTTCTGAGCCTTCCCCAATCACACCGCTGGCTTTCACCCGTCTTATGGTTTTATAATATATATTAAAGTTGAAATTTCGATATATGAAATTATAACAAGCTTCCACAAGCCAACAACCACAATTATTTACTCGACAGTACAGCCCACACGGTGCAGCTAACGATATAGCCAACGATGCAATCGCAAAACGAAATTTTCCGACGTTTCGCTTGCGATCTACAAACTCACTCTTCAAACTATGACACTAATCCAAATCACCGAACCATTGGATCACCAACGACTGAAAGGATATAAATTTACCAACATCTCAATTTATAGTGTGCTTGCCACATGTAAGTGAACCAATCAGATTTCATTATGATCACTGCACGTGGTCCTCCGAAAAGGCAGTGACCGCAAACAATAGAATTAATTACGAGGTTTCAAAAAAGACTTTTTGAATTGTATGTATAGCGCCTCCGTCACTTTCCTGCGAGTCAGGAGGATAAATATAAAGATAAACAAAGAAGAAAGAAAGAAGAATTACAATGCGAGTTCTATTCTATTTTTTTTATGATTTTAAAGACAAGTAACGTAATTATGTTTTTTTTTTATGATTTTTTTTATGTTTTTTTTTTATTTTTATGTTTTTTTATTTTTATTTTTTATTTTTATGTTTTGATTTTTTTTATGATTTTATTTTTATGATTTTTATGATTTTAAAAATCTATTTTTTTTATGATTTTAAAGACAAGTAACTGAGGTGAAGCAACCTTGCTTCTATATTAAACAACAAGTCACACCTTTCATCGCTAATTAGCAAGACACAACGTCAACTCGTTTTGTTGCTTCTTCCTTTTTCTAACCCCGTCTTTAACAACACACAAACTTTTCAACATTTTGTTATTTTGTTCATGTGGCGGAGCAGAAATAAAAGAAAACTGAAAAGTATTGCATCTTAAGATAATTATAAAATGGGTTCTGAATCCCGAGAAAAGTATCAATGTCTAAATTAACAATTATTTAACACTGCAATTCAACAGGAATAATATGAACACTCTACCCTGTATTTTACTAACACAAGCGCCCACAGAAGCCAGCCATTCAAAAATAAAACCGCGTCCACATTGCTTTTCAATTCAGACACGGCATTTTTTCTTGCGAAAATGTGTCAAAAATTTAGCACGTTTCACACTAAATTGACAACACTGTGCTGACTTTCCAAAAGCAGCGCGCAGCAGAATAATATAATTTGCATAAAGAATAGCAAAATTTGTAAAATAACTAATACATAAAAAAATGGCGTGCGGAGCTCCTGGGCTTTTCTCGCGGAGCACTTTGGGAAACTATGCTTTAGATGCTTCTTTTGTCTCGTGCGTCAAACAGAGGTGATCATGGAGCGGATCCGGAGCGGATATTCGCTAAATTTCACGGATCCGGAGTGGATCCGGATTTAATGTTTTGGCAAGCTCGCAGATCTGGAGCGGATCCGGATCCGAATTTTTGTTTGTCAAATCATACAAAATATACTTTCATTTCTAAAATAAGATAACACTTTCATTTCTAAAATAAGATAACATAGCAACCCAATTTGTAGTTCAAATAAATGGAATGCGTAAGTTTTAGAATTGAACACTAAGAGAAGTAAAAAAAATCAATGAACAAAGAAAGAATACTCCAGTTAACGCTCGTCGTGGAAAGGGCCTCTTATGATCAAGCGATTAGTCTTCACTTTTGTTTTTCACATGGCAAAATATGGTACCGGTAGTTCTCTCATTTCAATTGCTGATCTATGAAAGTTACAAATGCATTGTCTCGAAGATAGACCAATTGTTGTTTTAAATAAATATGTAGTTTTGGTTTTTGTGGTTTAATAACTTTGCAATTGTTATTTTGATGGAAATTTTGAAGTTTAGGGTCTGGTAAACTGAAGTAAGCTTAAGAAATTTTTGAAGTGTTTACTTGCAACCTCATTTTGCTTGATATCAATATATCTTGTAAAATTTGTCGTTTCCACTAAATGCTTTTATAACTTTGTATTTTTTGTTGTTGTTACTTATTTTAAAAAATCATAAAAAAATACTAATTGACTTTAATTTTTGGTTCTACTCATAATCAACTCAAAATTACTCATAGTGCAAATTGAAATAAAGATTGTAAATATGGAGACAGGAAATGAATGAAATGCATTATTATATGCACAATGTTAATTGATAAATAAGTTTTTGTTATATAAAATTTATTAATATATTCAATTGATGAAAAAGTTTGGTGATACAACAAAAACCAAACTTTTGTTGATGTACGGTAGTTTTGAATAAGTATTGCTATTTTTACTTGTATGCACTAGAATACCAATATTAAAATTAGTTTTTCAAATTAAAATTCAGTTATTTTGTGCTTTTCTGTGCCAGTATAATTGTTACAAACCAAAAGTTAGTCGGCAATGTGGCTGAGTAAATATAGCATTTTATTGATGGCTTTCTATTTTAGGTATTGGTATAAAAAACATACTTAAATTAAGCTAAAATGGAGATACTAAAGTTTATGATTAATCAAGACAAGATACTAATGTTTCTTGAGTATGTTTGACTAGCTCAATATTTATCAGTTAATACAATTGCTTGAAGCTGGCTCATGTGCATTTGTATTTTGATTAATTTGATTGACTTTTTTGCAAGTAACAGTATTGCTGTGCAAAGGACAGGTTTGACTCATAATTTATTTGTAGTTTCTGGTATTGTTAAAGAATCTGATTTTCTAATTAAATTTGTGACTTAATAGTTTTTTTGTAAAGCAGTCAAATTGTGGCTTAAAGTGTGAGTTAAACTAGGATTTTATAAAATAAATTCCATAAAAATAGCACATGTAATTGTTAGATGTACTGCCAGTTTGTTGGAAATGAAATCAAGCAAATTAAGTTTATATCACAAAAAATTTTTTTGTTTGACTTTTCATTAGCAATATTTATATTTTATTACTTTATTTCCTTTATCATTTTTTTTAATGCAGTTTATTTCATAATAAAGTTTGTATTACTATATATACAGGTTTTATATATGCTTGGTTAACAATTATAAAAGGTAGTTGATAGTTGTGATGTGACAATCAACATTTCTTTTTTTGTTAGTTAACATATGTAAGATTTTTATGATTTAAACAATATTGGTGATTTTGTTCATGTGTACTTGGTCATGTTTTTTCATTGCTTTCTTGTTTTATAACAGTGCTTCTCAACCTTTTTTTGGTAGCGAAAAATAAATAGCAAAGATTTGGCAACCCAATCTTTTTTCCAGACTTTATTGTGCGCATAAAAGTGAACTAAACTCAAGACTATTCAACTTTTGGTCTTGAATTTCTTGATATTCGTTGCTAAAAAGTAGTGATCTCTAAAAAAAAGTCTTTACTTTGAATCAATCTTGTATTTTTGTATTTTTCTCCCAAAATTCTCCCAAAAAAAACAGTAGAGATCACAATCATGGTGATCTCTAAAAAAAAAAAGTCTTCACTTTGAATCAATCTTGTATTTCTGACTTTTCGACTGATTTTCACAAATTAAGTTTTTGGCTTTGGCCCAAGGAGGTTCAAAAAAATCTATACATGGCCCCCTGCTTGAAATGTTTGGAGACCCCTGCTCTAAATTAGTAAAGCCACTATTTAATTACGTACTACAAAAAGGATTTCATTTTTGCACAACTGCAGTATTTGCCGACCAACTTTTGGATCGCAACCCAAGGGTTGAGAAGCACTGTTTTATGAGATGGCAATAGACTTCTGATAATTTGCTTGTCTTGCCATTTTATTGAGCCATGCAAGAAACAGCTGCTTACCAAAAATTGATCTAATCAATCAAAAACACATGTTATTGCAATATTTGGTTTGACTTTTTCTCAGACCTGGAGTGGATCCAGATCTCATAATATAGAAGCAATGCGGATCTGGTATGGACCCGGTTCTTTTTTTGCGGGCCCAGACCAGATCTGGATCCTACTTTATGTGGATCTTATCAACTCTGGGGTCAAATGCATCATGTGTTGCCATGGCATTTTTTCTTTTTTTAGGAAATAGGATTTTTTCTGCCAGAATTACAGTGGTAAGCTGTAAGACAGCTGAAAACGATTTGCCTTGCACAATTGCATGTTAATATACTGCATATTTGAGCTTTGTATTTCCTATTTGTAAACAGTGTTTCTAATATAAAAAAATATTGATTGAATTTTAAGTTTAAGATGAAGCATGAAATATAACATAAAATATAGTGAAAAGTAGAATAAAAAAGCTAACTAAAAGAATTCCATTTGATGAACCGTCTCATATACAGGGTGATTCACCGAAGTGTTGACAAATTAAAACTGAATTATCCAACTTACTATAAGGGCAAAAGAAACAAGTTTTTAATAGATAGAATGGAAATTTAATGGGCTTTCACATAAAATTCAAATTATTCAATGTAGCCCCCTTTGTTTTTCACAAGGCGCCTAAGACGTGGAAGTACTTGGGCGCATGTGGCACGCACCACTTCTGGGTCAATTTCTTCCCATGACGCCTTCAGTTTTCGTTTAAGGGTTTCGATATTTGGATGGGATGTTGAGCAGGCTTTTTGCTCCAGAATGGACCAAATCCCAAAGTCCATTGGGTTCAAATCGGGTGAAGAAGGGAGCCATACTTCCTTCTCCCAAAACCCTTTAAAATTGGTCTTGCACCAATGCTGGACTGCTTTGGCTGTGTGGGAGGTTGCCCCATCTTGTTGAAGCGTAATTCCTTCCTCTCCCACTGTTTCTTGAACCCAGGGAATGACTTTTTCTTCCAACATCCGACGATAGATAGTTTGGTTAATTTTCACGCCTTCGTCGATAAAGATTAGAGGTGTTTTCAGGCCTGTTGAAGTGACTCCTGCCCAAACCATCACGGAAGAAGGTTTCTGCCTCCTAAATGAACTGCAACGTTCAACTGGCACCATGTCCTTGTTTGGAATCCAAATCCTGTCATTTTGGTGGTTGTGGATAGCTTGGACAGTGAAAAGCTTCTCATCTGTCCAAAGCACTTGAGGCCGCGTGCCAACAACAAGTCTCTTGATCAAAACCTTAGCTCTATCAAGCCTTTTCTTCTTAGTGGCGTTTGACAGGAGCTGCCTCTTGGTAAATTTGTACGGGTAGACGTGGAGATCATCCTTGAGAAGCCTTTGCATGGTGCTCACGCTTACAGAGGTGTCCTTAGCCAGTTTTCTTGCACTCCTTGAAGGGTTCTGCCTCAACCTCTCCCTGACCTTCTTAATCAGTTCCTTTGTCCTGATAGGTTTTTCAGGAGTACTTCTGATTCTTGGAGCACAACTTCCAGTCTCCCTGAACCTCTTCACAGCCTTGTAAACACCTCCACGACTCACAAATCGCTTCATCAACCGGAAAATTTTCGCAGGTGGAAGTCCTTTCTTGCAATACCCTTCAACGATGTCATTTACTGTCTTTGCCATCTTACTTTTTTAGATTAAATATTCTTATTGATATTGAAAACTTACTCTAGAATATATAATAACAATCTGAAGAGGTAATGCGAAGTTAATAATGGAATAAAGTATTTGTCAACACTTCGGTGAATCACCCTGTAGTTATACTGTATATTGACTATGGTGAAACAGTGTTAAGTTATTTTATTTTAATAGTTTTTTTTGTAATGTAATAAAAATTAGTGGTATCTAACAGACTGCTCTAACTTTTGTACAACCAGGAATGGAGAAGGATCTATAAATATTAAAATTTATTCAAAAAGTAATAGTATCTTTTGTCACTGTAAAAATAATAATAATAAATACTTGTTAGATTTTTTTATTCATTTATGATTATAATAAAAGGCTTTCATTTTAATAAAAAGTACCATAGTTTATTTGGTAAAAAAAGTTATGTATGGCTGATACTCAAAGCACTTGATAAAAGAAAAAAGTTACAGTGTAAAAATAAACAATCTTGGTTAAAAAACATCGACAGATAACGGAACTTTAGCAATATTCAATAAACCTATACCAGTAAATGTTTTTAATAACTTTGTTAACTATAGGTAGATTATATGAGTCAATCAAAAGGTTATTGTTACTTGTAATATATTTTTAATTTCTCTAAATAAAAGAATATGGAATCATGTTCATTTTTTGATGATTTACTACCTTCTGATTCTCCAAGTTCCTCATCCATTAACAATAGCCAAGATGTAAAGCTACAATGGTGCAATAAATGTTATAACCAAGCCCAAGTGAGTTTATTTTATTAATTTACAGCATCATACTTTTTTTATAAAAATAAAATGGTAAAAATCTATCATATTTAATCTAAATAGGTTTATTAAAGTTCCATTTAATTTTATAAAATGTTGTAGGAAAAGCATTTTACTTTTGTTCGCTTATCAGTTTATTGCTGCTTTATATATTGCATGTAACATCAACATCGGTCAAAATCCATAGTTTTTATGGTAATATATAATTTGTCAAATATTCAATAATTTTTTTTTGTGCAAAAACTGGAATATTTTGCAAATTAATATTTAAATTTTTTAAATATATGTTATTTGTTAATTTTTCTTTAATTTTTTTACAAAACAATATTATATTTGAAGAATTAAGAGGAACTACAGGTCCCAGGTTCGATTCGCGGTGAGATAAGCATCACTGACGAGCTCTAATGAGAGCGAAACTCGAGTCTGGTGTTTCTCATCTTTATGCAGCTTGTTTAAAAACAATATTAATTAGTTATAGGCACTTAATACTTATTAAGTATAATTTTCCTGTTAGGCTTTTAGATATGTCCCAAGATTTTTTTATTTTAAAAAATAAAAGTATAATGACCAAATTTTTAATGCAGATAATCTATAATGACAAAATTTAAGTATCTGTAAGGAAATCCATCCCAGAAAATGAGTAGATCTATACTAATATGTAATAAGAAACAAGACATGTGTCAAAAGCCTTTCCCTGTAAAGATAAATAAACAAATGAATAGTGTTGAAAACAAGTAATGTTGGAACATTTGTTTGTCTTGCAAGGGCTGCAAGACAAATTTTATGTTGGTGTTTAAAAATTTTTATAATTTCCTTTGATACAGAAATATGAATAAAAAGTATTTTTGTAAATGAATAACAATAAAGTTTTTTTTGAATAGTAGTGAATATTAAAAGGTAACAGTGATTGCCTTTAGTTTAAAAATATACCAGATTGCAACTTAAAGTCTAATTTTTCCAAATGGATAACTGATGAAGATTCTGATGAGCTGTGACACTGTCAAAATGAAAAGTTGTTTAGGTTCTTTTTTACAAGTAGATGTGCAATATTTATCTGATTAACAGATTTCCATGAAAGTATTCCTTGACAATAATTTTACTATTTTGTATTTTTAATGAAAACATCTTATATTTAAAATTATCAATATCTATAGGCATTGTACAAATGCGCAGGAAACTTTGTAAAGAGTTATAAACAAAATATGTTAAATATAGAATTAATATTTTTTTTGCAAAACTTTGTTCATCTATTACTACAAGTTTCTGATATAAAAAATTAACTTGAATTATTTTTACATTTCCGAGTTATTTGCATTTAACAAAATTACGCGCTGCGCGCGTTTCGCATGTTTGCGCATCATTTTGCACGAATGCGCATATTTTCAAAGAACTCCAAAAAAATCAAGATACAAAGTACTATCAACGGCAAGTTAATTAGTATAAATGTTTTTACACTTAAATTAATATTTTGTAATTGTTTTGCACTAATATATATAATTATTTTGAATGCGGTAAATGCACAGAAAATTAGAAGTTCGAATCCGACTTAAACGCTTGCTGATGTTGAAAAGAAGTAGTTGCCTAAGCCCTAAGTATTTATTTTAGGAAAAGTATATGACCAAAAAACTTTTTCTTTTCAAATGTCTTTTTAGTAAACAATTATGTTTATTTCCAAACACCCCTTTGTTCGAAAATCATATGATCAAACCAGGATGTACCCGGATGTAGGTCAAGCAAAGACGTAAATATAGTCGTATCTTCCATGCATAGGCTACTTGATTCTAAATATTGTCGACCAAAACTTAACATTATAATAAAGTCAGCCTCTTAAATATAATAATAGTTAGGCTTACTATATTTACGAAGTGGAAAACCGGGACGCTCGTTAAAAGAAAAAAAAATCGTCAGTGTTCTCTTTAAAAAAAAAAGGTCTCAGCTTTGAATCTGTCTCGGGTTTCTTAACTTTGGTTGCTAAAAAGTAGTGTTCTCTAAAAAAAAAGGTCCTCACTTGAAATCAGTTTCCAATTTCCCACTTTTTGCCTCAAAATCATAGTGATCTCTAAAAAAAGTCTTTACTTAAAATTGGTAAAACCGAGACATTCTGGTCAACCGGGCAAGACGCCGTAACAAGGCCTAAAAAACGGGACTGTCCCGGCTAAAACGGGATGTATGGTAAAGGCGCGTTTACAGTACTTTTTTCTTTCAGCGCGATCTTGGTTTGTTTTATTGACGCTCAAATCCACTCAGTTTTTCATGAAAAAATAAACAAAGATCGCGCTGAAAGAAAAAAGTACTGTAAACGCGCCTTAAGCCTAATAATAGTCAGCTTCTTTATTTAAACCTTCTATTTTTCCCCTTAAGCATGTTTTTATATTTTTTCAAGCAAAAAACTTAGTTAAATTCATTATTAAACTTATTCTTTCAAAGTAAAAAAAGTAAAAATCACCATTTTTTTGTGGAAGCATTGTTTATTGCAAATCGTTAACGTGTCTCCGCATTCATTGTTTAACATTCTAAACAAGTACGAATGCGCATATTGCTCTGTACAATTATTAAAATAGCTCTGATTTCATTGGTTTTCAGTGAGTTAGTTGCTCTTGTCATGCGGAACAAGAAAATAACAAGAAGTTGCAACGTAATTTCAAACGAAGTGATTTAGCAATAAAGTTGAAGAAAGTTTATGTAACCTAAAAGCAGTACATATTAGTTATATCAAAATTACAATTAATATTATTTGACATAATTATGATATTGATATTCTTGGACTGTTTCTAGGTTTTTGCATTGTTCCTTAACATATTTTTAGTTTTACTTCATTTTTTTTCATTTGTTTATTTATTATAAATTAAGCAATGCGCATTCGTACTCAATAATAACCGATGCGCATTCGTACAATTGCTATATATCTAGTAATTGCTTTACTTGTTTTAAGGAATTAGAAAATAGTCACAGAAAATCAATTGATATCATTAAAAAGAAAATACTTTGTACAGAGTAAGTATTTGTGATTTTTTGTTTTCTACAAATAATTATATTTTTTTTTATAAATATTATTTTTGTTTTGTTGATTATTAAATATTATTGGTAATTCCAATCTGACATGGTATGCAAAAACATTCAAATGATTTGAGTAGGTTTGTTATAATATGTAATGTTTTTATATGATTATTTATAAAAATTAGTAGGAACTGGACTGGACTTTTTAAAGTCATACTCGTAAAAACTTTTTTTTAATGCTTAAAAAACGCACTTTACTTGCTAACTGTATTTTATCTTAATTGTGATATTTTTTCATCACAAGATATTTCTCTATTGTATAATGTTTTCAGCCAATTGATTGGTATGTACACTCAAATGAAGTCTTCATATGAACAATCACAAATGCAAGTAAAATCACTTGAAATAGAATGTAAACGAAAAGAAGCTGACAATATTCTTTTGAACAAGCAGCTAAAGGTGTTTTTTTTTTTTTTTTTTTTTGATACTATTAAAAGATTTTAGTGATAATGAGAAAAATTTGTAAAAAAGTTTTATTTATATGTATTTGTATTGCTTACAACTTAGCTGACATTTCACAAAAAATTGTTTATTTATTTGCCCCAACAGACTGTTTCACCAATCAAGCTCATCAGAAGTAATTAAATTAAGAATCTTACCTTATTCAACAGTATTTTACATTACTTGGCTTAATAACTGCAGATATAATCAGCCCAAAGAATCACAGGAGGACATTGCTCTTTATCTGTTATAGTTGGCTGTGATGTAAGAGATGTAAGAGATTGTACAGTCATCTGTCTCATAGTGTACGATTATTTGCTTCCATCTTTTTTTTTTCTATTTGATTGATTGTTAAAGCATGTTTGAGGAGACTCAAAATGTCAAAACTGTACTGTCTGTGAGTATATATCTGAATATCATTATAATTCTATTAAAATTTCAAGGTCAGTGGTAAAAATTCAATTGATATTTTGTTGAATTTATGAATATGCATTGCAAAGATGATTATGCTGCTGACTAAATTGCTACTTTTTATTTAAAATAGAATTACCATTATATTTGATCTCTCGCCATTTTTAAAGCATTTTGTATGACTTGTCTAGGTTTGAACCATCAACCTGAGTTTCCAGACAATAATATCCAAACCAATTCCTTTAAGTTTTGTTTATTATTTAGGCATTACTTTCTGATAACGACCCGACTGAATTGCAAGAACAAAAAGAAGAAAATGCAAATTTAAAGCTTACCATCACCAACCTTGATGATCAAATGTGCAGCTTAGAGGTTAGTTATTTTACAATTCCTTATTCAAATTGCTTTCTACAATGATTCGAACCTATTTTTAGTCTATAATCAATAGCTTTAAGTCTCTTTTATATTTTTACATTAATGCATGATGAAAGCGAAATTTATATTTATTGCGTTTACATAGTACACAAAAAGTTTTTTTAATGAAAAGTACAAAAAAATATGTTCTCAACCATAACTTCTGTGGTAAAATTAAAGAATAATAGTGTCACTTGACAAAAGCTCATGTGCAAATTTTTTTCTTCTCTTTACCAGAAATTGCTTGACCTAATCTTGATTGTTCCTTGAATTGCTATATTTTCCGTGTCCAAGCATAATCGAAATAAAAATATTTAAGCTGGTTTATCTGTTTTACTAACCCATAAATTTAAATCTCCCGAACTTCATTGTTCAAACACGCACTGTCTTTAATCATTGCAGTCGGTGTTTTTGATGTTGGCGAAATTTTGCAAAATTTCTTTGATTTTACTGCTAATTTTTAGCGGTACATGCATACAGCAGTTGCGGCAAACTGGTTTCCGTTTCATTTGCTTTTGAAGAGTTTCGCTTCTGTCCTAATTTATGATTTTTGTTTTATGAAAACCTTACGGTCAATTGCATGGCTGCATAATTCTTCTTACCATTAACAGATGACTAAAAAGATGTTGGAACTGAAAATCACGTCGTTGAACGACGATTTGAAACTCAAGGAGACAGAAAGCAAAACTTTATTGAAAGAAAAAGAACAGTAAGTTTTTCAAGATATAAAACTTTTATTTCTTTTTTTTCGTTATTTTATTACTATTGCAGATTACAAAAGGACTTGGCTAAGCAAAAAAAGTTGGTTTCATCATGCAAAAGAGAAAACTTAGCTCTTTCGAAGAAAAACGAAGTGCTACAAGAACGATTAAGAAGGAGAAGAAGTAGAGGTTAGTATTGACTGTGGATATCAATATGGCACGCGCCGTTTGCTCTGCAAAATTTACTTTAAAAGTGAAAGTAACAGCAAAAAGCCGTTGTACTTTAGCTGCTAAGAATCAAAGAAAGCAAATTTTTTGGTCTAATTGTTTCTCACCTCTTTACACATAACTCTATCCTTGACAACCAGCTAACCATCAACTAAGCATTTTCGTGTCGCCTCTTTTATCGTTAGTCGACAGACAGCATCAGCCTTACCGATTCAACACTTTCTTTGAGTTAACTCGGGCTCGAGCTGCCACTTCGTTTTTTTGAATGTCGTATGGCGTGGCAAATATCCTTTTTGCGGAGTTACTGAACTTGCCTGGATGCGAGCATTTTTGACTAATTTCTTTTTTTTTTTTTTATCTTTATGTTTATCCTCCTGACTCGCAGGAAAGCGACGGAGGCGCTGATACATAGGGCAAGCAACTATTACGGCCTGCTTTCGGAGATGCAAAGATACTGCTATCCGGTTGAAATTTTTTATTAGTTTTTTATTTTTATAGAAATATGACTAAAATTTAAAACTGCTTGTGGTGGTCTTAACGAGCATTAAAGTAGGGGAAGTGCCATAAAGTGTTTTTCCCCAAGGACACAACAAAATGACGCGACTAGGTTTTGAACTCAGACCATGTCGATTACAATCTCGGCGGCCTTAACCACTCGACCACGCTGATTAATTTCAAAAAGTTTACTTAACTAAAATTATTATTGAAGTATATATACATGTATATGCCCTATATTATATTTATTAAACGCTACACTTTATTAGTTAAAGCCACAACAGTCTGTTTCATCTTAACGAATTCTCAGGTGGTTACTTAGTTTTTTTTTTTATTTAGATTTAGATTACTTTACACATAAAAAAAAAGCTCCAGTCAAAATGCCTGCATAGAACAATTATTTGATTTAAAGCTAGTCAACATTTGTATTTGCTCGGCATACGAAATTATACTGAGCCTATACATAAGGGTAAACCAGGGATTATTCTTTTTTAAGTTATGTATCAATTATCTTAATTGTTTGTTATGTCATAAATATTAAAAAATGATTTTTGCAATCAATTTGAGTTGAATATTTTCGATTATACTTGCTTGAAAAACGTAATTTATAAATATCGATTTGCCAACGTTACTGCGTTTAAGAATTTTGATTTTCTCCTTTCGCAGCCTGCCGATCCTTTGTGCTATTCTTTTGAATGTGGCTTTCTGTAAAAGTTCTAAATATTCTTATTTTATAAGGTCGGTTTTATTAACTATTTTTGTGCGCATTACTAATGGTACATGACAGAATTTTGACATGTAAACTGCACTAATATTGTTGTGCCAATACAGCTCCCAATGAAGACGGCAAAACTTTTTATTGCAACGCGCTATAAAAACAAAGGATGTATAGCGCAATACAAACCATTCTTGCTTTTATTTGACCGAAACTTGCCTCACAGTCGCAGTCGTAATCTCCTCAACCTTACAGCTTGCCCTTTTAAGTGCTTCTACCTCAGCGGTGCCAGCCGTTTGCAACACTGTCGAAATTTTCGGCCCAAGAAGCCAGACATCATGTTTCGGAATCAGAAATGGCAATCACAATACCAACCGTGTGATGTTCGCCTGGTGTCGGCTAATTCAACTACTTGAACAGTATTTCTTAACACTTGCTCTGCCATTTATGCTGCACTGCTAGTCTTTTTAAATTGTTAGCCGTTTATTACCTAATAACTTTTATATGTTGCCCTCCTTAACGATCGTGATCACGATAAAGTGTTCATTCACGGTCTGCCGGCACTAAAAGGTAACTACAGCACCACAACTCGAGCTTTCCAATTAATAGGCCACGAAACGTTAAAAAAAATTTTTACTTTATCAGAAACGTTGACTTTCCTAGTTTTTTTTTTTGTGAGTTATATTTCTTATTTTGTGATACCGTGTTCCATTAAAATTATTTAAAAAAATTTACCACGAACTGAAAAATAAATAAGAAATATCGTTTAACATAATTATACTTTATTTTTTTTGATGTTGTAACTGCTTGATTTGATCTTGTAGAAAATTTTTGATTTAGAAGTGCAATGGTTAAATTGCGGAAGGCAACACTCTATTGCAGTGGACTATCAATAAAAAAGTTTGACGCTTTTTCGCCATTAGAAATACTGTTTGTTAAGGTTCTAATTGCGTGTAATGCTAGCTATCTCAAATGAAGAATCAATGAGTTTGACTGTTTCATAATTGCGCTTTGCATTTACATCTTTATTTTTGCAGGATCCGGATCCTTTTCACACACAACGGATTCGGAACACAATCTCACTGCTCCGTCGGAAGATTTTCGGACGGAAAACGACGAGGCCAGTCAGCTTTCGTCCATATTTAAATCTCCGTTGCCCGAAAGAAAGAAGAAACGAATTCGAAAGCGTCGGAAATCGTTCGCCGTCCATGCGAGCGACGATGAAGATGGTGAATGAGAAATAATTTAATCGTTATCTATTTTCGTCCCAAAAAAGGGGACACGACGTGTTTTTCCTGCTGGCAGGGTTAGGTGTTGTTTACAGCCACACCCCCACTTTTGTCTTTCTGCGAAGCCCGTCTGCCAAAACAGCAGGGTTGACGTCAGGAAGTGCATGCGGCTGTAAATTACTGCTAGTCTAAGTATGCAGCAAATTAAAGTTAAAAAGACAAGTTAATGCGAAATAATAATAGCTCATTAAATAAATCCTGCTTCAAAAAAGTTACCGGTGCGCTCAACTTGGCAGGAAAGAAGTAAATTCTTGGCTTGTAAAGTAGCTGTCGTAACTTACTTGTAGATTATCTGATAACGCTGTATCGAATCTGAGAACGGCAGTGGTACTGAATGTAATTGTCTCGCAGTTACTGATAATAATCAAGAACAAAGCAGTGCGTCGCAGATCGATGCAATCCCCGAACCGACAGATGTTGATCCGGACAAGTCGGCACGAAACAATCCGACGGAGAAGGTTTGTTGATCGATACATTATGTGTATTGACATTGGAAAGATACATTGTGTTTATCGTGGTTGTGACGTTGTATCGACGTTCAAAAAATACATTGTGTGTTTGTTGACGTTGAAAAGATACGTTGTGTGTATCAACATTGAAAAAATACATTGTTTGTATCGACGTTAAAAAGATACATTGTGTGTATCAAGGTTGAAAAGATGCATTGTGTGTGTTGACGTTGAAAAGATACATTGTGTGTCTCGACGTTAAAAAGATACATTGTATGTATCGTCATTGAAAAGATACATTGTGTGTATCGACGTTAAAAAGATACATTGTGTGTATCGACGTTAAAAAGATACATTGTGTGTATCGACGTTAAGAAGATACACTGTGTGTACTGATGTTGAAAAGATACATTGTGTGTGTTGACGTTGAAAAGATACATTGTGTGTATCGACGTTAAGAAGATACAGTGTGTGTACTGATGTTGAAAAGATACATTATGTGTATCGACGTTAAAAAGATACATTGTGTGTATCGACGTTAAGAAGATACACTGTGTGTACTGATGTTGAAAAGATACATTGTGTGTATCGACGTTGAAAAGATACATTGTGTGTATCGACGTTAAGAAGATACATTGTGTGTACTGATGTTGAAAAGATACATTGTGTGTATCGACGTTGAAAAGACTGCACCAACGACAAGCCACCTCAACGTGGTGGTGCAGTCCCCTTCCCTTCACTGGGGAGGGTCGAAATGGCTTGTCAATTCCCCGAGGGTCTCATCCTCGGGCGATTCTCCCTTGGACAACTCTTCCCATTTTTTATCCCGGCTGTCCAATGCGCGGTCACATGTGGACAGCACTCTTAAACCCAATTGACCGCCCCCCTACCCCTTCTATTCTTTCTCGGACATCTCTTCCTCGTCCCTCCTTCCACCCCAAACCTCTTCATTACTCATCCCACTCACCGCTGATTCTTATCTCTATTCTTCTTCTTATCAGCGGTGACATTCACCCCAACCCTGGCCCTATAGACCCCTGCTCTGTCTGCTCCCGTAGAGTCACCTGGGGAAACAGATCAATACAATGTACCGGCTGTTCTCTCTGGGTACACCTCTCCTGCTCTGGTCTTTCTCTCGCTGACTTCCGCAAAATCTCCCCAGGACACTCTTGGACTTGCCCAATGTGCCCATCCTCTTCTCAACCCCCCCCTCCCTCTCACACTCCAATCCCATATCCTCATTCTTTTCCGCATCTCCATCCTCTCACACTCCAAATCCCCCACCTTCACTCACAATCAACCACAAAACCATATCTTCAAAAACTAAACCCTCACCCAAAACAACCTCGAATAATCCCACCTATCTTCCTAATCACCCCCAACTAATTTATACTTACCCTCCCTCAGCTTTGACTACTCCTTCTCCTCAAACTCAACAAACCACCTCTCCTCTCACACAATCCTCATTTCATCCTTCCTCTCCCTCTCAAAACAACCTCCGAATCCTACAGTGGAATGCTAATGGGATTCGCCCGCATCGTACTGAACTCCTACACTTTCTCTCTCATAATCAGTACGATCTCATCTTC
This sequence comes from Diplosoma virens, assembly GCA_963680785.1. NCBI lineage: Eukaryota > Metazoa > Chordata > Ascidiacea > Aplousobranchia > Didemnidae > Diplosoma > Diplosoma virens. The sequence goes on from OY796896.1 coordinate 18,602,117, forward strand.
ATACAAGAGTCACACCTCTCCTCTGACTCCACCTTCCGCATACCAGGCTACAAAACCCTCCAAAAGAACCGTTTTATGACGAGGAGAGGAACCACCAACTCTACGGGAAACCTAGGAGGAGGTGTTCTGATACTTGTCAAAAATGGTCTATCTTACACTTCACTCTCCACACAATCCCTCTCCTCCCTCGACCCCAGCTCCGATTATTTAGCTATTACAGTTAAAATAAAAGGAGCTGCTCCCATACATCTTTTCAATGTCTATGTCCCTCCTATCCGCTCCTCTTCCTCCGACTCCCGCCCAAAATCCTTCTCACCCTTTCTCCTACCATCATCTCCTACCACTTACATCTTTGGCGACTTTAATAGCCATCACTCATCCTGGGACTCCCACTCACCGGAAGACCATTCAGGCAAAGATTTGTTTGATTGGCTCCTCTCCTCTGATCTTTTACCTCTTAATAACCCCGAACACCACACCCTACTACACCGTGCCACTGGAAACCGCTCTTCCCCGGATCTTTCCCTAGTTCCTGCCCGATTAGCCTCTAATGCACATGGCAGACCCTTCCGGACCTCGGCTCAGATCATCTTCCTATCTCCATCACTATTCCCACTTCCCCTATAATTAACTCTTTCCACCGCCCCTCCTCATTTAATTATAATAAAGCTCGCTGGGATGAATACCTTACTTATATTGATACCCACTGCCCCATTCCTTCTAACTTTACAACACTCTCTCTTTCTGAAGCCACCCACACCTTTACCAAACTCCTCAATGATGCTGCCACTTCTGCCATTCCTTTCGGCAGCATCAACCGTCCTGCTAAAGCCTGGTGGTCTCCTGAAGTCGCAGATGCCGTCGCAAAACGCCGAAAGGCATTTGCGAAGGCACACTGTTCCGAAGAAGACCGCCAGCACTATATCGCTACATCCAGATATACCTCCACTGTGATTAATAAGGCTAAAGCCAAGTCATGGCAGAATACTTGCTCTAGCCTTTCTCCTAAAACCCGTCCCAGCGAAGTCTTTTCTCTACTTCGGTCCATCTCTGGTTCCCCCTCCCCAACTACTTCTGACCTTCCCAATTTCTCAAATTGCCATACCCCTGTAGATTGTGCCAACCATCTCTCCTCACACCTACAGTCCCATTTCTCTACCCAAACCCCAAAACCTTTTCGAAGCACCAAGAAAGCCCAAATGAAGCAAATCAGAACTGCACACTGCAACACCCTGCATTCCACTTTCTGTTCACCATTCTCCTCAATTGAACTCTCTACAGCTATCTCTCAACTCTCAACCTCAACCTCCTCCGGCCCTGATCAAATTACCTACCCTCTTCTATCCCACCTACCACAATCTGCGTTACATTTTCTTTTATACATCTTCAACCTTTCCTGGTCAACACACACCTTCCCGTCTGCTTGGAAACAATCAACAATCATCCCCATTCTCAAACCCGGAAAACCCTCTGACTCACCTTCTTCATATAGACCCATTTCTCTCACTTCATGTACCTCCAAACTCTTCGAAAGAATGGTATTAGGACGACTAACCTATTTTCTCGAACAACATGACATTCTCTCACCCGTGCAAGCTGGTTTTAGACCTGGTAGATCGACTGTAGACCAGGTTCTCCTTCTCTCACAGTCAATCGCAGATTCCTTCCACCAATCTAAGCCAGGCGCACGTACAGTCCTTGCCACTGTGGATTTTGCGAAAGCTTTTGACTCAGTATGGCACTCTGCCCTACTCTCTAAACTCCTCTCATTAGATCTTCCTCTTTGCTTTGTCGAATGGATACGATCCTACCTCTCAGATCGCCGTTCGAAAGTCCGTATCTGTAATTCATACAGTCGTCCTTTCCGTCTCCGAAGAGGAGTTCCCCAAGGTTCGGTTCTAGGACCAGTTCTCTTTTCTTTATATATCAATGACCTTCCCACTTTCCTTCCTGCATCTGTTAAGACCTCTCTCTATGCTGATGACCTAGCCATCTGGGCCTCCTCCCCGAAAGTTGAATGTGCAACCGCTGTAGTACAAGCTGCCCTCAACAGACTGGTGGAATGGTCCTCAAAATGGCGCCTTCCTCTCAACCCCCTCAAATGTGAAACATCCTTCTTCAGCTTAGACCCCTACCAATCACGAATACAACCCTCTCTTCACATTCTTAACACCCCTCTCAAATTCAACCCTCATCCAACCTTTCTCGGTGTAACCTTCGACCGCACTCTCTCTTTCAGATATCACGTCTTATCCTTACGGAAAAAGTTTCACAACCGATTCCGTGCTTTTCGCTCCATTGCCTCTGCCTCCTGGGGCCCATCAAAAGAATCCTTATGTACCCTATACAAAGCCTTCATTCGCCCCATCCTTACCTATGCTTCCCCAGGCTGGTTTCCCTTCTCATCTCCTACTCACATCACCTCCGTGGAGAGGATGCATAGATCTTCCTGTCGAGTAATCACAGGTTGTCTATCGTCCACTCCCATTCCTCTACTTCATATAGAAGCACTTCTACCTCCACTACGAGTCACCCTCACTCACCAATCCCTTTCCTTCTTTGAACGAGCCCTCCGTCTACCTCCCACCTTTCCTATAGCCTGTCTTGCGAACTCTAACCCCCGTACACGTCTCAAAAAGAGCTCATGGAGATCCTTCTCCAGATCACATAACCTTACCCCTAACCTACATCTCACCCGTGAACCACTAATCCTCTGCCCTCCTAAACCCCCCTGGTCTGCCCCATCTAATTACACAATCTCACTCCACCTCTCATCCCCATGCTCTCGCAAAGACCCCCCCTCCCTTCGCAACACTGCAGCTACCTCCCATCTTTCCACTCTATCTCACAGCGATATCTCCGCCTGGACTGATGGTTCGGTACCTGGCGGGCTGGGACAGGGTGGTGCAGGGATACACATCAAGTGTACAAAGTGTGTCACTGCTACCTCGCTTTCCTTCTCGACTGGTCTCTGGGCTACCAGTTATAGTGCTGAAACCTTCGCTCTCCTACATGCTCTTGAGTGGTGTATCTCTCACTCCAAGACATGTAATTTCGACTCTATCACCTTCTTTATCTGTCCTTTCAACTCTCTCTACCCCCCTACCATATTTAACCCCAAAATCCCTATCCAATACCCAATCTCTTCTTAACTCTCTATCTCAATCCAAGGTTGTCCATCTTCAATGGATACCTGGTCACTCTTCCCTCCCAGGCAACGACTTAGCTGACTCTCTAGCTAAAGCCGGTGCCTCTCTTGATCCCTCCAGTATATCAGTATCCCTCACACCCCTTATCTCCTCCCAACGGCTATCCCTCTACACCAGTTGGAGACGCAGTGTCCAATCTGGTTTCTTCCAACACCAAATCCCTACAGTATCTCCCGAGGAGCTTACTCTCCCTCGCTCCGCTCGCTGTGCTCTCTCCCGTTTACGCTGCAACGGGCACAGCACTCTCCTCAACTCTTATCTCCACAGGGTTGGTCGAGCCGAGACTCCTTCTTGCAGCAACTGTGGTTCTGAACCACAGGATCTCTCACATCTCGTGCTCGACTGCCCTGTAATAGACCCTCTGCGTCGGGCCATTTTCGGCCACACCCCTTCTCTTCTGGACCTCTGGTCCCGTCCGTGGGGAGTCGCCCGACTATTGGAATTCCGCGGAATTGATCCGCGCCCCCATCCCTAGGAATGGGTCGGGTAAAACCACCACCACCACCACGTTGAAAAGATACATTGTGTGTATCGACGTTAAAAAGATACATTTTGTGTATCGACGTTAAGAAGATACAGTGTGTGTATCGACGTTAAGAAGATACAGTGTGTGTACTGATGTTAAAAAGATACATTGTGTGTATCGACGTTAAAAAGATACATTGTGTGTATCGTCGTTAAAAAGATACATTGTATGTATCGTCATTGAAAAGATACATTGTGTGTATCGACGTTAAAAAGATACAGTGTCTGTACTGATGTTGAAAAGATACAGTGTGTGTATGTCGACGTTAAAAAGATACATTGTGTGTATCGACGTTAAGAAGATACACTGTGTGTACTGATGTTGAAAAGATACATTGTGTGTATCGACGTTGAAAAGATACATTGTGTGTATCGACGTTAAGAAGATACATTGTGTGTACTGATGTTGAAAAGATACAGTGTGTGTATTGACGTTGAAAAGATACATTGTGTATTGACGTTGAAAAGATGTATTGTGTGTATTGTCATTGAAAAGGTACATTTTTGTGTTGACGTTGAAAAATATTGAAGAATTTGCCGTTTCTTCAATATTTTTCAATTTTGGCATTTTTCCAATAAGTACGTATTTAACAGTCTTCATTCGCTTAAACGATAAGTTTGTTTTATATAAACCATTTCATACTCCTGAATTTGTTAAATGGGGCTTTTCGAGCTAAAAAAGACAACGCCCACTATCGGTTAAACTCGATGAGGCGAAACGCCGAAATCAAACTTGTTTGATCCAAAAACAATACAGCATGCGATTAGCAGCCAAAATTCTGTCTGATAAGATCCGAAGCATTTTTAAAAATTGTTAAAAACTTCTACCATCCCTGCTGTAATTTAACGCAGACGTGTAACGAGCTTGCGCATGGTGACTGTGTTTATGTTAACGTGAAGGAAATCCCCATGGGAAAGAAGAACCGGGTCAGAGCATCGTCGAGCGACAGTGCGAATGAGTTAATGAAGCGAGACGTGGCGACAAGTTCAATGAAAGCCAGATTGCTCGACATGAAGAAAAATGTAAGCGCATGGTTCATCGCCAATATTATTTTAAACAGCCAACTATTACCTCAAACAAATCCATTTGGTATCCAGAATAAAACCACGTTTTTTTTTTAAATTTAAACATAATAATACCATAAATTGACTATGTATCTCTAACTCTATTCAAATAATGTGCGATGATAAAGCCAACCAAGCAAACTTGCTTTAAATCAGTGGTCGATTGGAACATTCAAGGGGTCGATTGGGGGTAAATGAATGAACGGAAGGGTCTACTACAGCAATAAAAGAAGGATACCTTATTTGCAAAGATTCTAAACTAAAAAATGCACTGTATAGTTATTACAGTGAATATCTTTTTTGTCTTAACTTGTTTTTCTCCACACCTAATGAAAAAAAATGGTTGCATGGAAGTGAAAACTAAAAAAATAAATTTTCACTTTACATCACTGGATAAGCGTGTACTGGATTAGGGGGTCGAAAAAAATTTTTAATCGAATTAAGGTCGACGTGCAAAAAAGCTTGAGAACTACTGCTTTTTTAAATCAAACGCGAGGTCTTGAAAATCTTTTTTTTTTAGCTTGACGCTCGGTGTCTAAGTTTTCAGCATGTTATCTTCCACTCTTTTCAGTGTTGTTCATGTCACTTTAAACCTATTACGTATCTGCGACATTTTCTCAATGCTAGGATAGATTGTATGATTTCCACCCAACTTGTTTGCGCTCTCATATTCTTGATTCGGAGAGCGCGAGTTTGCTCGATTAAACCTCTCCCGAAAGCATTTTAGTATTTTTCTAAATAATCCAGTCTCGTGTTTTAGAGAGCGTACAGAAGCTTCTGCAATCGACCCAGCAGCACGCAGTTAAAGGAAATATCTGAAATCGTCAATCGCATGAAAGAGGATCCTTCGTCTCTGAAGCAAGGGTTCGATCGGTTCTGCGCGAAACATTTTCTTACTGGTCACGAAAACTTCGTCGCTCGAAAAATCGAAAGGTTACATCAGGTCGAGTGATTCGTGGATCGCGCGCGTGTTTTGATTTCTTTCAATTTTTTCCTTTTATAGGAATCGCTAGATCCCGGCATGATCGATAAATTACGTCATTTACCAAACGATGCGAGCAACGTCGCCGCGAACTCGCCCGCTGTTCAAAGCAACCAACTCGACTTGAAAGAAAATAAAGAAAATTGCTCGAAATTGCTTACTAATGCAACGATTGTTAACTCGGAACAATTGAAAGCAGTCCATGAGCCTGATAAGTCTGTTATACATCAAGAGAAAATTACAACTTCGCCGAAAAGCGCTCCAGAAACTCCGGCTTCAAATACAAAGAACACCGATGTCGAATCATCTGCATTGTCCACGAAAAACGTTTCTCCTGTGGTCCAAGTTTACTTAGCAGCACCAATGAGAGGAGAACGTGCATCTACTTTCGAAGACGAATCGATGAAATCGACAACGGAAAAACTTTCTTCTAATGCGGAAATTAGTTCTGTTGCATCATCGACAAAAAAACTTTCTCCTATTGCCGAGGTCGAATCGGCTACACTGATGACGAAAAATGTTTCTCCTGTGGTTCAAGTTCAATCAGTAACACCAATGACAGAACTTGCACCTGCGGCCGAAATCGAATCTGTCCAATCTTCAATCAAAAAACTTTCCCCCGTCGCCGAAATCAAATCCGCTGCATCATCGATGAACGAACTTTCTCCACTTGCGGAAATCGAATCGACTGTACTGATGACGAAAGAGATTTCTCCTTATGTTCAATCAGAAGCACCAATGGCAGGAGAACTTGCGTCTGCGGACAAAATCGAATCTGTCAAATCGTCGACGAGAAAGCTTTCCCCTACCGCCCAAATTAAATCTGCTGTATCACCGACAGAAAAACTTTCGTCTGTGATCGAAGCGGAATCTTTTACTTCGTCGACAAATAAACTTTCCCCTGTTGCCGAAAGTGAATCAGGCATACCGTTAACAAAAGAACTTTCTATTGTTTTTCATGAAGCCCCTGCCACCAGTCCAGTGTTAAAGAGAAATCGCAGCAGCATGTTTTCATCTGACGACGACACTGACGAACCTGTCAAAGTCAACATTTGCTCAGCGAACGACCCGGGCGAAATAAGTTCTTTTTGCTCAACGCCTCGAAGAAGGAGGACTCGTTCTGACAGCAGAAGTGGTAAAAGTTTGTCGAATAATGATAAGATATTGAGGAAAAAACAGATAGAAAAGAGCAAAGCAAAACCCAAGAAAGTGTCGAAAAAGAGCGAAGAAAACGAACCAAGTGTAAACATCGATGCTTTGCCGATTAGTCCAGCAGTTGCCGCCGCTCCGTCGATGAAAATATCTAGTCTCTCTGAGTTTTCTACCGATTCCGACAGTAGCGATTCAGTTCCGCTGTCTGTTCTTGTTAAACGATCGAAATCGAAGTTGCCACGCGATCGTGAAAAACTCGTTTCTGCTTCTTGTCAAAGAAACAAAGTCTGCTCTTCGACTGCCATCGATGAATTAAATATGCAACTGCCAGCCGCAACTGCCTCTATACTCACTTCCAGTGTTACAAAGACGCAAAAGATCCAATGCTCCACTGATGTGCTAATGAAAGATTCAAACACTACTTTTTTGACGACCACTGCCATTTCAAGCTCATCAAAGCGCAAGAAAATTGATTCTCCTCCAGTCGACAAGAAAATTGCTAAACTAGACGGACCAGATAAGGATCAAGACGAAAATCCCATCTCCGATAAGGATAATCGACGACCTCCAACCCTGAAAAGCTTCCAGTCAATGCCATTCAGTGTTGAGCAGGAAACCCAGCCTTCCAATCTTGACTCTCCATCGCACGCCTTTCTTCCGGCGTCGGGCTCAAACCTAAACCTTTTCGAATCTTCCGACGACGATCAAAAATCAATTGACTCTATTCCAGATTTAATGAGCCCTTCAAAATTACAAGGAATCCTTCATGACATGACGGCTCTCATGGATATGTCTTTATTGTCCCCACTGCGTTCCGATGATCGACCCGACAGTTCTTCAGATTCGGATTTGGCTTTTGATCCGGATGTTGATGATCGTGGTTCGATATCCCCGAGCGCCGATCTATGCACGGCGATTAGCTTCCCGTCCGTCGAGTCGGAACTTCAATCGTCAGGTAATAAAACGAGCTCTCAACCCAAAACCTCCGGATCCGAAGCAAAGCAGAACGGCGATAAAACGCCACGAAGTCCGGTCTTAAAAGATGCGCCTCGTCGCTTCAGTTGCGAAGCTCCGGTATTGGCTCGTACCGTTCCGACCGTTAAGCGCGTTTGTAAAGCGCAGTCTCTCGACCCTGCCGTCTTTTCCAGCATGGATGAAACGCCTTCCAAGATTAAAGAAACCTCTTTGAGTGATGCAGCTCTGATGGAAGTTAGTCCGACGTCGAAAATTTTGCCCAGTAACTTGAAGATCATAACCGGAACTTACTCGGGTCCGTTCAAAGTGGTTTCGTCCGGTTCTCCGCACGCCGACACTGCTCCTAATCCAGATGTATTGATCCGTACGGAATCGAAATCGTCAGCGGAAACCAATCCTATTCCTATATCTGTTCCTGTTTCAGAACCAACTGAATCTCGAACAAAAGAATGTCACGTGATTCTCGAAAGTTTTCCACTAGTAGAAGGCCACATTGCCCAGACGCGATCCCACTCTGAAGCGGCGGCGTCGTCTTCTCTCCATCGACCCACGGAAGATCGAATTTCGAACCTGAAAAAGTCTTCCATAAAAAGTCTCCTGGAGGAAATTCAATCTCACGCCTTCCTCATGCATCCTAACAAGACTTACACTGTGATGACGACCTCCTTGGTGAGTTAGCGGTTGAATTAATTTTGCTAGAGATGGAAGCGATTATTTTAAAAATTATGCTTTTAAATCAATTGCGATTTGAGAAGGTCATCTCTTTGACATGTTCAAAGTATTTCGCATTTACTATTGTAGATGTATACAAGGCATATAACTTCTATTCTAAAAAAAAAACAATTATTTAGTAATCACAATTGTTCGATTTCAATGTAACATAAAGTTGTTCAACTGTCTAGTTCAGTGCAAAAATGTTTTAGGAATCTTAGTGATTTTACTTGCCTCGAATCAACACTGTTTTTCAACCTTTTTCTCTGGTTCATTTTAGATTTCTAGACAATTTCAGGTTTATTTAAAGAAAATGTAGTTTTTGTGCAACAAAAAGTGTATTTATAAACATAACATGTTTTAGAAAGTAATAGACTCTTACTAATGACTAGACTGTTTTAAATCAATTTGAACAAAAATTTATTAAAAGAAAACATTGAAAATTTTTAGCGGTTCTAGGTATATTCCACCCTGGTAAATTCCACCCCTGTCACGTACATTCCAAAGTTCCATAGAAAACTGTGGAGTTTCTCTTCATCGACGAAAACCACCACGTTAACCCTAACCCTAGCCCTTTTACCTGGTAGAATTAACCAGGGTGGAATAAACCGGTCGCCAATTTTAGCACTTAAAAGCGACAAAATAGTTTTGTCACCTAGAAAAATTAAAGCGTTCATTTTGTACTGGTCGGAGCAAATATTTCTAAATTATTAGGCTTTTAAAAAACTAAAGCGGTTTGCGCTCACATAGAGTTTCATAGTCGGTCTAGTTTTCATGGGCGCATTTTAATAGGACTTCAAACTTATGTTGAGAAGCATTGGGCTTACATTAATAAAATTGAAATAAAATTTTTGTGATTAAAGATGAAAATATCTGACGCAAAACTTCTATTTTAATACTAACGCGACGATAGAAATTTAAATGCTTATTAACAGGGCCGGTTTCAAGCCGATTTGACCGATTTTATCAAATTGGGCCCCGCACCTTGAAGGGGCCCCGCGCTAGGGGGGTCCTTTTCTGTATTACGAGGTACAAAATACTACTGAAAACGTAAAATAAAAAGTGAAATATAATCTTTCTCATAATATTAATTTGTTATGCATGGTAAATTTAGTAAATTATCGTTATGTTACCATTAGCAATTAAATTCTTCCCTTCTGCTTTCAGAAATTCAGATTAACATTTTTGTACTGTTTTCTAAAAAAGATAAATATGATATAAAAAGGCCTTACATCATGAGAAAAACTAGCAGAGATCGAGATAGAGGGCGCAAGTATTTAAATGGTAACCAGATTTTAATTATGTGGTATTTAAATGGTAAAAGGGCATTGACGAAGGCAAAGGAAGCTGAAAATGAAAAACAGAGGTGTTATCAATAAATTCCTTGTTACCCCATCTTTGAAGCGCCCAAGGATTAAGAATGAAGAAAATAACAACAATTCAGAAAATAATATAACCATGAATCCAATAACAGTTGATCAATACAATTATGACATAAATAACAAATTAAAAAAGAATGATACAGCTGTGAATAACATTGAAGACAATCTCAATTCATCACAGGACAGTCCCAATACAGAAAGCATAATCATAACCGGAAAAAAGCAAGCCCAGACATCATACAATGATGAATCATCCATAAGTACAGCTATAAATATCATGAAGGATGACCCAGCAAATTGGCCAACAGCTATGAATAACAATGTTAGAGATTATTTAGCAATGAAAGGTCCCCCTAATATTCCTGGGAACAGCTTTCCAAGAAATGGGAAAGGATTGTGTTTTTCAAAGTTCCACTGTAAGAGAAAACTTCTGAATGGTCAGAGTGTTGAAAGACCTTGGATTATATACTCTAAGTCTGCTGATAGAATTTATTGGTTTTATTGCAAACTTTTTATAAAGAATGCATCCACGGCCTTATCAACTAGTGGATTCAACGATTGGTCTAATGTTCACACAAGATTATGTGAGCATGAAAATCAAAGAACCATATGGAAGCTACACGTACATGTAGTTACTGGGAGTTACATCAAAGACTTTGTAGTGGACAGACAATTGATAAAGAGCATGAAAAAATCATCAATGAGCAAGCAAAGCACTGGAAGCAAGTATTCAAAAGGTTGGTAGCTATAGTGCAGTTTCTTGCAGAGAAAAATTTAGCATTTTGGGAAACAAATGAAAATGTTCGTAAAATCACTATTTAGGAAAAGATACTCAGAATGAACTTCTAGATATGGCTACAGCTACTTCGAATGAGATACTGAAACGTGTAAAAGCAGCTAAGTACGATGCTATTATTTTAGACTGCACTCCTGATATAAGTCACCAAGAGCAAATGTCTTTAATTATCAGGTGTGTGTCTGATGGTAACTTGGCTTCTCCAGGTTTATGAACATTTCATTAAGTTTATTCAAGTTCAAAGTAGCACAGGAGAAGATTTATATAAAACGCTATTAAGCACACTGAAGGAAATAAATTTAAGTGCAAGATATTCGAGGCCAAGGCTACGACAACGGTAGCAACATGAAAGGTCACACATCTGGAGTACAAGCACGACTGTTGAAAGAAAATTCAAGGGCGTTTTTTGTACCCTGTGCATGTAACAATTATAACCTTTTACTCGGAGATGTAGGCAAGTGTTGTCTAGATGCTATAACATTCTTTGGAATCTTGCAAGCGATCTACACATTGTTCTCAGCATCAACTAAAAGGTGGGCTGTTTTTAAAAAATATGTATCTAGGTTATCAGTGAAACCCTTGAGTATTACAAGATGGGAATGTCGCATTGACAGTGTTAAAGCTATTCGTTATCAGGTTGGAAAAGTATATGATGCTCTTGTTAAAATATCAGAGATAACAAATGAGCCGATGTAAAAGCAGAAGCTGAATCTTTAGCAAACCAGCTAAAAGACTACAAATTTTGTGTTTTGATATTTTCGTATGAAGTACTTTTTAAAGTTAACTATGTAAGCAAGGACCTACAAGGTGAAACAAAAGATATTAATGAAGGCATGGAGTCATTTGAAAAACTCTTGTCATGGCTGAAATTATAGAGAGGAAGGTTTTAATGATGTTCTAATAGGTGCAAATGAATTGGCTGAATCGATTGAATTACCACCGGAGTCTAGAAAATTTCATGAAAAAAAAATACGTCGAAGGAAGCGAATGTTTTTATATGAGGCAGATGATCAACTTTATGATGATCCAAAAGAAACTTACAGAGTTCAGTGCTTCAACTTAGTCCTAGATCAAGCTATTCAGTCATTGGAAAGTAGATTTAAAAATTATGCAAAATTATTTGGATTTATAAATAGCTTTCAAGATATACCTAAGGAGGAAATAAGGGAACACACATCAAACCTTGAAGCTGCTTTAACAATTACCACAATAAGACAGGACGCTGAAGGAAAGATAGTTACTGAAAAAAATAAAGATGTTGATGGGTATATGTTGGGTGGAGAACTTGAAGCTCTGAAAGCTTTCCTTCAACCCAGAATTAAGCCTTATGCCCTGTTTGAACACCTGATAGAAAACAATAGATTTACAACATTTCCTAATGTTTTCATTGCATTGAGGATTTATTTAACGATGCCAATAACTGTTGCATCAGGGGAAAGAAGCTTTTCAAAGCTGAAACTAATTAAAACATACTTGAGGTCTACGGTCTCACAAGAAAGACTTAACAGTTTGTCAATGCTTTCTATAGAAAGCGAGATTGCTAAAGCTATTGACTTTGAAAATATTTTGAATGATTTTGCTAATAAAAAGGCTAGAAAAGTATTTTTCTGAAAGAGTATAATGTAATTGCCTAATTTGCCTTTGTTGACGTTAAAAGTAAGACAATAAAAGCATTCACATTACCTTAAATTTGTTTTATAGCAAGTATTAATTGTCTATTTTTTTTTTTTTGGTTTGTATGTATGTTTTTTTTATGAAATATAAACACCCATAAATTTTACTATGAAGAGTAGGGGCCCCGCCATCAGATTTCTAATTGGGCCCCACAGTTCCTAGCACCGGCCCTGCTTATTAATTAGTTCTGTATGTATTTGCTAAATATCCAAAGTGGCAAAGCTCTTAAAAACCTAATTTTTCTGGTATTTATCTGATCTTCAGACAGTGGTCTTAAATGCTTTCATGGTTTCGTAGATCGTTGATTGGCTAACGATTCTTCTTCCGCGTTCACGTGACCACAACCTCGACGAGGCGTTGGCGTTGCGCGCAAAGACGAACTCCGACCTTTCAAGTTTGCAACTGAGCAATATTACGCACGAAGAGGAGTATCAGTTCATAATGATGATCGTGGCAGTGGATCGAACCCGGGCCAAAGCGGGGAGGGAAATCATCAAGTCGCTCGTGGTGCCGACAATCATGAAGCTGCTCTGCAGGTAGATTGTGAATCACAATTTGTGATCTATGTGTTTGGCTCGAAACCGTCACTGCCTGGATCTGATTGGGACAGTCAATGGACCAACCGTTGGCAGCTGTCCTGTCTTGTATTTGGATTCATAGGTGGTTTCCTTTCATCCCTTACAGAAGATGAAATGATTGTGTTTTTGAATTGACTCCAAGAAAAATGATAACGTCGTCATTGAAATAGCTAAAAACTAAAATTCTAACTTTAGAATTGTTTTTCAGACAAAAATGAACGAAAAAAAAGCCCAATTGTTTTGAGTTTCATTTTTACTTCGTCAGGTCTTGATTTAAAAGAAACTCGGTTAACTTAGTGCATCTTTTTCGTTCTTTTTTCACTGATTTCAGTAGTTGACACTATTTCTCCTTCATTCTATTGTTTGTCAGATTCGGCTGCAGTCTTTTCTCATCGTCAGCGGCAATCAGAGACACTGAATCGACTTCGAAACTAAACAAACTGTTGACGAAAGGGAATCTGGATATGAGCACGACACGATCGCTCGTTCGCTTGCTGTCGTGCTTCTGTCGGAGCGTCGCGTCGCCGGACGTTGTCGTAGATTTTTGCCGCTATGCGATCGTTTCAAAATCGCTGTTGGAAATCGACCCCTTGCTTTTCGAATGCATCGCATGTTACCCCGACGCTTTTTCGAAGCTCTATCGTCTGTCCGGGACTCTGTGTAAGCCCGCCGTTCAATTAAATATTCATCCGTTCACGCTATTCACGTTTGATTTTTGCAGTGATTTCGACGCTCGCCAGTCGTGCCGACAAACACATCTACAACTTGAAGTCGGAAGAGTTTAAAGAAAAGTTGAGGTCGAGGGTGAGTAGCAAGGAATTGATCAGCTCGTGCCAGCCACAGACTTCGTTCACTTGACCCGCCATTTGAACTTTTACCTTTGTTAAGGTTCGTAATCTCGAGTCTCTGCTCGGCCTGAGTGCTGCCAAAGACGAATCGATGGCGGTCGAGCAAGTCCGTGACGATAAGTCGCGGAAAGTTCTCGAACAATGCATGCACGGGATCAAAACCGCGTCATTCTCGTCTTTCATCGACGTTCAGTCCTCCGATTCGGAAGTCGTCCTGTCCGGACCAAATCTGAACGACATTTTTGTTGCGCTCGAGCTTTTCGCTTCGACAAAATCGTTGTTGTTCGTCACTGCCGAGGTATTTGGTTTAAAGCTGTTTTTTCGGGGGAGGTTAGTTTATTTCGTCTTGTTTTGTTAGATCATCGACCGGAAATTTTGGCCTCTGTTGAATTCGTGGTCTCGCCACCTAGTGACCCAACCGAACGACATCGAAAATAAACAAGGTTGGCTAAATATCTTGAGGAGCTTGCATAGTTGTTTCAGCATATGCCGCCTCCAAAATGTGTTAACCAAAATTATTAGAACGCTGCACACTATTCATAAATTTTCTATTTTTATTAGCGGAAACCTTTACTTGCGTAGTTTTCTGTTGATATCATCAGATTTACAGTATATCCTTATTATTCGCGGGGGTTACGTTCTTTACCGCTGCGAATTCCGAAAATCCGCCAATTATTTGGAGCAGTTTTAAAACGCTTATGTATGATATTATATACGCTAAAATATGCTTCCCAAACACATTGTCTTACTCTTAATTCAGACAATTCCTCCTCAGGCACTGGAGGAGGTTGAATGTGAGCGTTTTTCTGCTAAAAAGTGGCCTAAGAAATTCATGAAATTGCCGGAGCTACGACAAATTCAAATACATTATGAAAAAAATTTTTTTTAGTAAAATCCGCGAGTATGCGGAACCACGAACGGGCAAGGGTCTACTGTATATTATAAAATTAATTGTTTAAATGGGACCAATTGTAATGTAATTCTTTATGTCATTCATCTTACGTATCTAAGCCTGATATTCTCTCACGGTTTGGACGGTTTCGAAATACTGTTTTACCACCTACTTGCCCGTAACGAACCGTTGTATTGAAATGTCGTGTTCGCAAGACGTGGTGGCCATAAGATCGACGTCATTACAAGAAGCTTTTATTTTAAGTTGGCCGGGGTTATTTGTTCTTGTCGTCTCCACAACCTTCTCTTCTTGACAAACATCTGTTTTTACTTTACTTTAACATTTTATCGTTCCAACATCAACATTTTACTTTGAATTTCCAATAACCCTTGTTTTTTGCCGATCGTGTTGTTGACATGACCAACCTCATCGACATTATTGTTGAGCGCATTCAACTTATGACATTTTTAGCTTTTTAATGTCTTAATAGGTATTAGACTGTAGGGTGGGAACCGATCCCAAGTAACTTCAATTCTGAACTTTCTCAAAACTGCAAATTTCTTAGTGGCATCATCATCATAATTGCTATTCTGTATAGAAAACTTCCTCGGCCACTTACAAGATATTTAGTCATAATTTATTTAAACAGAAATTTTATCGAGCGAATTAAAGCTTAATCGCTCTTTGCCATTGTTTTTTCGCTCAACTTTCCATTTCCATTTCCCTTACTTAAACCATAATAAATTTGTGTGCAACTTGCAACGATTATTAAAATACTGCATATGACTTCTATTTAAGTGGGAAGACAACAAAGAATATATTTTTTTTACAAAGCTAAAAGTTGCGTTTGTTTTGCGTTACTAAGAATTATTGCACTTAATTGCAACTGATACACGGCGGATGAATATCAACCTGTTTGTAGTGTCGGACGCAAGCATAGCTGCCGTGTTGCACGGTATAACCTCTTTGCTGCTGACTCTCACTACCAAGCAGCAGCTCTGCCATCCCATGCAGCCGTTCATGAAGCAGACAGTGGCTTACTTCGACACGATGTGCTCGCTGCTGGCCAACTTTACTGCACGTCATTTGGAAACCGGTGAGACAACGCGAAATTTCGATGTGGGTTTGCCTGAAATCTGTAGTTTATTTAATTGAGCCGTCGAACGCATTTCGTTTGAAGCGAACAAGCGACGTTCACATTATATTCATTGAAACGCATCATAATTATAAAGCTAAACATGATGAAAAGTAGAACTTCAGAAGGTAATGCTTGCCAGGATTCGCCTCGTCACTTCCGTATTCCGCCAAACGGCCACCGCGGATCTTTGTGTGCTTCGTTTGGCGCTCATTTAAAGACGTCGAATTTTCGACCTACCGAGAGCTTCGTCCTCAAGTTAATTGAAAACTCTTGATTTTGCAGCTCCACTGCCGGTCCAATGCGCAACCGCCACGACTGTGTTGAAGCTGGCCTTCTATAAACCCCAGCTCGCCTACAAGACCGTCCATGAGTGGCTGGAAGGCACGAAGAAGCTGCTTCCGGCCGAGAAGCGTTCAAAGCGCGGCTCTAGAAAAGCGGAAGTGCATCCGTGTCTGTCGCAGATCGTCGTTTTTTATCCCGATAAATCGTTAAAGAAAATGGTAGCTTGGTTGGAACTGCAAACAAAATCGTTTCGGCGCGAAAAGAACATTTCGACGTCACTTACAACTTTGATTTGGGGCTAGTTTGAATTCACGTGTTTCTTCTTATTCGCTTCTTGGTTCTCAATTTCATAATTTTTTTTCACTGTGAATTCGATAAATAAAACTTAAAATCGACAGTAGGTTTTGTCTCTGGTTCGAAAAAAGTTAGGACAAACAAATATTTTTTAGAAACGTTGCTCTAACTACAAGTTTTTGCCATTCATAAGGTTGAAAAATCGTTTTTTTATGGGGAAACTAAATAATAGAAAGATGTGCAGAAAATCGCCCCTAACTCTGCCATGCTTTAATAAATATGTGCGAAATTAATTTTGGTCTTAAATATATTCAACCGTGTAGAAAAAATGTACACCCAGAGGTACTTCGACCTCTTGCCAACAAAGCAAATGATGAAATACGAAGACTTCAATTTCGAGTAATCTATTGGCAGTTGACTCTATAACTGCATTGCAGTTTTTAACAGCTAGGAAAATTAACTTGGTAAAATGCAATCAATAGGCTTAATCAGATTATAGAAAAGAAATTGTATTGCCTAACAAACATCGAACTCTCTAAATTTGTGCTGGGAAATCTATCAAATCAAATCGAATCGACGAACCTGCACTTTAGCACAGTGATGTGTCATTTGCCTCTATGGTAAGAAATCAACTTATCTTCGTGCATTTTATCGATCGGTAGTGTATATAAAAGGCCAAAATTGATTTGGGTTTTATTAATTAAAGCATGACAAGAGTTAAAAGTGATTCCCTGCAGAAGAATAGGCGAAAAGTAAAATATTATACATGAAAATATTTATAGGCAAAGATCGGCAAAACTTGTATCAATCGAATTTCGACATAATTTGCAGTTTTGTGAAAAAGTGGATAGATTGGGCTATAATGTCTTACTTCATTAAAGCTTCGTGGTTTTACAGATTTTTTTCTTTTTGGCTAGATTCGATTCGTTTTAACCAATTTAAAAAAAATTTTTTTGAGCCCTCTTAGTTAAAACAATAATCGTGTTCCCAGTAGGGTTATGGAGTCGGAGCCGAATGTTCTTGGATGGAGTTGGAGTCGTTATTGTTTTTAGATTACGCTTTACGCTAAATTTGGCCTCTAAAATCGTGCAGTCGAAGTCGTTTTTTAAATGTTTTGGAGTCGAAGTCTTAAAATTTTGATTCGGTGGAGTGGGGAAAAATTCTTTCGACTCCAGAAATCTGGTTCCAAGTCCTTTACAGAACTTGATCTTTGCTGAAAATATCAGGCAAAGCGGGGCGTGTTCTCACAGTTTTAAGAATTTTTAACATTGTGCTTTAATTAAGTGATATAGTGATGATTTTGTTATGGTGTTTATCCTTGCCTCGTACGTACCTTCTGTAAGGGCAAAAAATAATTTCTCAATTCCAAACAGCTTTCCACAAAAACGAAGTCAAAAAAAATTTTTTTGTGACAATTCGCCACCTGCCGGGGCGAGTCGTCACAAAGCAAGGGGCGTCTTGTCACATGATATTTCCTGCCCTTTAAGAGATTTAATGAAGCAAAATTGCAACGTTTTAAACAAAATATTATTGAAAGCATTAAATATACCCGTAAAAAACAAGCAATAAATCAATTATTGTCAGTGTGAAGCATATATATATAAAACAAGAGTTTTTTGCAAAAACGTTAAATAATCTTTATTCAACCTCACAATGTTGAAAACGTTAGCATTTGAATCTAAACTGTCCAGCACTTTTCAAAGTAGTGCCACATGTTGGTTGTGGTAGAACCCGGGTTCTTAAACTGTGGGGGGGGCGCGAGCAACCGGCTGCAAACTGATTAGTGCAAACTGCATTGACATAAAGTAAATGGAAAAAAGAGGTGTGAGAGTGATTATGTAAAGTTTGGTTATATAGATTCCATTTAAAAAGTCAAGTGGTACCATACTACGTAATAAGCAATCATGCAATGTCACCAAGTTGCTTGCAGCGTCATCTTTATACAAAACATCCTGGCCATTAAGAGAAGTCTTTGTCTTTTTTTCAAAGCAAGAAAGACTATCTGAAAAAATTGAAAATAATGTAATGTACTTGAAAAGTAAATGCTTTCGTCATTTTTCTTCTGCAGAAATAGTAGAAGAGTCCTTCAAAATTGCTCACATGATTGCTAAAAAGAAGAAACCTCACAACATTGGTAAAACATTAATTAAACCGTGCTTGTTAACCCTTTAACTGCCAGGCCCTTTTGTGTAAATTATCACAACCGAAGAGAATTAACACAACTTGCGATATTTCAAAATCTACAAGAGCTACATGAAAAATATAAACATGAAAGTCGTTAGAAAAAGCATGTACTTTTCAAATATGTGGCGTTTTATTTTAATTTTTAGTTTAGTGATTAGTAGAAAGTAACTTTATAGATTGAATCTTGCATTGCCATTGTATTGCACTACATTGTTTTGAACGTTGAATTTTCTTTTGTGAGGGAGGGATGTATAACCCCTTTTTGCACCCCCAAATTTTATTCATGTTAAATTTTGTGTGATTTAATTTATTCTGGTGCTGCATAATTGCACTGATTCATGTCAATATAGTTAGTTTCCAAAAAAACTTGGTTTTGGTGACAGAACAGCAATTTGTTCGTTATATCTACCGGTCTCGAAAATTTTTTTAAAGATACTATTTTTGGTTTCAACTAAATTTTTTGAAAAAAATTTAAATAAAAACACCCAAAATTTTTTTTATTTCTTTTAATTTTGTTAAGTACCAATTGAGCAAAGTCAAAATTAACATGTTGCAGAAGTAATTTCAATATATTTTTAACGATACGAAGATACTGCTCTAAAAGCCACTATAGTGGCTGTTGGCAGTTAAAGGGTTAAAAGCAGCTGGTCTTGTTTTGATAAAACTTATCGCAAAAAAATAGCAAAGATTTCACTCTTGAATTCTACAAACAAATTACCCATTGATTAGCTCGCAAAAGACATCGAGTGTCAATTTCTAAAAAATGCTTCACAATAGTATACCTTAGGAAAAATGGTGGGTGTCTGCAATGATGATGGCTTGACAATGTTTGGGTCTTAAAGTGAATTCATTGCGAAAATAAAGGAGAAAACCCCCAATGCGGTTGGATCTCATCGCGTGATTCACCCGGAGGCTCTGAACTACAGGACTTTACCTACTGCCATAAAAGATAACTTGCAACAATTGTACAAGCCGTCAACTACGTTAAAGCAAGTGATGTCAATAGAAAACTGTTTACCAAGTTTTGTAAGGACATGTATGCCAAACATGAGACTCTGCATTTTTATAGTTCATTTCGGTGGTTATTAAAAGTGAAATTGTTAGCCCGTGCCTATAAAAAATCAACTTATCCTGTTTTTTGAGCTCATAAAAAACAAGATCTTCCTTTGTCAATAAAATCAAAAAAGTTTCATCTGACGTTAGCAAACTTCGTGGATATTTTTGAAGCGTTCAAATGATTAAAACTTGGTTTTGCAGTACAAGAATATCAATGACTACCATGCCATCGACCCTTCCGTCGCAAAACTGAAGCTGTGGCTTCGTCGAATTCAAAAAGGAAATGCAGCTTTCTTTCCAAAACTAGGTGTTGCTTACAAGAAAAACCAAATTAAACTTAATAACGAGCTTAAAGTCGAGGCAGAGGGTCACCTACGACTTCTAAAACAAGAATTTGAATGCCACTTTACAGATTTGAGCAACATTGAACTTCCAAAATAAAAGATGACGAGAAAGCTTTTTCGTCTGAACAACAATATCTTTTTGAAGATTTGCAGGAGGTATTTTCGTAAATGAAATGTAACTTCACAGCAAAAAACAATTTTGAAGCTGTCACAAACTGATTTCTGGGCGAAATATGTGTTCATATACAAAAGTGTAGATGCTGTGCTATACGTACAATTCTTCCGTTTTACATGTATGAAGTAGCTTTTCTTTCAAGGTATGAAGACAAAAGACAGGAATAAACTTGACTGTGAAGCCAATCTGAGGTGTGGTATCTGCTATAGAGCCACGAATTAAACTTTTGGGTTTTTTAAAAAACAGTTATATCTTTCGTATTAACAAAATTTAGTTATTGTTGTTCTGTTTAATGGTTATAGATCTTTTAATATGATAGAGTTTGAGTTTTGTTGGCATCATCAAGGGGTCGCGAGTTTTGTTTGCATGATGAAAGGGCGGCGCGTCTCAAAAAGTTCAAGAATCACTGTGGTAGAACCGCATTTTCTATTCTACCAGTGTCTTCAACATCAGGAAAACAAAACGTGTTTTCTTTTTGGTAAAATTTTATTCGAGTCATAAATGCTGTACGGATTTCTTTTTTTTATCCACCTCCATCACTTGGTCATTGTAAAATTTTTCTGTCGATTTTGTAATAAATCGGACCAGGATATAATCATCCACCTTCACCTCACTTGTTTGCAGTTGTTCGGAAAATAAAGACACCTTGGAGTCGTCAGATTACTTGGCACTGACATCTGATTTATCGTGACACTGCCAAAGGAATATCATCATCGCTACTATCACTATCATTGGTTGAAAGCTTTGTCACCATAACTTGCGTTTTCAAATGGAATTGTAGCTTTTGTTTAGGAGTGGTAACAGGTACACAGCGCTTCGAAGATTTTATTTTTTTCTGCAGCAGCAAATTTCTTACTGGTGTGTCAGTGTATATTAGCGCCGTGCGGTGAGCTCTAGACTGGTCATGCAACTGGCATGCCAAAAACTGCTAATGCAATTAGATATTTTCTGGGTAGGATATGGAATATTTTCTGGGTAGCAGTAAGAATTCTGTGTGAGATTCTAAAACATAGACCAATTATTTGTCCCTAAATCATTAGTGTTCTTCAAAAAAAAAAAAAAAAAGGCATTATTAGCAGATTTTTTGCTTTTTGTCATAAAATTGTGGTGTGCTCTAAAAAAAAAAAAGTTATCACCTCAAAGCGTTGCCGGATTTTGCAATTTTTGTCCTAATTCTATAGTGATTTATGTTTTGGATCGGCCTCAAATATCTCTAATTTCATCCCAAACCAGTACCATTTCTCATTAAATTAAAAAATCTATACCTTATCGCGCAAAAGTTTGTTATGCAATCCCTAAAAGTTTGGTCATGCAACGCATGACTTGCCCTGACCGCACGCCACTGGTGTATATCGAAGACTTCGCTTTAAACCAAAGACGTTATGTCGAAGGTCCATACTCCAAATGGCCCAATGGTTGTGTATTTCTAGTGCTGACATAGAGACAAGATGGATCATCATGCAAAAACTTCGGTTCTTCTCAAGCGATGCTGTTGGAATGCCTTGTTGCACAAATTGGCTTGTTATATCCGTTTGAATGATGGAACTGGAGTTGTTTTGCATTGTAGCTGCATTCTTTGGTTGGATAATTTCTTCTGAGGAAAACGGTCGATAAGTTGCATAGCTTTGCAGATACTCGTCAGGGGTAATTGCGTTTCTTTTAAATGGATAGATCCCAGTTTTTCAAAACCCAGCCACAATATTTGAAGGAGTGAAAGCTAATGACTATGTGTAAGACGCAATGGATGGAATAACTTGAATTGAAATAAATCTACCTGTTTTTTTTTGCATCCACGAATTCATTTTCCGGTTTTTGTATGTTTTAAGGAGGCCAAATACAGATACATTTAAGGGCTGTAGCTGATGTAAACAGTTTGGTGAAAAACTTAGCAATGTAATGTGTTGCTCTTTAGCAAAATCAATAACGGACAAATCAACGTGAGAAGAACAGTATCTAGAATAAATAAGATTGGTTGAATTCCAGATGGTTTTGCATATTTCATGAAATGTTGCATTCACTTTAAAAATGTATTAATATTTTGCAGTCCCGTTTGGGACTTATGACCACTGGCAACACTTACAGGAGGAGCTGTCAGTAACCAGCTTTGCTGAGTTTTTACTAGAGGAAACACAAAAAATGGGGGAATTGTGTTGCCTAAAGCATTTGCAGCACAACACAACGTTACTAGCTTTCAGTGTTTCTGTAAAACGGCTGAACCCACGGATTTAGATCCTTTTTCTGCTAGATTTTGAGCAGTTTGAACAGTTGTTAATTCAGTCTCGTCGACATTCCATACTTGATTTGATCCGTAATTATCTTGGTTTAGCACTTCTTGCAAATTATCCAAAACATGTTTACATTATGAGGATTAAAAATTGACCATCTTTTGTATAGACGTAGCTCTGATAATTTTTAAAGATAGGTCTGTGCGTCTTTTTATGAAACTCTTCAGCTAGTCTTCTGCAGCAAGCTCTTTAATTGTCCCGGACTCGGGCACTCGCACATTGTTTGCAACCACAAGTCGATATGCCGGTTGTCGTAAATCGAAATAAGTAATGCCATAAAATATTTGGGAAACCTTTTTAACATACTCTGCTAAATTTTTTTCCAAGTTTGCTGGGAGAATTTTTTCTGACATGTTGTATCCGACAGCAAAATTTTGTTTTGCTTGCTTTGCTTTTAGCTATCGACTAAGTGTTTGATAGTTGATACCGAATTTCTTCACTGCTTCACGTAAGCTATGGCCATCTCCCACAAACTTCATGGCAGCATGTGACCAGTTGTTAATTTCAAAGCTTACAGTAGACCGCACAGCGAATCCCTCTCTTCTTGGCTTTAAATTCTTCAACTATAGGGTAGCTATCCGAGCCTTCCCCAATCACACCGCTGGCTTTCACACACGTCTTATGGTTTTATAATATATATTAAAGTTAAAATTTCGATATATGAAATTATAACAGGCTTCCACAAGCTAACAACCACAATTATTTACTCGACAGTACAGCCCAAATGGTGCAGCTAACGATACAGCCAACGATGCAACCGCAAAACGAAGTTTTCCCAAGTTTCGCTTGCGATCTACAAACTCACTCTTCAAACTATAACACTAAACCAAATCATCGAACCACTGGATCACCAACGACTGAAAGAATATAAATATACCAACATCTCAATTTATAGTGTGCTGGCCACGTGTAAGTGAACCAATCAGATTTCATTATGATCACTGCACGTGGTCCTCCGAAAAGGCAGTGACCGCAAACAATATAATTAATTACGAGGTTTCAAAAAAGACTTCTATACAGTTAATTAACTTTTTGAATTACAGTGCGAGTTCTATTCTATTTTTTTTATCATTTTAACAATACTATTACTTTTTAAATAAATTTAAATATTTAAGGATCCTTCTCCATTCCTGGACGCACAAAAGTTAGAGCTGTCTGTTGGATAACCTAACGATCCTATGTCACAACCTCATGAGTGGATTGGAATGTGGCAGAACAAATATTATTCAGCTGTATCTGAGTAAGCGACTCGAATTCCTTGCAGTGAACAAAAACCAACGATAAATGTCAAAAACTCTTTGGGTCAAATCAATATATCTTTCTCTAAACAGATTTGCACAACCACCCCAATTACCCAATTACCTAAACAAAAAAAAACATATTTTACGTAAAAAAACAATCTCATTTCCAAAGTGGTTTCCAAATTTTTTTGCTGACGATGAAACTGCGTTAAACAGCTTTTTAAAATTCAGTTAAAGATCTTCGTTGTATGCTTTAGATCAGGGTTTCCCAAACTTTTGATGCTTCGGAGCTCTTGAGGAGATCAAAAATTTATCATGCAGCCCACAAAAAATAATATAGAATTTATAAAAATAACAATAAACACTTTCCAAATTGATGTTTAATCACTAGGATGCATTAGCTGTTTTGTACTTGAAAATGAGTCAAATTCGGGCTTAATTGAAGTCACTTACAAGATTTTCAGCATTTAGCCGGTTTCTGTTAGTGGCTGCATACAGTGAGAATGTTTTCTCGCACAGATAAGTTGTCGGAAATCTCAATAAAAGTTTGAGAGCTTGAAT
The DNA here is from genome assembly GCA_963680785.1 of Diplosoma virens. Lineage (NCBI taxonomy): Eukaryota > Metazoa > Chordata > Ascidiacea > Aplousobranchia > Didemnidae > Diplosoma > Diplosoma virens. The sequence goes on from OY796896.1 coordinate 18,626,466, forward strand.
CGAAATTTCTAGAAATTCTTCCCTCAGGGCAATCCAAAACTTTGTTAGTTCAGTTTCGTTAAATTTACTTCTCAATTCAAAATTTGCTAAAATATCAATTAGTTGCTTTTTTTCTTATTGCATCTAAGAGAATCATGAAATGGGTTCTGAATCCAAAGAAAGGTATCAATGTCTAAATTAACAATTATTTAAATGATTTGTTTTGCGTAATCCGCAATCCAAGTTTTATTATATTTCAAAGCAAAAACCTGTATCTTTAACTATAGTCTATTAGTTACGTTACTAAAAAAAATGAGAAAAACAATTTATTCAACCAATTATTTTATAGTGTTTATGATTGAATTTAAAGAAGTTTTTAAGGAAATTTTATAAAAATAACTTAATTTGTAAACAAAGTCATTTTTCATTGTTTTGCTGTTTAAATATTCGAAATAGAAATATCTACTTTGGTCGGCTAATATTTAAAATTAGTTGACACAAAGAGGAAAACGATGTTTAGTGTTTACATTTACCATAGCAATTTGCGCACCGCAGCATCAAAGCTCTAAGCCAAATCTGGGTTATACCTGTATGCATTCAAACTGATTCGCGCGTTCTAAAAGATTAAAAAAATGTTGGTCAGATACGAGCACAGAGCAAACGTTTTTTGTTAAAGCAGCTGGACACAGGGTGTGATTACTGGCATGCAGCTGCAAACCAATTTGGATTTAGAATAAAATCAAAGTAAAAGTCGAACAATCGAACTTTCAAATACGTGCAAGTAGTTGTAATGACTGAAGACATTAGGAAAAAAGTGACTTTTATTTTAGTTCAACATTTAGTTCTGACCAAACGAACAAAAATTATTTCGTAGAAGACGTTAGTGTCAGAGCAGATAAAGTAAATTTCCCTGTTTGGGATGTTTTTACTACTTTTTTTTAATAAGCAAATGCAACAATCTGATTGTAATTGAAACAAAAAAGTCAAGGCTAAATGTTGTGCAATATCGTCTTAGTGATGTAACAAAAGTTTTTTTATAGTGCCTACATTACCAAAATTCATAGTGTGTCTATCTTTTTATGCATATAATATATAATTATTTAAATTATGGCACCTATCTGTTTCAGAATTGTAAAGTTAAGCTTGATTTTTGTCTTTCCTATTTTTTACTTTTCCGATATACTGTATAGTTAAACATTAATAAAAATAAATAAAACAATGACAACAAATGATATAACTTTTATTGTGGTTGAGTTTGTAAAAGATAAAAGCTTGGCCGTGATTCCATCTTCATGGTTAATCCAACCCGATAAAGCTGTTTGGCCGCCATTACACGGCAGCCGCTGTCAAAAAATGGCTAAAAGAAAAGATCCGCAGGAAAGCGCTTGGGAAGTTTTTACGGTGAAGGAATGGCTTAGAACTGGTAAGACCCTTTAAAGCTAAAAATTTACTATATTAAATTAGACTGCTATGAAGTTTACAAGCTTGATATCCTACCGGTATAAAAATGCGATGCCACAATTTTAAATTAAGTCTTTTTGTTTGAGTAAAATAGGTAGCTTTTAATTGATGAACTGTAAGTTTTCTTCAATCTTTTTCAGATTTTTGGGAGTATGCCACCAAAAAATTAAGACAATTGGAAATTTCATCTTCTTTGGAAAACAGCGACACAGAAGAAAGGGGACGATCCAAACGCAAGCGGTGAAGTATTCTGTAACACATGTGAAAGCAGAAATTCGACAAAAGAAAAGTTTGCAAGAATAGCCACAAAAACCGCCAATAAAATGCTATTCTTGTCAATATTAGCTATTCTTGTCAAATTTGACTATAGCGAAGATAGAGGCTTTGGATTAAGTAACACTGCTTGCTTTTTTCTAAACCTTGTATTTTTCTAAGCGTAATTCGAGAGGCTCCAATGAAGATACAGAAAATACCATGGAAGAACTTGAAATGCTTCTAGACGAAGACAGTCTCGATTGCCGATGTGGTAAAATGGCGCTCTAGGTTAAAAAAGATTCAGATAAATGTTCATGATACGATTCCTAGCACTCGTATAACGAAAATAAAAAAACTAACTCATCATCTTAAGGTAGTGCATCCACTTTCGGATTTTGTAGAATTAGTATTGGAAAAGTTTTTTATTGGTACAAAACTTTAAAATAGCTTTTAACAGCAAATGCTTCATCTAAAGCTCTTTTGTTAAATAAGTAGCCTTAAAAAAGGCTGTTTTGAAAACTCGAACGTTTTCGTCTAGCTCTTTTCAGGAGGTTTCGCTAGAATGAATTGCAGAACTGAACGTAGTATTTCAAAAGTTTTAAGACTGATCCTGATTGGCTAAAAATTAAGGTTAGTAGCAGATATCATAATAATTAAAAGTATTTATTAAATAAAACCACGTTTCGTCAGCGTAAGAAATTTTTTGGCAAAAAAAAATGGAACAAAATTATGCAAGTTTTGTGCTAAAATTTGAAACTAAAAAGAAAATTTTTTACAATTATACTAACAATTTGTGTTTGTAAACAAATTCTTTCTGTCTACACAAATTAGGTTTTCGAAGAGTGATGAAAATTGATTCCAAGACTGATAAATGGAAATCGGATCGTGCTTTAGAGAGAATAAAAAATTGATTGTCCTTATAGTGAGATGCACATTTTTGGTTATGTAACAGATGGTTTCCAATCGCTGAATCACAGTGCGGTATTGAGTTCGCTAGTTTTCCTGGGCGTTCTGGTTGTTTACGTTCTTGACTGGTCCTGTTCCAAATAGACTTCGGCACATGCTGGCGGATTCTGTCCTGCAAACGTTGAGACGTTCGACCCACGTACCGACTATCGCAGTGGCACACGTATTCATATACGACGTTACTTTGTTGAAAAGTGGGAAGAACGTCTTTATGTATAGCAGGTAAAATTCGTCTGGTGGAAAATATCACTCGTGGTTGAACCGCTCCAAAACAATTATTAATAGATAATTTTATTTTTCTTTCAAATTTCAGGGGATTTTGGCCAATCCAAGGTAATTTTAAATAGACAGGGCTGGTAAATGGTCTGGCGTGCAAAACTGGCCCCAATATGGCATTTACATCAGGTCCAGATTATAAATTTAAGATCAGGGCCCGTTTAGCACGCCCGATGTTTTATCAGATCTGGACCAGGTTGGATAGATCTGTATTGCCCGATAAAATTGTGATCTGGCCCAGATAGAAATGGCTATCAGGGATATTTAAAAAGACTATCCCATGCGGGTATCGAAATAACTATATTCCGTGTTGGGATGCAGAGTGTGAATCCCTCTATAAAACCTTTCTGCAGTCTCCTCAGGGAGACGACTCAAGTTTGGCTGCTACAGCTCTGCTTGCCAAGCTTGACAGGAAGCGAAGGGATCGACGGCCCGAAGCAGTTCGGAGCATTGACTTCTCACACTCTAGTCGAAAAGCGTGGAGTATTTTGAACAACTTTACTGGTAGGTCACGACACTTTCCTCGTCACTGTCCCGTTTCAGCCGATGCTATTGCATCTCAGCTGGTTAGAAATGGGAAATACGAGGCTGTCGACCGCAAGTCATCTCGACTTGTCTTTCAAGAAGTGTCTGACCTTTGAAGGGACACAACACCAGACGCAGTAAATATCTCTGACAATTTTTCACAGAGAGAATTTACTGCTGCGCTTCAACATTTAAAACCAGGTAAAGCTCAGGGACCTGATTCCATCTGCCCCGAGCTTATACTCCATGCTGGAGCTGCTTTGAAGTCCTGGTTACGTGACTTCCTTTCTTCCTGTTTGCGCCGACTCAAAATTCCCAAGATCTGGAGAAGAGCGCTTGTAGTCGCGATCCCAAAACCAGGAAAGCCCGTGGGGGATCCAAGAGTTATCAACCGATATCTCTGCTCTGTGTCCCCTACAAGATCCTCGAGAGGCTTATCTACGCCCGCGTTCAACCATTAATTGATCCACTGCTCCCTAAAGAGCAGGCTGGGTTCCGACACGGGAAGTCAACCGTAGATCAAGTTGTTCTGCTAACCCAGAACATCGAGGATTCTTTCGAGGCTAAAAAGAAGGCCGGTGCCGTATTTATCGATCTGACAGGTGCTTATTACACTGTCTGGCACCGTGGCCTTACCTGCAAGTTGCTGAGACTTCTTCCGGATAAACACATGGTCAGAATGATTATGGAGCTTGTCCAAAATCGAAGTTTCACCCTTACCACCGGTGACAGCAAGCAAAGCAGGCTACGCCGTCTTAAAAACGGCGTTCCTCAGGGATCGGTCTTGGCTCCCCTCCTATTTAACATCTATACGTACGATCTTCCATCCATGATTTTCAGAAAGTTTGCTTATGCTGATGATCTAGCATTGTTGCACTCTTCTGGAAACTGGAAGGACTTGGAGGGGACATTAAGCCAAGACATGTCTACACTGTCAGCGTATCTCCAGACTTGGACGTTGAAGCTCAGTCACACTAAGTCGGTGACGGCAGCCTTTCACTTAAATAACCGAGAGGCCAAACGTGAGCTAAAGGTCTACAACAACAGTAGATTTTTACCGTTCTGTCCAACCCCTACTTACCTTGGGGTAAAATTGGACAGATCGCTCACGTTTCGTCACCATTTAGTGGCATTGCGCAAAAAACTATCTTCGCGCGTCACACTGCTGAGGCGACTCGTGGGCTCGGGATGGGATGCTGGTGCTAAAACACTACACATAGCCACCTTGTCTCTAGTCTACTCAGCAGCTGAGTACTGTGCGCCAGTCTGGTGTAGCAGTGCTCACACTCGCCTTATTGACAGTGTCTTGAACGACGCCTTGCGCATGGTTATTGGATGCCTGCGTCCCACTCCAACGGACCACCTACCTGTACTCTCAGGCATCCAGCCAGCTGAGCTTCGCCGACTGGGAGCGACATTCTTCTTGGATCACCGTGGATCTCTGGACCCTGATCATATCTTGCATGGTCTTTTAAGTGGGTCCTCAGATACTGGCCAAGTGAGACTAAGATTCAGACGCTCGTTTGTGCCAGTTGCGCGGAATCTTTTGGACAACCTTGCCAGACTTGGCATCCGCGCTTCTGAATGGACAAATCACAAAAGGAAAACGGAGTACTGTGAAAATGCTTCCAGGCTCCGTCCTTTTGTGTCCGGGACCGGTGCCAGGCCTGTTGGGATGGGCTTACCCCGAGTAGCTTGGGTTAAGCTCAACCGCCTGCGGACTGGTGTTGGGCGATTCCATTCGTCCATGCACAAATAAGGTCTCGCTCCTTCACCGAATTGCGAGTGTGGCGCCTCTGAGTAAACCGCAGACCATGTGCTAACAGCGTGCCCTATACATCGGGCACCACATGGAGCACGAGGTCTGACGGTTTTGGATAACGGAACTCGATGCTGGCTTAATGACATCACTGCCATCATCTGATTCAGGCAGTGCAGCAGTCTGGAGTAGTAAAAGGATAAACCCTCGGCCCCACTCCTGTTTGTGTCTGACCTGGAGTGGATACCCTTCAAACGACGACGAATTATTTTTAATAAAAAGGTATTTTGGTTTTGGTTTTGGTTTTTGTCTTTTGTTTTTGTTAGGTAACCCAAATGCAAACAAGCAACCAGTTGTCAACTATCGGTCAAGCAATGATTGCAGATGACTTTCCAATCCCAAAATTTAACAGCGATTTAAATTTGTAGTTTAAAATTGTTTTTCTTTTTTTTAATTTGTTTTTTGCCGGCTATATACATTTGAAATGGTCGTTTTGACCCGCGGCAGGATTTCTTTTGGTGATTCTCTTTGCCTGCCTGACCCCTTTTGGGTCTTGATCCTTTTGGTCCCAGAGTTTATTGCTTCTTCCACCCATGATTATACAACATTCTCTTCATATGGCTCGGATGTCTATACTTATATTGAATGTAATTAAAATTGTTTCTAATTTAAATTTTTTCTCCTTTTTTTTGTTCTTTTAGTGACACTGCCATGCTCAGTAGTGTTTCTCTTTTACTTTTTCCGTGCCCTCTTGTTGCATACTTTGCAATTCTTAGTTTTCATACTTAGTTTTCCTGCGTCTACCTTTTCTTGACTCTTGACTACTTTTTAGTGTGTAAAGTTTACTATGTTGGTGGTCAAGAATAAAATTAAAATGAAATGAAAATGAAATCAAATGAAATGTCGAATTGGACGTATCGGATGCAATTAAAAAAGAAACAATCAAGTAAAGACATTAAATTATTCTGAGTTTGCTGCAAAAAAGTAAAGCAACAATTGATTAAATTGTCTTCGAGGATTTTTTGCATGCAGTGGAAAATCCAGCAGTTAATTTTTCAAAAGCAAAAAGCGAAGTCTGACCACATGCAAAAGATTGGTGAAAAATGACATTTACTTTTTCAGAAACAGTTGCACTTAAATCCGAGGAATCTGCAGGTTACCATTGTTAAAGCCAGGGTTGTCCAACCCGCGGCCCATTTAAGATTCTGGTGCGGCCCAACGACGATTTCCAGTTTTCTGACTATAATGAAGGTTACGAAGAAGAGTTCTGCGAGATTGCTGAAAGACATTTGGCGCGGAAATCGATAAATAAGAGGAGATTCTAGGAGAAGACCATTGTTTTTAGAGAACATCTGAGTTTTGGGACGAAACTTAAGAAATCGGAGCAGGAAAATAGATGAAGACCTTTTTTTTCTTTTTTTTAGGAAACACCTTAGTTTTTCAGAAACTTAAGTAATCGGAGCAAGATTTTGCGTTCATTTTTACTTTCTTTTTTATGCAATTTCTTTTCAGTGCACTATGTTTGCAACCCTTCTAAAATAGTTAACAAATTTTGGCCCTGTGACACATTTCGGTTGGACATGGCTGGTTTAAGCAGAAGCGGTTTGGTAATTTTGTCGCATTTTTAAGATGAGACAAAAATATTTCAATGGTGTTTTCTGTGATTGTCTGTGTGTTTATCTTTTTTCTTTATTAAGATAAGGATAATATGGCTAAGCTTTTTTAGAAAAGCGATTTGTTTTATTCTTTCACATGCATCGTTTTAACGTTTATCGTTTTGCCATGGATTCCTTTTTTTGCTTTTAATTGTTGCGACCTAACCGCACACAATAGTTATGTCATTTACGCGCAATAAAATGATTTTATATTGTTATATGGTTTTGCATAAATATTCATCTCAAATCATAGAAGCTATTCGTGTTAGTTTTTCGGTGTTTGTTTTTATTTTTTTGTTTGTGTTTTATTGTTTTTAGGTGCAGTAAACATATAAATTATAACCACATTTTTTGTATAATATATTATTTCCAAGTTTTAACGTATAGTTTATCGTTTTTCACTGCTTCCTTTTTGTCAGGCTTTTACGTGTTTTTCTGCTTTAGTTAAAGTTGTTGCGGCAGAGAAACAAACATACTGTTACAGTAAGTTCTTCGCGGTCTTAAACTCCGTGTGGCTGTCTCCGGAAATGTACGCGTCCTTGATTTGATTTGAATTAAATTTGTATTAAGATATAAAAACAATGCGAAATAAGACGAACTAAATTGGACGGGTAAATAAGATAGACGAAAATAATAAGGTCGGACGAAATTAAGATGTACGGACGTTATGGACGTTATGGACGTTTTGGTGGTCATTGACGTGTTCTCGAAAAAAGCCTTTACTGCTTACTTGAAAAACAAATCAAGCTCGGACATGATCCAGGCTTTTGAACAGTTGATGCCTGAAATTGGCAAGTTTCAAAAATTGCAGACGGATATGGGACGTGAGTTTCTGAATCGACCCTTTCAAACCTGGTTAAAACAACATCACGTGGAGCACTTTCACACTCAAAATTTCGACACTAAAGCATCCATTGCTGAGCGATTAATACGCACTTTGAAAGAGAAACTATGGCGTTACTTTACGTACACCAACAGCCGAAGATATGTGGAAGTGCTGCCTGCTCTGGTTGAATCTTACAACAACACCTACCACCGATCCATTCGACGTGCTCCAAATTCAGTCAACTCTGAAAACCAAGAAAGGGTTTGGCTCACGCTCTATGCCGACCTCGAGTTAAGAAAACCAAAATTGAAAGTAGGTGATCAAGTCAGACTGTCCATGACTCGAATGCGGTTCCGCAAAGGTTACTTACCCGGTTGGACGGACGAATTGTTTCAAGTTGCTCAAGTGTTTCGAGACAATCCTCCTTATTACAAAATAAAAGACTTACAAGGCGAGTGGTTGGAAGGGACTTTTTACGAAGAAGAGTTGCAGAAAATCTATAAAAAGGATGACGTGTTTCGAATCGAGCGTATTCTCCAACAACGCAAGCGCAAGAAAGGTGTTGAATTTTTAGTAAAGTGGTTTGGATATCCTGCTTCTTTTAATTCTTGGGTGTCAGAAAAAGACATGGTATGAAAATAACCTTTGACATTGTTTTGTTTGGTGCTCAAGTTTTGGTGATTTATATTGTGGTTTCGATCAGCTTGTACAATTTAACACAAAGCAACAACAATAAAGAACTCTGGATTAGTCTGTTTAGTAGCTCTGTAGGTTATTTGCTCCCGTCGCCTATTCTTACCAAACATGTTCCTCACCCTCCCCAGTAACTCGTCCATGGACATTTATCCTGAAAACAGACTTTCGGATTACATGGTTCACTTACCGAAAGAAATCAATTTGTCTGGATCGTGGGAGTTGGGTTTGTCCGAGATTCTGTACCCCAACACTTGGTACAACATTGACACCAACCAATTTTACATTTTCTACCAACGCGGTGCTTTGGAATTTGTAGCAGTGCTTCCAGCAGGTTATTACCAACAACCTCAATATATCGTGCGTCAGATACTTCAAGAAATGAGACGAGAGTTTCAAGATAGAAACAAAGCGTTGGTCAGCGAAGGAGTGTTGACGCAACCAATCGACTTTCTCTTTGATCTCACTTACAATCCTCAAACACAACTAACCACCATGTCCATCCAACACAAAAAAGGAGCACCTACGACCGACCGTAATGGTACCGCGCAACCAGATGTGGTGGTGACGCTTTCGAATGAGTTGGCTTCTATTTTGGGTTTTCGAAAGGTTTGGTATCGGGAAATCGGAGAGTACACTTCGGCAAGCGTTGCCAACGTAGACACCGTGAACGCCATCTATGTCTATTGCGATGTTATTGAACACAGAACGGTTGGTCATACTCTTGCACCTTTGATTGGTGTCCTTCCTGTAACAGGGAGGGCGGGTGCCTATGTTTCCAAAAGATACGACAAAATACAGTACCATCCCGTCTTGAAGAAAAATTTTAGTGACATCCACATCTCGCTTCGTGACGATCAAGGAAAACGAATTCGTTTTCGCAAAGGAAAAGTGATTGTGACTTTGCATTTACGACCCAAAAAGCTAAATTCGTTATAAAAACCAGATGCAAAGGAAAACGGGCTTATTGTAAGAAATCGACGGTAGTAGAAACATGCGTGTCAAATATTGTTGTGATGCAAAAGCTTATAGAAACTATTATTTGTCACAAGTCGGTCATGGAATGCCTTATTTTGCTGGGGCACAAGTGCAGCAAGGTTATGGATTAGGAAATCTGTTTAGCTCCATTGCCAAAAGCGTTCTTCCTTTGGTCAAAAAAGGTGCCAAAACCCTCGGAAAACAAGTTTTACAAAGTGGTGTCGAGTTTGCTTCTGATGTCTTACACGGTAAAAACGCCAAACAAGCTGCCATAGATCAAGCAAGAGCTGCTGGTTCCAATCTCTTACAAGTAGCTAAACAACAAGTAGGAAAGCGAAAAGCAGCGCCAAGAAAAGTACAAAAGAAGAAACGCAAGAGGCATCACGACATTTTCTCGTAAACCATGGCGACGTTAGTACATCCCAGTTCGGCAGAATCCACCACCTCTCAACTGGATTTGTTTTCGGTGCCACCAAGTCAAACTAGTTTGGAGGAAGGAAGTTTCACCGAATACCACCCTGTATCTGTATTGACCTCCATAGGTCCTATTGAATTTACGATTAGTGCTGAAAACTCCAACTACATCGACCTTGCCAATAGCTTTCTTTATGTGCGTGCAAGCGTGACTACTGCAGCCGGAGCTGATTTGGAAAAGAACGCGGAAATTGCGCCTGAATGTAATTTTCTGCATACGCTATGGACGCAAGTGGATGTTTATTTGAACGGTTCGCTAGTGACACAATCCAACAACAACTATCCTTATCGAGCTTATATTGAAAACTTACTTAGTTTTGGACAAGAAGCAAAAAAGTCCCAACTTTCTGCTCTATTGTGGTACCGCAACACATCAGAACATTTCGATACTCGTGGAGCTACCAACCTAGGTTATACCAAACGAAAAGCTTTGGCTGAAGAAACCAAAGAAATGGATATGATGGGGAAATTGCATCTTGATTTGTTTTTTCAAAATCGATATTTGTTGAACGGAGTCGAAGTGCGTTTGCGTTTGATTCGTTCCAACGATCTTTTTTGCTTGCATGGAAACGCAAACCAAGCAGATAACAAAGTGTCTTTGAAAGAAGTGACCTTGTTTGTTCGTAAAGTAAAACCCAATCCCGCTGTACAGCTTGCTCATGTCAAAACCTTGCAACACGGCACTGCAAAATACCCGCTTCGACGTGTGGAAGTCAAGAGCTTTACTGTGCCGACCGGGAATCGAAGCATCACCAAAGAAAATTTATTTTTGGGTCAATTGCCCACACGAATGGTGGTTGGCGTAGTCGACAATGACGCTTACAACGGTGTCATCACCAAATCTCCTTTTAATTTCAAACACAACAGCATCAATTTCATGACGATTTACCGTGACGGAGTTCAAATCCCTTCCAAACCACTGCAACCAGATTTTACCAACGATCGTTTTGTTCGAAGTTACGTTCGTTTGTTTACGCAAACGGGTCAATATTATTGTGACACAGGAAATGCTATTTCGCGAGAACAGTACAAAGACGGTTGTGCTTTGTTTGTTTTTGATCTCACGCCCCAAATGGATTCAAGCGAGGTCGGTTTTGAATTGATAAAGCATGGTAACATACGCATCGAAATTCATTTTGCTACTGCTACTGCACGTACTCTTACGGTCATTGTGTTTGCCGAACACGACAACCTGCTGGAGATTGATCAAGACAGAAACGTTGCTTTTGACTATACGGCATGAACACGTTGCAAATCGAACGCTTGCTCAAGAAGGATTTGAAAAGCAAAGCCATCTTTAAAAAAGTCTGTGCTTTGGATCAATTGGAAAAACCTACTTTTCCTTCTACTTACGTCATCAACTCGGACCCAAGTAGTGAACCTGGAGAACATTGGGTTGCGGTTTATTTCGACAAGCGCGGTCGAGGAGAATATTTTGATAGTTATGGACTACCTCCTACCTTGGTCGGTCTCGAGTCTTACATGGATGCCTACTCCTTATCGGGATGGATTTACAATCGCAAAACCTTACAAGCGTACTTTTCCAGTTTTTGTGGTCATTATTGTGTCTATTTTATTTTATTTCATTGTCGTGGCGTACCTTTGCATGTTATTGTATCTGATTTTACGTCAAATCTAACTGAAAACGATCGCTCTATCTCTTGCTTTATTCGTGATGTATCACAACATTGATTGTACACATATCGTTTATTAATAAAATACAAAAAACAAATCAAGGCGTGCTTGCAATAAAATCCACTTTTCGCTTTTTCCTTGGTTCAGGTTCAGTTAAAAGCTTGACAAAGGTCTCCAGTTGTTCGTGGTTGTCTGGAGGTAGGTGGCAGACATCGTCTTTTTGCACTTTTAAAAAGGTGTAGTTGTTGAGTAAATAGAGGAATTGACGTCTTGCAGTTGGTACATTTTCCACCACACAACGCAATTGAAACTGATCCACTGCTATTTCTTGTTTGATGATTTCCATTTTTTTTTGTACTTCACAAGCAGCATCGTCCATGTTGGTGGACCAGAATAGTAAAACAACATATTCTTTTGTTTCGGATTTGGGACGAAAAAGGATGTAAGGAAGATTCTCCATCATCACATCAACCACTTGAACAAGTTGATCCATCGAAAACATGACTTTACTTCTTTTGACACTAATAATCGCTTTTCGCAATAGCGATGAAGTGGGTATCAGCAGTCCAGATGCAGCAATTTCCTGAAATTTTTTTCGAATGTCTCTAGCTGCACTTTCCATTTCTCTTGCTCTGGTGATAATTTCTTCAAATTCTAACAAACTTTCGTAACAACTTGTATAAGGAGGAACGTAGTCGGGGTACTCGATTTCGTTTGCTTCTTGATATAGATCGTCTGCTTGACTCGTATACGTTTCCATAATGTGAGGTTTCACAAAAGGGTCTCCTTTTATAACCAACAAACTGGATATTGCACAACGTTTTCAAATAGTCTTACGTCACACTAATCTTGCGCAACGTTTTCAAATAGCCTTACGTCATACTAATCTTGCGGAATCAACATTGGAAGACGCGAATTTTTTCAGAGATCCATTGGGAACACAACCAACAAGAAGGGGTGTCTTGAATGCATGCCCAACAAAACACCATGTGCCCACATGGCATGCATACTGCATTTTTTTCTGCAGTTTTACACTTTAAACATTTGTCGTCTTTTTTTAAATCTAAAATAGCATTTAACAATTCTTGACGATTGGAGAAGTTGCATTGTTTTTTTTCCCTTTGATTTAAAAGGGCATAACGGATCTTGGTGTCCTCCACCCCAATACTTTTTGCATATTTTACATGAGGATCAAACAGCATAAGATTCTCTAATCTTTGATTCCTTTGCTTTGCCGCCGCATTGTTTCGCATTTGATCAAACAACATACTACGTAAGCGGTTTGCTGCAATGGTTCGAGTTGGATTTTTTATGCCTGGTCGATGCAAATCCGAATGTTTCTGACACACTTTCTCCACATAGTTGACTCCTTGTTTTTTCAAAACAAATTCACACATAGGGAACTGAAAACGGAGAGAGAGACACACACACAATTTGTCACACAGACAGACAATCGAAAGATATAAGAGACACAGAGACTCGCTAGATCTTTCTCTCTCTCTCTCTCGTCCTATTTGAACACCGACCGTGAGGGTATGGAGCCAGCTAAAACTTCTCTCGCACAGAAGAGGTTACCCGACACAATTTATATCAATATTGTAATTTAATAAAGTTATCGTAACTGGTCCGGCGGTTTTAGACTAATACTTCACAGTCTGAAACAAGTACAATATAATATTAACATATCAAGTTAATTTAGCAAATAGAACATCGGTTATTATCTTTCAAATTTATAGATTAAAATTGATACATAAAGAACATAAGCATATCTTAGCTAGCACCTCGCCATCTGCTTAATTCAGTTAAGACAAAGAAGAATTACGCCACCGTGTTGCCAACAAAAAAGATAAGTGACAAATTAAAAGTTTAAGGGCGAAATAACACGTATATCGACAACAGGAACCACTTTGCATGTTCGTACCAAGGATTGTCATGCGGTTTCCAGTAAAACAAACCTCCAACACAATAAAAACAAAGAACACGGTCGCCAGAACCTTTATAATAAAAACCTGCATCCACCATTTCGCGTGGTGTTGGGCGCTCCTGATCACACCAAGAGGAAGGAAAGGTTCTCATGCGATCCTCTTCATCACACATAAGCAGATTTTGCGGAGAGGAACAACGAAACATTTGCGCTTCCCATTCTCTTTTGATAGCTTCGGAGTTTTGAATATCAGATATCGCTGCAGCATCAATACAATCTTGATCCATATTTTTTAGATTAATAGAAATACAAAAAATTCTGCTTTATATACCTACCGTTATGGATTGCATCGTAGTTTTACAAAGAAACTTATACAAACAATCCTGGTAAAAACCTAGGGAATTCCCCATGGGAGAACTAGGTATTGCGCAACAAACCTCTGTGCTATTTTTAGTAACAGATTGCGTCAGTATTTTGCAGTGTTCTGATACCCTAGGGAAATCCCCATGGAAAATCCCCATGGAAAAACCGAGTATTGAGCTGACTTGCCCTTTGCAGAAAATGGAGTGTTTAAAAACAGGAAACTGGTTAAAGAAATTTTCTATTGCGCACTTAAAAACAGGAAAAGGTTAGGTAGATTCGTTTTACGAGTGATTAAAAACTTTGACTTTATTACTTTAATTTCTTGCAGAATGTCTTGAAATAATCTTATGTTATGTTTTGAAGTCTTGGTTCTGTCTTGGATAAGAAACGAAATCAGTACTACTGCTGTTCTTAGGGTAAGGATTTATACTGTCTTGGGTAGGAATCAAACTCAGGACTTCTGCCTTTCTTAGGTTTTGGTTTTATATTATCTTGGGTAGGAATCAAACTCAGGAGCTTTCTTAGCATTAGGATTTACAACTTCGCTGTTTTGGTTGGGAGTCAAACTCAGGACCACTGTTTTTCTTAGGATTAGGATTTCTACTGTCTTGGGTGGGAGTCAAACTCAGGACTACTGTATTTCATAGAGTTTGGGTTTCTATTATCTTGGTTGGGGATCCAACTCAGGGCCACTGGTTTTCTTAGGGCTAGGATTTATACTGTCTTGGGTAGGAATCAAACTCTGACATTCTTAGGGTTGGGATTTATACTGTCTTGGATAAGAATTGAACTCAGGACCTTTCTTAGAGTTAGAGTTTATACTAACTTGGTTGGGAGTCAAACTTAGGTCTTAGGGTTAGGATGTACAGCTTCGCTGTCTTGGTTGGGAGTCAAACTCAGGACCACTGTTTTTCTTAGGGATAGGAATAAGAATAGAAATAGGATTAGAATTAGAAGTAAGATTAGAATTAGAAGTAAGATTAGGAATAGGAGTAGGATTAAAAATAGGAGTAGGATTAGGAATAGGAGTAGTATTAGGAATAGGAGTAGGAATAAGAGTAGGATTAGGAATAGGAATAGGATTAGGATTAGGATTAGAAATAGAAGTAGGATTTGAAATAGAAGTAGGAATAGGATTCGGATTCGAAATAGAATTCGGATCCACCACTGCTGATGACGTCAGTGCGCCTGCGCGCCTGCGCCTGCTCTCTAGCGCCCTCTAACGGACGGTCACCAAAAAAAAACCATTACATACTACTGCCGCGAGTTTGACATGCCTACTTTTAAGGTATAGGTTTTCAAAGTTCGGAGTAAGAGAAATGCTCCGTAGGAGAAAACCAGGAAATCTGAAGTCTTTTTTTATTACTTAAATTTTGTTTTAATACCAACTTGTATTTGATTGTAAAATTTCGTTATTTTGGTATGCTTACAAGTTGCTTCTATTTAAACTGTAAAGTTATAAATGTGATTTTAAAGTCAAAATCAATATTGTAAAAAAATTGTAATTTTAATTATTATTGCGCTAAAAAATTCTAAACAGTTATTAATGCTGCTTCAGAAAAATTAAATGCAGTAAAACAGGGTTTTTCAAACATTTTTATTCACTAAACTCCAACTCTGGGCATTTTAACACACGGAACATATAATCAAAAAATTTCTGAATGCAAGTTTTTCAAAAATATAGGAAGCCATCAGTTTTGCAGGTTGCTATCAAAAAAGTAAAGTTACTGAAGTAACTGTCAAGAGAGAGCATAGCGTATGATAGAATAATGTAAATTTCTAAACACAAATACGTAACGGTGACACGCTCATGACACCTTCAATTTCTCGTTGTTATTATTCAGTGGAACACAGCTTGAAAAAAACTGCGGTAAAACTATGTTATCGTAAACAAATAATTTATATCAGGAGGTAATAGTATAGTTTTTTAAATAATTAATACTGTAGAATCGGCACAATCTACTGATTAGAAATTAGAATACAATAAATGCGAGAGAAAAAATAATTAAAAACATCACATTCAAGCATAATTCAACAGGCAAAAGATAGAAATAGATAACACGACGGTGTTTACTAAGAAAAAATAAAATACAATATAGGAAGTTCATCGTAAAAGAAAGCGACAAAACTATAGAAAAACAAGCAAAAATTAAAAAATTTCTATTTTTCGGGTTAAAAGCAAAAATGTTTATTTAGTAAAACAATACGTCAATCGAAAGTCTTCTAAGCTTTATATCACATGCACAATTATAGTTATCTCCTAGTTAGTAAAATAATTCATAATTTCATTGAAATAATATATTAGTTTACCTATTAGAAGATAATTTTAACCAACTGCAATTGGTCATATACATATGCTAATATTGATTTGGTACCTGGCTGCTTTAAGATTTTGCACTGGTATGTAAGTCAATCATCTTCAGGAATACAGTCTTTCACCATTTGCTCAATATTTGAACTTTTTTTGGCCATCGACAAGTCGTGGAATTTATCAGCCATTTTTTAAACACAACTTTGCGTTTTTTCCTTTTAGCAAATTCGACGCAAACAAATTTTTTCATTTCTTATCTTGCAGAAATTTGTAATTAAAAAAAAATCTTATGTAAAGCTTTTAATCAAGAATCTGCGTGCGAAAAAACATATTAATCAGATTTTTTTCCATTATTTGCAAAAACTTTATAAAAAAATAAATAGATAACATTTTTTAAAAAACAATTATGAGGCGTTAAAAGATTTCTATCTAGCATACGTATATTTTTTCTTTTGCAATAGACCCTGCCAAAATATTTTTTTTAAAGGATACTATTTTTTATGGATATTACGTTCGACAAAAAGCTCCTGACTATAATTTATCAAATGAGATTTAAATAAAATATGACCTTTATTCTATTGATATCAGTAAAAATCACAGGTCCAGAGAGCGTAGGATTTTTGACCGACATTTTCTCCAGTCCAACAAAAATTCGAATCTAAAATAACCATCGTGCTTCAATTAACAAATAACGACTCTACAGGGCGATTCAAAGAACTTAGACTCCCTTATACAAAATAACAGCGTACGGCAGCCTTCCGAACGACTTGTTCTCTGACTGAGTTTTTGTAGTTATAGAAGCAAGCGCTAGAACCATCACAATAAATAATTAAGCACGTGGCGATTAAGTGACGTTGAGGAATTTTGCAATCGTCGCACCAACAATGCCTTTCTAATTAGTTCACACTGTACTAAAATACAACAATGCAGAGCAAACACAATAAGACTTCAACCCAAATAGCACATCCTAATGGAAATTAAATGGTCTGACCTCGAACAAAAAGATAATGACTTTAATAGAAACAATAACTAATTACGAAATTAAAACTTTAAGAAAGGGCCGATTGCGAAACAACCATACTTATTAACCGTACTAATTCTGCTCACATACATATCAACCGCCGTACTAATTCTGCTCATCATAACTCTTTTTATTTATGTACCATGTCTTCAATGACATTGCAACAATTTATTTCCGATTTTTATTAACTTTTAATATTAATTAAACCCTATTCCGAATGGATTTTTTGGAAACTTGTCAATTACTAGTGTTAGAATTTTCATTCAAGTTTGTATGAAAAGGGAATTTTATACTCTTTTAATATAGATACTTAAATGCTGCATTTAAACATTATTTGGGATTAAAAAAGCGAGTTTTCAAAGGGTAGTCAATTTTTGTAAATTGGCTGAAAAGGAGAGAGCGATTTGAGAGAATTAACGACTTCGGCTGTTTGTCGAACGTCATTAATCCGTAAAATTAGAAGTAAGAATGCTGACAGCTGAAATCCACTTCGCAAGATTATTACTGTTTACTGAAAAAGAAATTCTACAACAGCAAATCTGCTAAAAGCTGGTTTTATTAGTGCTTACAACGCTTTGATCATGGACTTCTAGTCCATGCTTTGATCTTTGCTATTGATCAAATAATTTTTTAATTTCACTCCCTTTCGTGAACAATTTAGGCAAGAAATTTTATAACATTAAAAGAAAGGCAAATCATTACACAAAAATATTGTGTTTGTAGTTTCACGTCGCAGGGAACTCACCTTAATTTTACCTCACTATAAAAGAATATTTCGACTTGACTAATTTATTTAGAGTTAATTGCTTTTGATCAGATCGATTTTTTTAATTTTACAGAAATCTTTTTTATGTCGAATGCTTCTTTTTTTGGTTAAGTACGCTAATTCAATAATAAAATATTTGTTTATTAAAATTTTGCTAACGTTTTGTGACGTAATTCTTAAACTTTTAATTGTTGTACGGCTTGTTAAATTATTTTTAGTTAAGTCTAGTTTTGGTAAGAGTTACAAAAAGTTAAAATTTTTTAAAAAAGCAATTAAATCACCATCAACTTAAATTTCAACTGTGACGAGTAATGTAACTTTGTTCAAAACTTATGACACCAACATTTTTTTGCGATAGAAATTATTCAAATGATTGTCCAAATTTCAACATTATAGTTTGAAAAACAAAAACACCAGTACAACCACAGAACGATATTGCACTCAAGCAGTGGCATGCAGTGACCTCTGAAACTAACCATGCACTTGCTATGCCAAAGCTGGTCATGCAATTGGGTATTTTATGGGTAGTTAATGAGTAGGACATGCATTATTTTATGGGTAGGGTAGGGCAAAAAATTGTTTGGGATTCTAAGACATCAACCAATTTTTGTCCCAAAATCATGTTGTTCTCTAAAAAACATAAGGTTTCCACATGAAATCAGACTCGGATTTTTTACTTTTCTTCCCAAAATCATGGTGTTCTCTAAAAAAAAGGTCTTTGCCTAAAATCTGTCCCAGAGTTTTCACTCTTCATCCTAAAATTGTAGTATTCTCTAAAAAAAAGTCTTCGCCTAGAATCACCTCACCTTTCTCTAATTTTGTCCCAAAGCAGCAGTGTTCATTATTACGTTCAGAAATAAAGGTCATCGCGCAAAAGTTCGTTGGTCATGCAAAGCATGACTTGCATGCCCTGACCGCACGCCACTGCACTCAAGCACAGCTCAATGTGTTTAGTTTGAATGTTTTTTGAGTTTGTTTATGTGAATTTTTGAAAACTGTTACCAGGCTGAACGAAAGATTGGAAGCGCCATTTCAATGCTATTTCTTTTTTTTCATTCCGGGACCTGATATTTCTGATATACATATTTCACACCGACGTTTTTATGATTGAGGAGGAAATATCAATAACAAAGTGATATAAACACTTGGTTCCTCAGCGTTTTTGCCAAGTATCAACTTTATTTTTTGTAGAATTTCACTGGTTAGACCAGTGGTTCTCAACCAGGGTGCCATTTACGTTTCGTTAGGGTGCCGCAAGCTATTGCACATTATTCACTAGTCCAGAAATAAGGTTGAGTGTTGTGATGTTATCTTGAACTGTAAGCTTCAATGTTACTACATACATCAGTGTTTCTCAACCTGTGTGCAGTGGTGGGCAGTACCGCGGTACCTTAGTACACGGTTCTGTACCGCGGTACTTTTTAAGTACCGGTACCGAGTAATTTTAATTCTAGGGTCATTGAAAGTTTTTTTGCAAGCATTGTGACATGTTTTTATTTTCCGTTTCGATTGCAGCTTCAAAGGAGTTTCTTGATTTACAGTAGTATTATCACAAATTGACATTTGTCATAGTTAAGTGTTTACCAGTACTTTCCCATCTTTCCGATACTAGTTACTAGTTAATTTCAAGTAAGGTCAGGTTTAGGAATGCTCTACACACTTCATAGCCAGTAGTCCTTTTGCAACTTTTTATTCAGGCTTAGCTTACTCAGGCTAGTAGGGTAGTCTGGGTAGACTAGCATTTTAGTTATATCTCAAATAAAAACTAAAAAAGTAAATTAAAAATTCCAACGCACTACAATATCTTGACATCTTTGAAAGCAATTATCTGCTAGATCTTCTGGTTGCTTGCGGGCCCGCATACAGTATATAGCATTAAATAAGCAGGTACGGTATCGCTTAAAAGTTGCCCTTAGTATAACGCCTTCAACGTTTTTGTACGAGTCTGGAGAATAAATAGAGTTGAAATACGATAAAAATTAATAAAATGTTTAAATCTTGAAAATGAGTGATGGATTTCTGTATGAAGCTTATTTTGTCTTATTTTTTCCATCAATCTTTAAATGTGCATAGAAAAAGAAACAAAATTAAAATTGGTTGAAAAAATATTGTTTTAATTTATCGGTTTAAATATCAGGTTTTGTTTTGATTAAATTGAAGAAAGATCGTTAATTACTTATGCGCTTGAAGTTTTAGATTATATAATTAATTGTATCATTTTTTTATACGCCAGCGTCAGTCTATGTCATTCGACCTTTACATACTGTACATATCCAATGTCTGTGTTTTTCTTGAAAGTTTATTGAAACTCCAATTTTTAATCAATTTTAACAGAATAAAAAAAGGTTTCTGAAGTGAAATCAACCATTAAAAATTCTAGTTACCACAAAAAATAACACAATCGTTTTTAAGTTTTAATATGGAACTTAACGGAAAACACACCAACAGAGGTAATTTGACTTGTTTTTATTTAAGCAGATGTCACATCAAATGTAGCAGAGTTAAAAGATCCCTGCTCCAGCTTTTTTCTCATGTTTTTGCTTGCAACAAGAACAAGCAGTGGAAATTATTTTACAACACTACGCACCGGTATTAAAATTTAGCATAAATGACTTGGCGTGAATAACTATTTCATTTTTATATCTTATTTTCTGTACAGTACAATATCTAGATAGGTATGCGTTCATTTTTCCTCCTTGTAAGTTTATGTTAGAAATAACTCTAAATAGAATAGCATACTTTTCTTTGTTGCACTGAGCGTGTAATGAAAATGACCAAAAAATCGAATATATAGATTTATCTAAAAAGTGAAATTTTAAGAGATATTTGTCGCAGTTTGCTTGGGGTAATCGAAAATTATCAAAGGATTTCCGTCCTGTGCTGGGGACTGTATCGAACATTTACGCAAACAAGGTCAAAAGACATTCGAATAGACTATATATTGTGCTATGCTTGAATGCAATATCATTAATTGGTTGTATCGATGTTTTATTTTTTATTCTAATGTCAAAATTCGTACTATAAATTAAATAATTCTGAAAGAAAAAAATACGGGGTCGTAAGTTTTGACCAAATCAATATTAAAATTCAAAATTATTCTCGGTAGAAATTCATTTCGATGATAATGACTGCTTTGGAAAATGTTAGGTTAGTTTATACTCTGACGCAGGGATGCTGGATCTTTTAACCATTATGGTCCAACTTTTGTCGAAAAGTTTATTGCGGGTAGCAATCGGTGCAAAAATCACAGTATTTTCTTTTTTGTCTTTACTTAATTTTAATGTGTTATTTTTGAATAAACCTCCTTGATAACAGGAATTCGGACCAAAAATTTAGTTAAACACCAAACAAAAAAGGTCACCAGTATAATATACCTATGTGTTTTATTATAAAAAGCGAAAAATCTCTACTGAGACGAAAAGTATACATTTCGAGTTTTTTGCGTGTCATTAAATTGATTCAAAGCATTACAATAATTTGATCAATTAAATAATCATAAATTCTTTGGCGAGCTTCAACAATAGACCTTGCGGGTATCGTGTTGGGCAGCCCTACTCTGACAAAATGTAAATAATTCAATGTACAGTAAATTTGAAATCAAAAAATATCGCTAGAGCATTAGTCAAGTTCGACTATAAAATATTATATGTAGGCTAGACTAACCAACTAAAAAAGAAAAGCTTGCAAAAATTCAAAAAAATTAATTTTATTAAAGTAATCATAATCAATCCTAACTGAATTTTTTAAATTAGGCTTATTATAACATTTTGCAATAATTATAAAAAAGTACAATGTGACACTTAAAATTTCAATTTTTTCTTGGAATGAATTGCATTTCTTTTTATTGTATAAGTTCATTTCCAAAATTGTTAAAAAAGTCTAATGAATTTTGAAAACATTTGTTGAGGCTCTAAGATCGAAGTATTTTAATAATGAAATCAGATTTTGCTGAAATAGAGTTTCTTCCGTGAACTGCAGTAACCTCCCTAAGGGGATTACAACTGTGAAATATTTTTACTTTTAATCATAAGATCAATCAAACCGCCGAAGTCGTTAACTTTCTGAAATCAATCTCTGCTTTTTACGATATGGCCAATTTACGAAAATTGACTACTTTCGAAAACTCGCTTTGTCAATCCGAAATAATATTTTATTACAACATTTATAGTTCGTATCTCTATCGAAAGAGTATAAAATTTTTTTTCTATACAACCTTGAATGAAACTTTTAGGGCTACTAATTGTAGAAATATAAGCAAAGAGCGCGGGCACTTTCCGTCTCGCCTCCCCTTACAGTGGTACAAGTTTTCTTAAAAGCCCAGTCTGAATAGAGTTAACGCTCGCTGCGGGAGCATTTTTAAATGCTAACCCAGGAACGTCCAAACGTTTTTGATCCGAGGGCCATTTTGGCTTATTAAAAGTATTGGCGGGCCAAACAAATAAAACACCCCAATTTTTGTCCCAAAATCGTAGCGATCTCTAAGAAAAAATGTCTTGAATTCGAATCTTTTCCCAATTTTCTGAATTTCATCCCTTGTTTTTTAAAAAAAGATCTTCACTACAAGTCAATCTCGGATTTCATGATTTTTGAAAACTAGCGATCTCGGAAAAAACAAGATAAAAGGAGGTCTGCACATAGAATCTGTCTTTGATTTCTGGCTGGATTTCTGCCAAAATGATGCATGGTCACCGCACAAAATGATGCATGGTCAGTGGTCACTGCACATGTACAAAAATTGTGCATAGTCACTGTTATGAGTTCCACTAGTATCTGCAGTTAGCTCTTTTATTTATACGGAGTTACACGATAGCTATACGACTGAACCTGTAAGTTATACTAATAATTTATCACGCGGTTAACCACACTTATCAAACCAGAGAGAAGAAGGCAGTAGAGCCGTGCGCTATGACGTCACATACTATAACAACCCCCTTTTAAGAAGCTTTTTAGCGAAAAGGTTGTCTAAGAAAAATATTAGTACGTTGTACGAGCCCGATTAATAAACATGCAACAAACTATATACAATACGGCACAAGCGTTATGAGTTTTACGCTACTTCATACAAAATCCCTTAAATGATCAGGAAAGCGTTTTTGTCTCACGCTTCGCCGCGAGGTTGGAGATGGTGGGAAGACTTCATCTTCAAAATGGATGTGACGTTCGTCTGATGTCATCATTTCCTCTTTGGGGTCTCCCCCTTCGGTGGGGAGAGGGCGAATAAAACGTCTATTGCGCCAACAGACTCGACCGCTCGGTAGTTTTATGTGGTAGTCGCGGTTTCTCCCGACGCCGATGATGAATCCCGATCGCAACCATTTTTTTGTAATATGGTCTTGAATTCGAACATGTTGTCCGATTTTTAGTGGATTGAGGTGTTTTGCGCATTTATTGTATTCGGTTTCTGCAGCCACTTGTAGATTTGATAAAGCTGCGTCCCACTTGTCGAATTTGTTTTGCCAATCTTCCTTGAAATATTTCAGTTTAGCTGGGACGATTGAACGTAGCGGGGCGCCGTATAAAATTTCGGCTGGTGATAACCCATGAGCCTTGGGTGTGTTAACCCATTCGATTAGGCCGCTGCTAAATTCATCGCAGTCGAGACTACCATGTTCAGCAGTTTTGGCAACAAGGTGCTTCATGGCTTTCACTGCTGCTTCTGCGTGTCCGTTTGACTGTGGGTAATGTGGAGTACTTATGGTGGAAGTTACTCCCCATTTCTTGAGAAACTGTTGAAACTTGCTTGATGTGAATTGCGGTCCTCCATCAGTTCTGATTCGTACTGGTACCCCTGTGTCCACGAAAAATTTTCTTATAGTGCTGATTATCTGATGTGAACTAGGGTCATGAGAGAACTCGCTGAGCTTAATCCATCCCGACAGACGGTCTACATAAACCAGGTAAGTCTTACCGGCATAATAAAATAAATCTGCAGATACGTCTTCAAAGGGTCTTGATGGGAGGGGATCGCGTTGTAATGGTTCCTGTTGCAAGCTTGGCTGGTGCTCTTGGCATTTCGTGCAGGCTTCGACGGTATTTTTGATGTCGCTATTGATTCCTGGCCAGTACACTATTTGACGCGCTCTTTGTTTTGTTCTTTCGATGCCTTGATGTGAGGCATGTAGCTTTGTCAGTATTTCTTTTCTTTTCTGTACCAGCACCACAATGCGATGGCTGTTCAGGAGAATTAATCCATCTTCGAAAGTAAGCTGATCTTTCAGCTTTTTGAAAGGTTGAGCTAATGGATATTCGTTTCCTTTTGAGAAGTTGCTTTTAATAGCAGTGATTAATTGTTGTGCTGCTTCGTCCTGCTGAGTACTTTCTTTTAAGTCTTCCAGCATTGGATCGATAAATGTTTCTTTTGTGACTTCTGGGTCTTTTCCTCTCAGAATTGTAGAAACGTTTTTGCAAATCATTCTGGTTGTGTCTACGTTTATGATATCTTCTGGTTCTGGGTCGCGGCACGGTGCTCGTGACAACGCGTCGGGGATCACATGGTCTTTGCCTTTTCTCCAGGTGGTGTGGAATATAAAAGCGCTGAGTTTTTCTTTAAGTCTCTGAATCCTGGGATTATCCACCATATCGAGTGTCTGGGTATTCAGGATTGACTCTAATGGCTTGTGATCTACTATCAGCTCGAAATTGGGTAAGCCTTGCAGATATATGCGGCATTTACGCATAGCCCAAACAACAGCGAGCAATTCCAGTTCAACCATAGCGTAGTTGGCCTCAGTCTCAGTTATAAAACGTGATCCTGCTTGAACCAATTTCCACGTTTCTTGATGTTTTTGTAAAAGTGCAAAACCTAGACCTTTCAACCGAGATGCATCTGTTTGCAGCATCGTTTCCAGATTGGGGTCGAATGCAACCAAAATATGGGGGCTACAAAGAATTTCTTTTGTCTTTGTAAATGCTTCTTCATGCTGGGGTGACCAGAGAAAAGCATTTTTTGGTTTGAGCAAGTCCTGAAGTGGACCTGCTGCTTCACTGAGTAGGTGAGTAAATCCGCCCAGCTGGTTTGCCATACCCATAAAAGATCGTAATTCAGTTATGTTTGTTGGAGCAGGGAATTCAGAGATTGCTTCAATTTTTGTGGGGTCTGCTTTAATACCCTCGCTGCTCACTATATATCCGACATATCTCACAGCACTTTGTAGTAACTGCACTTTCTTCGGATTAAGAGTAATACCGTGTTCTCGACATCTGTTTAGTACAGCCACTACGGTATTCAAGTGCTCCTGTGCGGTTTCGCCTTGAATAAGAATGTCATCTACCACTTTTTCGACTTTTTCAATGCCTTGTAGAGCTTCATCGCCTCTTGCGCAATATTCGTCTTGAGAAGAAGCTAGTCCCATCGGAGCTCGAAGGAATTTAAATCTTCCAAACGGCGTAATGAATGTGGTAAAGTCTTGACTTTCTTTTTCTAAAGGTACTTGCCAGTATCCTTTAGTGGCGTCTAATGTTGAGAAAAATTTAGACGAAGAAGAAATATTCGAAATAGCTTCAGCAGGTGATTTAGATGGATGATATGGACGGCGTACGTATTTGTTCAATTTCTGCAAATCAATACAGAGACGAATTCCACCATTGGGTTTTTGTACAACGACCATAGGGTGCACCCAATCAGTTGCTTCTGTTACTGGTGCAATGACTCTGGCTTGTACAAGTTGGTCAAGCTCTGTCTTCACCATCCTTCTGAAAGCTAAAGGTATTTGGCGTGGAACAGGTAAAGCAAATGGAACAGCATCATCTTTCAAGGAAATTTTCATGGGTTTACTGTTCATTTCCCGTAATGTTGTGTCTTCAGAAAACACATCGCTGTACGATTTTATCAACTTGTTCTCAATTTTACTAATTTCTGCTTCAGTTGGGTTCTCTGATATAATGAATCTTGTGTTCTCTGCTTTTAATATGCTTGCTAATTTTCGAGGTGTTTTTGATGAATTTATCGGTTGAGGATACGTGTCAGGTAGAATGTTAACCTGTTGACATACGTACCAAGCAAGCAAAAAATCTTCTACCTCAGGACAGACGTAAATGGTTTCTTCCACGAATCGGCCGCAGTATTCGATAATGCATGGGAAGGTCCCCACGCATGTTACGGTCTGCCGATTTACTGCACTAAGAGTGTCTTGACTTGGCGGCATTAAATTGTCAAGGTCTATTCCGAGCCGTTGAATGATGTTTACCCCAACAAGACTTGCTTCGGCACCTGTGTCTGGTGTAGCTTCTGTGGAACCTAACGGGTTACGATGTTTAAGAGAAAAAAGATTAACAGTTATTTTGGGCGCCGCGGAGTTAGCAAAATTTGCATTAGCATTGCATCTACGCTTTATTTGTCCCGTTAACTTTTTCTTCGTTTCTTCGCGTCTGTTAAACCCGGGTTTGTTGTGAAAGCACACTGATGTAAAGTGACCTTTTTTGCGACATATTAAGCACTCTGTATCCTTTGCGGGACAGTGGGTTTGACCTTTTGGTGGGCAGGTCTTTTTACCGCATTTTGTACAGGGCTTTTTATTGCGCTCTTTAGATTTAGAGAAATTTCGACAAAATTTGCTTTGGTACGCTCTTCTCTCATTCAGCTGTCGGCTTATTCGCGCGTCGTCTAGTTTTGCTGACTCTTCCGATCTGCATAAATCAGTGACGGTCTGAAGATCAGGTAATGGGGACATGGCTAGGAGCTTTGTTCGAGTCTCTTTGTCATATATTCCCGACATGATTTTTGTGACTAAACGACGATTTAAACATTCATTGCACAAGTCTGCGTCTCTTGCCAAAGTTTTAATCTGTCTTGCCAATTTCCTCGTACATATCCTGTACAAGTCACACATACTTTTTCGCTATTCCTGATTTTCTCATAGGGTACCACAGCTCTTCCTGCGGAACCCTGTTGTAAGCTTTCTCTAGCTCCACGAATACACAATAGCTCTCTTTGACCTTCCCTGTACTTTTCCATCAACATTCTCAAAGCAAACATGGCATCAGTGGTTCCCTTTCCTGGCATAAATCCATATTGCTGTTTAGTGATCTCTACTATATCCCTTAGCCTGGCTTCAATAATTCTTTCCCGTACTTTCATTGTGTGGCTCATTAGCTTTATTCCTCTGTACTTTCCACAGCACTGTGCGTCCCCTTTGTTTTTATAGATTGGGATAAGCACACTCCATCTCCATTCTTCTGACATCCGTTCACCCACTAATAGTCTGTTGAACAGTCTGGTCAAAAATTTTATCTCCATCTCTCCCATGCACTTCCAAACTTCTATTGGCAACTCATTTGGCCCAACCGCTTTACCTTTTTTCATCCTTCTGTACTGACACAATTTACCTCTTCGTTAACCACTTTTGCTTTCTCTGTCTTAGGGTCTCTGTTATTTTCTTCGTTCATCAGTTTTTCAAAGTACTCCTTCCATCTCTTTAACACTGCCTCTTAACATTGGCCAAATTGTAGGAAGCGAAAAGCATAAACGCCAAAAAGCAACCCACTCCAAGTTTTACTTGCTTGCTTTCTTTCAATTTGATTTTTTAATTGTTTAAACAGGTTCCAATTTTATTTTTTTATTACTTAAACAGGTTTCAAGAAAGACAAACAAGGCGATCAATTTTTACAATTTCACTGTTGTGAAGCATTTTATTCCTGGTTAAGAAATGCTTTGCAGTTGAAAATCTAAACAACATAGTTAAGCACTTTATGATGAAGATTTTTTGCGTTACTTTTCTGCTTTTAATGTTGTTTTCTTTATTACCGGTGAAGGATATGTCCATGAGCTGCAGCTCCAATGCTCGTTTTTACTATCTGTTTTTTCTAATTTAATATATCGTCATCACGTCAAAATGTCATGCTCTGTACTTATATTTAACAATGTTGGCTATCAGTATATGTTTGCTGGTTATCAATTTATAGTAATGGCCATCATTTATTTCATTAAATTTGACTAAATAAGTGAAAATGAATTAAGGTGGCAATTTGTTACTACCTCCTGTACAGGTCATTAAAAGTCGTTACTTCGTTATTGGAATTCTATACACTGTAAGAAAAAAATCGCTAATTTGCAAAAATGCTGAAAAAAATATGGCAGTTTTTGGAAAGTTTTATAAAACGTTTTTATTATAAGAATTAAGCATTGAAAAATGTTGACAGACAATGCAAAAGTACAGTACATACGTGTACATTAAAATTTGCGGTGCCATCAACAAATTCAACCATAAGCGGCCATTGACTGATGCGCTGTACATTTATTCTTTTTTGTCGTAATTTTTAGAATTCGGAATTTATTCGTTTGCTTTTATGGCACATTACTGTGTAGTTTAGTTTTACTGCTTTGTTTCTATTTGATTTTATTGTTTTACATTTTTTTAAACTGTTTTTACCTTTGTATACTTTTTGAACTTATTATTTTTGTCCACTACCTTACGACGTCTTTCTAAACGATGAAGAACAGCCACCTCACCGTGGTGGTGCAGTCCCCTTCCCTGTACTGGGGAGGGTCGAAATGGCTTGTCAATTCCCCGAGGGTCTCATCCTCGGGCGTTTCCCCCCTGGACAACTCTTCTCGTTTTTTATCCCTCCTGTCCAATGCGCGGTCACATCTGGACAGCATTCTTAATTAATAACATTCCGATAATGACATTGTCTTAACTTGTTTTTTTTTTCGCCAATATCTCATAGATCAGAAGTTATTTTATTTTGTCTTATATAAATGTTTTCGATAACGGCATCATCAAAACAATTTTGCTGCGCGTAGAATTGATTTTATTGTAACTGTTAATTGAAAAGGATTGAAAATTGTGTAATTGTGAGATAAATAAGTAAATTCGTCATTGAATGGTAAGCCTAAAATGGTAAGCCTAATTATTTCCAATGACTTTCTTCACCCAAGGAACAACTTTACTCTTTAACATCTTCAGATAAGCATGTTGGTTAATTTTGACACCAGTCTCAATGAAAATCAAATGGGTTTTGAGACCTGTGGACGTAACCCCTGCCCACACCATTACCGAAGCTGGTTTTTGCCTCCTGAACAAAGTTTGATCTTCAAAAGGCACTGAATCTTTGGATTCAATCCAAATTCGATCATTTTGGCTGTTGTTAATGGCTTGAACGGTGAATAATTTCTCATCTGTCCAGAGAACTTGTGGCCACGTGCCATCAAAGAGCTTATTCAGAAGCATCTTTGATCTTTCATACCTTTTCTTCTTTGTGGTATCACAGAGAAGTTGTCATTTGGTAATTTTGTAAGGCTTGACCTTAAGATCATTTACCAGCACCCTCTGCATAATTGAACAGCTAACATGTGCCTCTTGAGCAAGTTTTCTGGTGCTCTTTTGAGGATTCTATCTCAACTTTTCTCTGATATTTTTAATGAGTTTTTTGTTTTTACAGACCTCTCTGGGATGCTCCTGACCTTTGGTAAGCAGCTGCCAGTCTTTCTGAACCTTTTTGCTGCCTTGTATACACCAGAACGACTTACAGTTCCTTTCAACACTTTGAAAATCTTAGCAGTTGATAGCCCCTTATGACAGTGCATTTGAATGATCTCATTTAAAGTCTTCGCCATGGCTGTAACTTTAATTTTCCACAAATTTTGTAACTTATTAGTAATCTAAGATGATTATAATATAATTCTATAATAAATACAAGTATTTCAGTAGTCGGGAAATGTATTTAAATTTAATATAAATTTTAGTCCACACTTTGCTGGGCCACCCTGTATAAAATTAATTAGTTAAACGATGTTTTTACAGGCATAGAATTGAATTTTATTTAAATGCACTAATTTATGCAAAAAACAGTTTTCTGTTTATTTTAAATATCAGGATTTTTGTTTGTAAAACTAACCTGAATCCCCCCTGTGGTTACTATTGTTTCTTGAATCTTTACCTCAAAAATTTCCAAATGCAATAAGAACAAAATGGAGTCTCTTCAAAAAGTCAACATAACAATTTTTTTCAACAAAACTAATTCTGAATCCCCCTACTGCACCAGGATAGAATAAAAAAAAAAAAACAAGAGGAAAAGGGTCTCTTCAAGAAGCAATAGTAACCACAGGGGAGATCCAGGTTAGTTCCACAAACAAAAATCCTGATATTTAAAATAAACAGGAAACTGTTATTTGCATAAATTAGCATATTTAAATAAAATTCAATTTTACGCCTGCAAAAACATTTACTATTAATCAATATGTTCAATTGATAAAAAAGTTTGGTAATACAACAAAAACCAAACTCTTGTTGATGTAGTTTTGAATAAGTATTGCTATTTATACTGGCATGCACTAGAATACCAATATTAAAATAATTTTTTCAAATTAAAATTCAGTTATTTTGTACTTTTCTGTGCCAGTATAATTGTCACAAACCAAAAGTTTGTTGGCAATGTGGCTGAGTAAATATAGCATTTTATTGATGGCAAATTTGCTTAACATAATCTCTGCACAAAGCCTACTTTTATCATTCATGAAAAACACAATTTGCAAAGCTTTCTATTTTAGGTATTGATATAAAAAAACAAACTTAAACTAAGCTAAAATGGAGATACTAAAGTTTATGATTAATCAAGACAAGATACTAATGTTTCTGAGTATGTTTGACTAGCTCAATATTTATCAATTAATACAAATGCTTGAAGCTGGCTCGTGTGCATTTGTATTTTGATTAATTTGATTGACTTTTTAGTAAGTAACAGTATTGTTGTACAAAGGACAGATTTTACTCATAATTTATTTGTAGTTTTTGATATCGTTAGAAAATCTGATTTTCTAATTAAATTTGTGACTTATTTTGTAAAGTATTTTTCTAAAGTAGTTTTGTAAAGCAATCAAATAATGCAACTTGGAGTGTGAGTTAAACTAGGATTTTATAAAATAAAAGCCATAAAAATAGCTCATGTAATTGTTAGATGTACTGCCAGCTTGTAGGAAATGAAATCAAGCAAATTAAGTTCATACCACAAAAAATTTTTTTGCATAACTTTTCACTGGTAATATTTATATTTTACTACTTTATTTCCTTTATCATTTCTTTTAATGCAGTTTATTTCATAGTAAAGTTTGTATTGCTATACCCATACAGGTTTTACATATGCTTGGTTAGCAATTATAAAAGTTAGTTGATGGTTTTGATGTAGCAATCAAGATTTCCTTTTTTGTTAGTTACCATATGTAAGATTTTTATGATTTAAAAAATATTGGTGTTTTTATTCATGTGTACTTGGTCATGTTTTTCCATTGCTTTCTTGTTTTATAAGACGGCAATTGACTTCTCGTAATCTGCTGGTCTTGCCTTTTTATTAAGCCATGCAAGAAACAGCTGCTTACCAAAAATCGATCTAATCGATCAAAAACACATGTTATTGCAGTATTTGAATTGACTTTTTCCCGGACCCGGAGCGGATCCGGATCTAATAATATTGAAGCAAGGCGGATCCGGTACGGACCCGGTTCTTTTTCTTGCGGAACCGGACCAAATCCGGATCCTACTTTATATGGATCCGATCACTTCTGATCTCGACGAAATTGTGTGTGTTTGCACGCGGCTCTAAAAGTCACGTAATATAATTGAAGCGAAAAAGCCAGAGAACTAAATCGTCGTCGTCGTCGTTTGAAGGGCATCCACTCCAGGTCAGACACAAACAGGAGTGGGGCCGAGGGTTTATCCTTTTACTACCCCAGGCTGCTGCACTGCCTGGATCAGATGCTGGCAGTGATGTCATTAAGCCAGCATCGAGTTTCGTCATCCAAAACCGTCAGACCTCGTGCTCCATGTGGTGCCCGATGTATAGGGCACGCTGTTAGTACATGGTCTGCGGTTTACTCAGAGGCGCCGCACTCGCAATTCGGTGAAGGAGCGAGACCCCATTTGTGCATGGACGAATGGAATCGCCCAACACCAGTCCGCAGGCGGTTGAGCTTAACCCAAGCTGCTCGGGGTAAGCCCATCCCAACAGGCCTGGCACCGGTCTCGGGCACAAAAGCACGGAACCTGGAAGCATTTTCACAGTACTCCGCGTTCCATTTGTGATTTGTCCATTCAGAGCAAGTTTGGCAAGGTTGTCCAAGAGATTCCGCGCACCTGGCACAAACGGGCGTCTGGATCTTAGTTTCACTTGGCCAGTATCCGAAGACCCACTTAAAAGACCATGCAAGATATGATCGGGGTCCAGAGATCTACGGTAAGCCAAGGAGAGTGTCGCTCCCAGTCGGCGAAGCTCAGCTGGCTGGATGCCTGAGAGTACAGGTAGGTGGTCCGTTGGAGTGGGACGCAGGCATCCAGTGACTATGCGCAAGGCGTCGTTCAAGACACTGTCAATGAGGCGAGTGTGAGCACTGCGACACCAGACTGGCGCACAGTACTCAGCTGCTGAGTAGACTAGAGACAAGGTGGCTATGCGTAGTGTTTTAGCACCAGCACCCCCATCCCGAGCCCACGAGTCGCCTCAGCAGTGTGACGCGCGATGATAGTTTTTTGCGCAATGCCACTAAATGGTGACGAAACGTGAGCGATCTGTCCAGTTTTACCCCAAGGTAAGTAGGGGTTGGACAGAACGGTAAAAGTCTACTGTTGTTGTAGACCTTTAGCTCACGTTTGGCCTTTCGGTTATTTAAGTGAAAGGCTGCCGTCACCGACTTAGTGTGACTGAGCTTCAACCTCCAAGTCTGGAGATACGCTGAAAGTGTGGACATGTCTTGACTTAGAGTCCCCTCCAAGTCCTTCCAGTTTCCAGAAGAATGCAGCAATGCTAAATCATCAGCATAAGCAAACTTTCTGAAAATCATGGAAGGAAGATCGTACGTATAGATGTTAAATAGGAGGGGAGCCAAGACCGATCCCTGAGGAACGCCGTTTTTAAGACGGCGTAGCCTGCTTTGCTTGCTGTCACCGGTGGTAAGGGTGAAACTTCGATTTCGGACAAGCTCCATAATCATTTTGACCATGTGCCTATTCGAAAGTAGTCTCAGCAGCTTGCAGGTAAGGCCACGGTGCCAGACAGTGTCATAAGCAGCTGTCAGATCGATAAATACGGCACCGGCCTTCTTTTTAGCCTCGAAAGAATCCTCGATGTTCTGGGTTAGCAGAACAACTTGATCTACAGTTGACTTCCCGCGTCGGAACCCAGCCTGCTCTTTAGGGAGCAGTGGATCGATTAATGGTTGAACGCGGGCGTAGATAAGCCTCTCGAGGATCTTGTAGGGGACACAGAGCAGAGATATCGGTCGATAACTCTTTGGATCCCCCACGGGCTTTGCTGGTTTTGGGATCGCGACCACAAGCGCTCTTCTCCAGATCTTGGGAATTTTGAGTCGGCGCAAACAGGAAGAAAGGAAGTCACATAACCAGGACTTCAAAGCAGCTCCGGCATGGAGTATAAGCTCGGGGCAGATGGAATCAGGTCCCGGAGCTTTACCTGGTTTTAAATGTTAAAGGGCAGCAGCAAATTCTCTCTGTAAAAAACTGTCAGAGATATTTACTGCGTCTGGTGTTGTGGCCCTCCAAAGGTCAGACACTTCTTTACAGACAAGTCGAGATGACTTGCGGTCAACAGCCTCGTATTTCCCATTTCTAACCAGCTGAGATGCAATAGCATCGGCTGAAACGGGACAGTGACGAGGAGAGTGTCGTGACCTACCAGTAAGGTTGTTCAAAATACTCCACGCTTTTTGACTAGAGTATGAGAAGTCAATGCTCCGAACTGCCTCGGACCATCGATCCCTCCGCTTTCTATCAAGCTTGGCAAGCAGAGCTGTAGCAGCTCAACTTGAGTCGTCTCCCTGAGGATACTGCAGAAAGGTTTTATAGAGGGATTTACACTCTGCATCCCAACACGGAATATAGTTGTTTCGATACCCGCGTGGAATAGTCTTTTTGGCTGCTTTCTTGATGGTGTTACAGAAGGCCTGGTAAGCCGCATCCACATCAAGTGAATCAGGCGGCAACAAAGTCTTTGCGAATTTATTCGTCAAAGCAATGTAGTGACTCCATTTGGCCTTGCGGAAGTTCCATCGCTTAACAGGCATGCTTGGCACTGCCATAGCAAACCTTGGTGGTGTAATAAGCGAAGGTCGATGTTGTGACCTGGGGAACTTGTCAAGGACACGTCTATCCGGTAAGCGACTGTTTGGACCTACGCTAGCGAAAGCTAGATCTGGATTAGTGCCAGTGTTCCAGCGGCCGGAATAAAAACTGGCAGCGTCCTTGGCATTATATAGGAGGGCAAGACAATTAATACTTACCCATCCAGCCAAGCACTCACCGTCCGGACTGTTGTCGTCGTAACCCCAGTCAGCATGACGACAGTTAAAATCGCCAGTGTACAGACGGGGGTGAGGATACACTGGGAGATCCAGGGTTCGCAATCGCGTTGGCGGTGGTTTGTAGATGTTGACTATTTTATAGCCATCAACGTCCACACACAATCACTCGATCTCCGATGTTGGTGGAGATTGGTCCAAAAGCGTGTATCTCAGTCGCTCGTGGACAAACGTGGCAAGGCCATGCTTCCTGCTTAAAGAAGACCCAGCTAGTTGGTAGTTTGGTAGTACCAACTTCTCTGCATCAGTGCAGTGGGTCTCCTGCAGTAGGATGACGAGTGCCTCAGACTGCATAGCGAGGTGATGAAGAACGTTCATCTTGCTTGCAGTGAGGCCTTCGATGTTCAGCTGAAGAATAGTGGGTCTTCGGAACTTGTTGGCAATGTGCCCTGAAAAGGGCAGTTTTATCCTAGCATTTCCCCGTCCTGAAAAGGACGTTTGCCGATTAGCAGACCCATACTGAACATCGGAATGGGTGGATACCCTTCCGTTTTGGTAGGTTCGGTTTCGGTCTGTCATTTTAAATTAATGAACAGACTTACTCACGGCCCAGGCTGCGTGAAAGCACCTACCATCTGGGCCACTAAATAATCGCACAATGAAAAGAAAATTTTCCGCGTTGAAACGCAAACAATTGTTTGTGCAGCCAATCGTTTGCAGTCGCTAATCCTTTGCGCTGAAGCGTAGCATTGCACTAATTTGCATGCTATGCACGCGATGCAAAACAGGAAGCCGACTGAGTCGGTTTCCCTGGAGCGAAACAGTCCAGTTCCTACTAATCTTTATAAATAATCATATAAAAACATTATATATTATAAGTTATAACAAACCTATTCAAATCATTTGAATGTTTTTGCATACCATGTCAGATTGGAATTAGCAATAATATTTAATAATCAACAAAAAAACAAAAATAATATTTCTTTAAAAAAATATAATTATTTATCGATCAAAAACAAAAAAATCACAAATACTTACTCTGTACAAAGTATTTTCTTTTTAATCATATCAATTGATTTTCTGTGACTATTTTCCATTTCCTTAAAACAAGTAAAGCAATTACTAGATATAGATATTGATAATTTTAAATATAAGATGTTTTCGCTAAAAATACAAAATAGTGAAATTATAATCAATGAATACTTTCATGGAAATGTGTTAATCAGTTAATTATTGCACATCTACTTGTAAAAAAGAAGCTAAACAACTTTTTGTTTTGACAGTGTCACAGCTCATCATAATCTTCATCAGTTATCCCATTGGAAAAATCAGACTTGCAAAGTTGCAATCTGGTATACTTTTTAAACTAAAGGCAATCACTAGTACCTTTTAATATTCACTACTATTAAGTTTGCACTTGTCAAACAAAACTTTATTGTTACTCATTTACAA
This sequence comes from Diplosoma virens, assembly GCA_963680785.1. NCBI lineage: Eukaryota > Metazoa > Chordata > Ascidiacea > Aplousobranchia > Didemnidae > Diplosoma > Diplosoma virens. The sequence continues at coordinate 18,662,028 of OY796896.1, forward strand.
AAATACTTTTTAATTCATATTTCGGATCTCTTTTACTATCGGCCGTCACCTTCATTTTTAAAACTTTTTTCTTCTCTCGTTTCTAAAACGCTCTCTCGTTTTCGCTACTCTCACTCACTTTTCTCTTTTCTTTCTCTTTTAACTAAATGATAATCGGTCATAAAACCAAGCCAAACTTTAATAAAAACACTTTAAACATTTTGTTTATATTTTTTATCACTTTATTTTAAATTAATAAACATCGATAACGTGATTTTAAATCAAAATATTCAATTTAAATGCTGTTTTCGTTTTGATTTGTGCGACGGATTACAGTAAAACAGATGATAATCGGTGATCTGGACAAGCTAAGCTTTGTTAAATAAAATACTTCAAACGTCTTTTTTATAATTTTTATCACTTTATTTTAAATTACTAAACATGGAAACGTGATTTTAGACCAAAATATTCAATTTAAATGCTGTTTTCGTTTTGATTTGTGCGACGGCTTACAGTAAAAGAGATATTTAAACAGTGATACTTGAGCGACGGCTTGGAGTAAAAGAGATATTAATGGGTCATAAAACCAAGCCAAACTTTAATAAAAACACTTTAAACATTTTGTTTATATTTTTTATTACTTTATTTTAAATTACTAAACATCGACAACGTGATTTTAAACCAAAATATTCAATTTAAATGCTGTTTTTGTTTTGATTCGCCTTTGGTTAAGAGAACGCCGTAAATCTCCGGGTTGTATAAAAAATTTAAGTAGTAATTTGACAATTGAAGAAGACGCTCTACGGTTTGGTCTTGATAACCATATTTTACCAAAAAAACTACGAACAGATGATATCAAAGCGCAGATAGAAAAACTGTTTTATTTTATCAACAAGGAGAATAAACTTATTGACGACAACTTTAAAGACGAAGTCAAATTTATGTTCAAGAAATTCGTTAATGCCGGTAAGAGAATTTGTGCTCACCCCAAAAACGCAGCTCTTCATAATACCTTAAAAAGATAACTCCAGAATTAAAGTTTGTAAATTCGATAAAGGGAAAGGGGTAGTCATTTTGGACAGCCATGACTACTACGCAAAACTGAATTGCATAATCAATGATAGCTCAAAATTTCATAAAATTAATCAAGACACCAAAGTTCATCCGATAATTAAAAAAGAAAAATCCATTAATTATTATGTCAACAAATATCTAAAATCATATGGAAGTGAAAGAGTAAAAAACCTCATTCCGAAAGGCAGTAGTCCAGGAAAAATGTACGGTCTCATCAAAGTCCACAAAAATAATAACCCAGCAAGACCAGTGATATCGATGATTGGCACCCCAGAATATCAACTTGCCAAATTTCTTGATTCAATAATCAAAAGTTACATACCAGATTCATACATGTTACATTCTACTGATCACTTTCTTGATGAATTAAATAACTTCCAATTTAAAGCGGATCACAAACTTGTTAGCTTTGACGTTCAATCTCTGTTCACAAATGTTCCTCTGGATGAAACCATTAATATAATTGCTGACTACATCTACTCAAAAAATAACCAGATAAAAGACAATCTACCTTCAATGAAAAAAGAAGTATTTATAAAATTGCTGCGTTTGGCCAACCAAGGAATGTTTTTATATAAAGACAAATTATACCAACAACATGATGGTGTCAGTATGGGTTCTCCACTGGCTCCGACTTTAGCCAATTTTTTTCTTGCCCACATAGAAAATAAGTTATTAGGGAAACAATTAGACTTTCACCCAAAATTGTATTCTAGATACGTTGATGACATATTTGCTGTATTTGATAACTCTGATCACTGCACTAAATTTCTCGATTTGCTTAATTCTCAACATAATAATATTAAATTCACAGTGGAGCTCCCTTCTGACACCATACCATTTCTTGACGTTGAAATTAGGCTCAATGAAACAGGGATTGATACTTGGGTATATAGAAAACCTACAAACACCAATCTAATTTTGAATTTTAACGTGCTGTGTCCCACTAAATGGAAGTCTGGATTAATTCTATGTTTTTTAAATCGAGCCAAGCGTATAAGTTAGTATGTTAAAAAAGATGTTTTTGAATAATGGTTATCCTTCATCGTTTTTTGATAAAATTCTTGCGAGCTTTCAATCTTCTAACAAATTTTCTCAAAACATTGGCTTTGAAAATAGTTTTTGTATACCGTATTTGGGTAAGGAATCACATTACTTTGCAAATCGTCTTTCTGCATTAATAAAAAGCAAGTCAATTATTTTCAGTTAAAATCCAAAACTCCTGTGGCTCTTTGCTCAAATGTTGTCTATAGATTCTCGTGTTCGTGCGATACGAACAAGACGTACATCGGTATGTCCTCCAGACATTTGATCACTAGAGTCCGGGAGCATCTGAATTTCAAAAGTCTACAGGATAGTGCAATTAAAGATCATATTTTGTCGTGTGAAAAGTGTTCTAATAATCGGTTTGATGAAAACAATTTTGTAATAATACGTAAATGCAAATCAGAATTTTGTTCTAAGATTCACGAAGCTCTACTCATAAAAAAGTTAAGTCCAAAATTAAATCGACAAATGTTCGCAAGCGGAGCTTCATATTTATTGAATATATTTTGATTGTAATATTTTTTCTTTATTATTTCAATGACATCATAATCTGAAATTTAATTTGTATCAATTTAGTTTCTCTCTCGTTTTGATTTAAAATTTAGCCTGTTAGTCAAAAGTACAGCCTTTTTTTAAAAAATATACATTGTTTTTTGCTGTTGTTAATTTTTTATGTGTGTGTGTAAATTTAAAGTTAATTAATATTACTAAAATTGTAGAAACCTGATGAGGGCTGAAGTAAGCCGAAAACGTTCGTCTTTAAATAATAATTTTTTAATGTTTGTTTAATAAATGCTGAATCCATTATGGCTGCTTTTTTCAATTGTTGTTTTTGTTTTGATTTGTGCGACGGCTTACAGTAAAACAGATGATAATCGGTGATCTGGGCAAGCTAAGCTTTGTTAAATAAAATACTTCAACTGTCTTTTTTATATTTTTTATCACGTTATTTTAAATTAGTAAACATGGAAACGTGATTTTAAATCAAAATATTCAATTTAAATGCAGTTTTCGTTTGATTTGTGCGACGGCTTACAGTAAAACAGATGATAATCGGTGATCTGGGCAAGCTAAGCTTTGTTAAATAAAATACTTCAACTGTCTTTTTTATAATTTTTATCACATTATTTTAAATTACTAAACATTAATAACGTGATTTTGAACCAAAATGGTCACTTTAAATGCTGTTTTAGTTTTGATTTGTTGCAAAACATCAGATACAGCTCTCTTATTTTTAGTTATTCAACAGCCAAGTATTGGAGTCGCATTTGTTGTCGTAGTACTTGGTTTATATATATGGTCTTGAATGATGTTTTGCGCATAGTCACTGATGCCTCCATCTCTCTCTCAAACGGACCACTTACGACCTTTTTCAAGCATTCAGCCATCTGACCTTTGACAACTACATGTAGTAGCGACAATTGTTTTGCCTAAAAGTGGTACTCCAGAGCTGTCCTTTGCTAGTAAAACATTTACTTAGGTGTTTGAAGTTTGTTGACATCTAAAATATCTTCTGCTTTTCTTGCTTTTCTTCTAGCATCTTTATATGAATTGGCAACTATAACATCAGGTCAAGAGTAGATTGCCTTTGCCTATGCACTTAAAGAATTTACATCTAATTCTGTGTTCCCTGCCCAGTCACTTTAGATGACCACAAAGGAATTCTTGGTTCATTCCTGTAAAATAAATTTGAATTTTCAAATTTTCAAATTCCTTTAATTATCAATGGAAATTTAGAAATCGCTGTTCTTTAGAGCTATTATGCTCATATGTAACAAACAATGAACAAAATAAATTTTCACTAACAAAATGCATATAAGAAACAAAAAATCAAAGCAACTGCAAATACAGTACATACCTTTTCATCAGAAAATGCATAAACTTCAGCTTGAGTTAAAAAAGCTTTTTATTTTTTATACGATGCGGTATGTTTTTTTCTGCAACCTAATGTAGCCAACAAATGAAATCTTTGGCACAGCTACATATTGAATACCAGGGCCGGCCTTAGGCCGATTTGACCGATTGCTCCAAATCGGGCCCCGCGCTGAGAGGGGCCCCGCATTTTTTTTTCAAAAGGCGACAATCTCGGTCATCTCGATCCTCTGGCGGTATTGCTGATGCAATCACATGTGTGCACTCAGCGAGTCAGCGCCCAGCAGTCAAACCAGTAGTAACCAGATTAATTAATGACGTATCTTTCCCGCCAAACATCAAAGCAAAACGTGGTACGTCCTCGCCAGCAACGTATTTATTACGTCGTATATACACCGTTCTTTTGGGTGCCAGTGAGTGTCATACATTTAAGTATTCTGTCTATGGTATTGGTACGAACGATGTAGTCACATATTTTTCTCTTAACTTTCCAACGTGAAGTAGAGGTTACTTTAGGTCACTTTTGCGCATTTTGCCTTATCACGCTAGATTCGAAAGCATTTTTTTTTTCAAATACTTGCTCGTAGAATCAACACGTGTTTTTCGCTTGGAACAGTCTCAATTGTATTTTGAATTAGTCAGTCAAATTTCAACTGGTTTTATTCGTGATATTGTTAACTGTAAATTTTTGATTAAAATGAAGATAGAATCTAAAAAGGAGTGACTGACTGATGGGCTGTTTGTCTTATATAAAACAGTCAAAAGAATATCCATAGTTAGGTATCTGGCGCCGCTTAGTAAGCGTTAGGACCAGGTATCAGTTTACGTGTATGTTTTGCACTGCTAGTTTTCTTAGTACAAAAGTTTAAAAGAAAACTCTCTTAAATATGAGCAAAAGACCGAGAGATATCGGCAGGAAATATCTTAGTGGCAGCAAGAAACGAGCCATAGCCAAGGCGAAGAAAGCTAAGGAAGAAAAGGAGAAAGGTGCGATGGACAAATTTATTAGATCTGTAAACGTAGAGTCAGACAACAATGAAGGAAATGGCTCTCAGGAAATGACATGTAGAGAAGCCAGTGGTAAACCTAATCTTTCTTCAATAAGCAGTAACGATCAACAAATTACAACATTATGTCAAAATTCGCCGGTTGAGACAAACATGGGTGACAATGATACTTTAGAGTCAAGCGAAGAGGACTCTAACCCAGCATTACACAATAGTTTTGCGATAAAAGATGATCCTGCTACATGGCCAGATAGGATAAATCAAAATGTCAGAGATTATTTAGTGAATAAAGGACCACCTAAAATTATTGTTGATAATTTTCCTCAAAATGAAAAAGGGTTACATTTTTCGAAATTCCATTGTAAAAGAAAGCTGAAAAATGGAGAAGTTATAGAACGGCCATGGCTGATATACTCTGAATCAAGTGACAAAGTTTACTGTTACTACTGCAAACTTTTTGACAATTCTGATACTGCCCTTGCTACTTCTGGATTTAACAACTGGTCAAATATTCATACAAGATTAGAGGAACATGAAAAGTCTAAGAAACATTTGCACAGCACACTCAATTGCTATGAATTGCACCAAAGATTATCTACTGGATTAACTGTTGATAAAGAAAATGAAAAATTAATAAGACAAGAAACAAAACGCTGGAATCAAGTTTTTGAGCGACTTGTTGCCTCCGTAGTTTTTGGCAGAAAGGAACTTGGCTTTCCGCGGGTCTGAGGAGGAAATTGGAAATTCACACAATGGCAATTTTCTTGGTGTTATCGAATTATTGGGAAAATTTGATCCAGTTATGCAAGATCATATACAGAAAGTTATTAACAAAGACATTCACAACCATTATTTAGGCAAGAACATTCAAAATGAAATTATTGAAACCATGGGTCAAGCTGTTCTACAGGAAATTGTTGCTAGAATCAAGTCAGCAAAGTATTTTGCAGTTATTCTTGACTGCACTCCTGATATCAGCCATCAAGAGCAGATGTCAATGGTGCTAAGATATGTTGCTGATGGCTCACACTCGGATGTACCAGCAGGAGTATATGAAAATTTCATAAAGTTTATCGTTGTTGAAAGCAGCACAGGTGAGCATTTATTCAACACTCTGATACAAGAACTGGAAATGTTGGGACTGGACGTTGAAAATATTAGAGGACAAGGGTATGACAATGGAGCAAATATGAAAGGGCACAAATCTGGCGTACAGGCACGACTCTTGGAAAGAAATTCACGAGCTTTTTTTACTCCATGTGTGTGCCACAACTTTAATCTTGTTCTTGGAGATACGGCTAAAACATGCCCTGATGCTATGACATTTTTTGGAACACTGCAGCGTATATACACTATCTTTGCTTCATCGACGAAAAGATGGACTGTTTTTAAAAAGCATGTGAAAGGTCTGTCTGTAAAACCATTATCAGAAACACGATGGGAATGTAGAATGGATAGTGTCAAAGCTGTAAGATATCAAGCTACAGGAGTGTGTGATGCTTTAGAAGAACTAGCAGAATGCACCGATGATGCTCAAGGAAAAAGTGAGGCTGAATCCTTAGTAAGCCAAATGAGGAGCTATAAATTTTTGGTTGCACTGGTTTTCTGGCACTCTTTACTGTTTCAAGTAAATTTTGTCAGCAAGGAACTTCAAAGTGACACTATGGATATTGTCACAGGGCTGACATCATGTGAAAGATTGTGTGATTGGTTGAAAACATACCGAGAGACAGGTTTTGAGGATGCTTTGATTAATGCTAATGAACTAGCAACTGAGTTAGAAGTTGAACCTGTTTTTCCACATAAGCACTCACGCACAAAAAAGAGAATGTTTACATATGAATCGTTTCATGAACCTATTTCAGACCCAAAAACAGAATTTAGAGTGAACTTCTTCAACGAAGTTGTTGACAAGGCATTGCAATCTCTTCAACCACGGTTTATGCAGCTGAAGGAACATCACAATCTCTTTGGATTTCTGTACACTTTTCTAAATATGACAAAAGATGATATCAGAAAATGTTCAGCCGATCTGGAAATTGCTCTAACAGATATCTCAAAACAGTCAAAAGACATTGATGGTTACATGCTTTCTGAAGAAATGGAGATAATAAAGTCAGTACTCTCAACCCAACAGCAAAAGCCCAGAGAACTGTTACAGTATCTTGCTTGTAACGAGAGGTCTACTGCATTTCCCAATTTGTTCACTGCCCTCAGAATATTGCTGACAATTCCAGTGACTGTTGCTTCCGGGGAAAGAAGCTTTTCTAAGCTCAAGTTAATTAAAACGTACCTTAGGTCAGTAATCCACCAAGAACGTTTGAACAATTTGGCACGTCTGTCTATAGAATCTCCGGTCAGTAGAGACATCAACTTTGACAAAATTCTTAAAAACTTTGCTGAGAAGAAAGCAAGAAAAGTCTGCTTCTAAATGTCTTTGTGTAGCTCTGCCACTATGAGTTGGTGGTAAGTGATTATAAAATAATTCATTTCGATACCATTTAGTTTTTCTATTGTTGCACAGGGATAAACATACCACGTGTAAAGTTATGTTTTGAGCTATCTTTCATTCATGCTGTAGCATAAATTTTGACTTAATGATTTCATTAATAGTTATCATCTAAAGAACCCTACTATGACACACAAAGAAAAGAATTGCAACTTGGTGTTTTGCAAAATATCTCTATTTCTCTATTTTGTATTTCTAAACTTGCCCATTAGCTCCAAGAAAACTATTACCAATTTCTTTTATGTTGAAAATGCAATGAATCTCAAACCATTATCCATGGAAACAGGAAAATCTAAAATCATGACTAAAGGGCTAAACTTTTGCTCAAGTTTGGAGACCTTTCACACCCGCGTAAGACAAAATAGGCTTTAGATTTTTCATGAATGTGGAGCAATGTCAGACATTTTGATGTACAGTTGGATTCAAAAAAATCGCTCCGTTTTTTCCAGAATAGAAAATATATAAAAATAAAATTGGTTAAAAAGACAACTATTTAATAAAAGGGTGTATAGAGTCTTTTTCGTTTTTCAATTTTTATAAAATTTTCCGCCCTGAGAAATTTTTAGGATATAGAAAATTTCTGAAGAATATATAAAAAAATATTAGAAAGGTTGAGAATGGCCACTTTGCACTTGCAATTCTTTTCTTCTTTATGCACAATAATAAATAGTATAGAGGGGCCCCGCAAGCATCCAACTAATTGGGCCCCGCAACTTCTAAGGCCGGCCCTGTTGAATACCACAATTTGTCCAGCACACTTTTGTTTTCTGCAAATAAAAAAAAAATTATCATATATATTAGATTTCAAATTTTTTAGACAAGAACATCTTTTCAATTTGTTTTATCCTGATTATGAAAGCATCAGGAATCTGTGATACAACAGAATAATATATTAAAAGTAAAAATCACACTGTATGATACACATTGAAATGCAATAATTCTTAACATAAATTTCTGAGCAACTGCAAAAGTTTTGATTGAAGTTTTTAAAAGTTTGTAACTTTATAAAATCTTTTAAGACAATAAAATTTTGTAACTTTATAAAATCTTTTAAGACAATAAGTTTTTTTGCAAATTTTAATTCTCTTTATCTGTATACTGAAAAAATATAAATTAAACAAAGCTGTTACCTTTAAAATCAGTAAACTTTAACTTCCCAACAAGTACGGTACGATATTTTGGGTAATAAACCAATTCTTAACATAAATTCAGTATTTTGTTTCATTTTCTTCTTGGTAACTGGCTAACGGCAGCCATTGTTTTATATTCCTAATGACGTATTGACGTAACACACACGTTTGCGTACAATTGAAAAAAGAAAAAAATGCCTTCTCTCAGTGTGCTGCAGTGACTGGCAATTTTTGATGTTTTATCATCTACCGATTGAATTACGAAGCACATGTCTGAAATTAGGTTGCCGCGTGGAAAAACTAAAAGGCAAACGAAAGAAAGAAAATATTAAACTTAAAATCTTACATTATTATTTCTTTATGTGCTTCGTACATTTTCGTTGCATATTTTATGTATTTCTTATTGTCATATATATTGTGTGTATTATTAGTGAATTATTGGACTGAGAAATAAATAAATAATTCCAAAGGCCTCTGACGAAATTATATATATAAATTTTGTATATTCATGATTGCCAACTCATCAATGTAAAGGGCGCTGTGGTTGCTTCGTATTCAGCCCTTTTTTGTTAAAAATTCATTTTAGCAAATAGTCATTGTTTCTGAAAATTTGATCAGCATTGTTTGGCTTCAGAGAATTGAAATTAATTAAGAATCGTCCTGAATTTTATCAAAGTCTCATTGTATTCGATTCACGTGCTTATTTGTACTCAGTCGCGCCAAATTAGTTTGCATTGTATTTACTATTGCGAAATGCAATGACGCAGGATTCTTTTGTTCCTTTTGTTATTGTCAACGATAGAACCACGTGTTGCGTCTCAAATGCTTTGTTCGCTCTCCATAACTTCTTAAAGCTTCTCTCTAGATAACATAGAGGATCTTATTCAGTTGAGGTCTTTCGCGTAAGACAGTGTTACGTTATTTGTAGAGGGCATTTAAAAATTATTTGAATAGCCCGGTAATGTTTTTTGTTGTCGTTATTTGAATTTCATAGTTGGTTAAATTGGAAAAATTTTTAGCGAAAGTTCTACGCTCTGTGGATCTATACGCTGACTAATTTTGCTTGAATAAAGGTTGTGTTAAATTTCAAGTTATGAATTTGGTAAGCTATAAGGAAGAGGTAGGATTGGAAAGAATCATCCAACGAACTCTCCCGAAGACTTCGCCAAATAGAAGACGGACTTTCTTAAGTGGTGCAGGATCTTCGTGATGAAAGTGTTATTACTTTTGACGTCAGGTCATTAATAGCCGTAATCTTGACTAGGCCGGTCAGATTGACTTACTTTGGCAGTGACACCAACATAATTTTCGATTTGCTGAGTTGCGATTGCAACATAATTTTCGATAGTAACGAAATTATTACATTTTTCAATATTTCCTCCCAATTTGCCAATGGCTTATACTCAAAGCACTTGATAAGAGAAAAAAGTTACAGTGTAAAAACAAACATATACACTGAAACATTTTGGTTAAAAAACATGACAGATAACTGAAATTTAGCAATAAACAATAAACCTATACCAGTAAATGTTTTTAATAGCTTGGTTAACTATAGGTAGATTATGTGAGTCAATCAAAAGGTTAATGTTATTTGTAATATATTTTTAATTTCTCTAAATAAAAGAATATGGAATCATGTTCATTTTTTGATGATTTACTACTTTCTAATTCTCCAAGTTCCTCATCCATTAACAATAACCAAGATGTAAAGCTACAATGGTGCAGTGAATGTTATAACCAAGCCCAAGTGAGTTTATTTTATTAATTTAAAAAGTGACAAAAATCTATCATTTTTAATCTAAATAGGTTTATTAAAGTTCCATTTAATTTTAGTAAAATGCTTTTTCTACAGCATTTTCTATTTTGTTCTTATTTATCAGTTTATTGCTGCTTGATATATTGTACTGTATATAACATCAACATTGGTCAAAATCCATAGTTTTTATGGTAATATATAATTTTTCAAATATTCAATAATTTTTTTGTGCAAAAACTGAAATATTTAGAAAATTAATCTTTTAATTTTTAAAATATATGTTATTTGTTAATTTTTCTTTACTTTTTCTGCAAAATAATATTAATTAGTTATAGGCACTTAATACTTGTTTTGTTAAGTATAATTTTCCTGTTATTTAGGCTTTTAGATATGTCTACACTTTTATCAAGATTTTTTTTATTTTAAAGATAAAAGTATAATGACCAAATTTTTCAATTCAGATAATCTATATAAGAAACAAGGCATGTGTCAAAAGCCTTTCCCTGTAAAGGTAAACAAACAAATGAATAGTGTTGAAAAACAATTAATGTTGGAACATTTGTTTGTCTTGTAAGGGTTGCAAGACAAATTTTATGTTGGTGTTTAAAAACTTTTATAACTTTCTCTGTTACAGAAATATGGGATCTCTTTTACTATCGGCCGTCACCTTCATTTTTAAAACTTTTTTCTTCTCTCGTTTTCGCTACTCTCACTCACTTTTCTCTTTTCTTTCTCTTTTAACTAAATGATGATCGGTCATAAAACCAAGCCAAACTTTGTAATAAAAACACTTTAAACATTTTGTTTATATTTTTTATCACTTTATTTTAAATTAATAAACATCGATAACGTGATTTTAAATCAAAATATTCAATTTAAATGCTGTTTTCGTTTTGATTTGTGCGACGGCTTACAGTAAAAGAGATATTTAAACAGTGATACTTGAGCGACGGCTTGGAGTAAAAGAGATATTAATGGGTCATAAAACCAAGCCAAACTTTGTAATAAAAACACTTTAAACATTTTGTTTATATTTTTTATTACTTTATTTTAAATTACTAAACATCGACAACGTGATTTTAAATCAAAATATTCAATTTAAATGCTGTTTTCGTTTTGATTTGTGCGACGGCTTACAGTAAAACAGATGATAATCGGTGATCTGGGCAAGCTAAGTTTTGTTAAATATTTCACTGCCACAAAAAGAGTTTTTCAATTATTGAAATGAAACTACGCGATGTAATAATAAATAAAGAACAATTGAAAGAAAATGATTTAATTAAAAAAGCACTTGAGAAAAACAATGTTACTCTATGTAATTGTTACTGTTAGTCGTGGAACATATCTCGATCGATCAAAGCATGAAGCACAAATTTGTAAGCAGTGCCCCAAACACGTGGAAGAGCTACATGTTTGACACTGATATCGTCATTTGTTCATGCTTTTTTTTGCATTTTCTGGCCTGGTCCAATTTCATTATCATAGTAGATATAACAACGTTTCCTAAAAGTTGACTTTGAAGCGCAATTTCTAGGTGTAAATGTTACAACACTACAGTCACTCGCACGGAAATGACTTTCGCCCAAGATCAATTTAAGTTTTTGTTGAACATCAAACTGTAAGCCAGTCAAAGGCCTTCTTTCAACGTGTAGTTGAATTAGGGCTGGCAAGAGGTTGGAAGTGTTATTTTGATGGAAACAAATCAAGACCGTATACGTTCGTTTCTTTCATATTAAGGGTAAGGGTGAAACTTCGATTTCGAACAAGCTCCATAATCACTCTGACCATGTGCTTATCCGGAAGTAGTCTCAGCAGCTTGTGCCCAGATGGTAGGTGCTTTCTCGCAGCCTGGGCAATGAGTAAGTCTGTTCATTGGTATTAAAGATGACAGACCAAAACCGAATTTACCAAAACGAAAGAGTATCCACCCATTGCGATGTTCAGTGTGGGTCTGCTAGTCGGCAAACGTCCTTTTCAGGACGAGGCAATGTCAGGATAAAACTTCCCTTTTCAGGGCACATTGCCAACAAGTTCCGAAGACCCACTATTCTTCAGCTGAACATCGAAGGCCTCACTGCAAGCAAGATGAACGTTCTTCATCACCTCGCTATGCAGTCTGAGGCACTCGTCATCCTACTGCAGGAGACCCACTGCACTGATGCAGAGAAGTTGGTGCTTCCGAACTACCAACTAGCTGGGTCTTCTTTAAGCAGGAAGCATGGCCTTGCCACGTTTGTCCACGAGCGACTGAGATACACGCTTTTGGACCAATCTCCACCGACATCGGAGATCGAGTGGCTGTGTGGACGTTAATGGCTATAAAATAATCAACGTCTACAAACCACCGCCAACACGATTGCGAACCTTGGATCTCCCAGTGTTTCCTCACACCTGTCTTTACGCTGGCGATTTTAACTGTCATTATGCTGACTGGGGTTACGATGACAACAGTCCGGACGGTGAGTGCTTGGCTGGATGGGTAAGTATTAATTGTCTTGTCCTCTTATATAATGCCAAGGACGCTGCCAGTTTTTATTCCGGCCGCTGGAACACTGGCACTAATCCAGATCTAGCTTTCGCTAGCGTAGGTCCAAACAGTCGCTTACCGGATAGACGTGTCCTTGACAAGTTCCCCAGGTCACAACATCGACCTTCGCTTATTACACCACCAAGGTTTGCTATGGCAGTGCCAAGCATGCCTGTTAAGCGATGGAACTTCCGCAAGGCCAAATGGAGTCACTACATTGCTTTGACAAATAAGTTCGCAAAGACTTTGTTGCCGCCTGATTCACTTGATGTGGATGCGGCTTACCAGGCCTTCTGTAACACCATCAAGAAAGCAGCCAAAAAGACTATCCCATGCGGGTATCGAAACAACTATATTCCGTGTTGGGATGCAGAGTGTAAATCCCTCTATAAAACCTTTCTGCAGTATCCTCAGGGAGACGACTCAAGTTGAGCTGCTACAGCTCTGCTTGCCAAGCTTGACAGGAAGTGGAAGGATCGATAGTCCGAGGCAGTTCGGAGCATTGACTTCTCATACTCTAGTCAAAAAGCGTGGAGTATTTTGAACAACCTTACTGGTAGGTCACGACACTCTCCTCGTCACTGTCCCGTTTCAGCCGATGCTATTGCATCTCAGCTGGTTAGAAATGGGAAATACGAGGCTGTCGACCGCAAGTCATCTCGACTTGTCTGTAAAGAAGTGTCTGACCTTTGGAGGGCCACAACACCAGACGCAGTAAATATCTCTGACAATTTTTCACAGAGAGAATTTACTGCTGCCCTCCAACATTTAAAACCAGGTAAAGCTCCGGGACCTGATTCCATCTGCCCCGATCTTATACTCCATTCTGGAGCTGCTTTGAAGTCCTGGTTATGTGACTTCCTTTCTTCCTGTTTGCGCCGACTCAAAATTCCCAAGATCTGGAGAAGAGCGCTTGTAGTCGCGATCCCAAAACCAGCAAAGCCTGTGGGCGACCCAAACAGTTATTGACCGATATCTCTGCTCTGTGTCCCCTACAAGATCCTCGAGAAGCTTATCTACGCCCGCGTTGAACCATTAATCGATTGTGCACGATATGCGCAAATTGATAACTTTAGATGAAAGAAAGTCATTACTTTATTATTAGAGTTGACATTGAAATTTTTAGGTTTTTATGTCAGTTAAATGAAACTTTAGGTAACGGAAAGCGTTGAAAATTTAGCTCTTTACCTGGTTCAGATGTTCTGCTGATTTTTGAAACTTTTTAAAGTGTACCGCAGGATCGAAAAAGTAGCAAAGGACAGCTCTGGAGTACCACTTTTAGGCAAAACAATTGTCGCTACTACATGTAGTTGTCAAAGGTCAGATGGCTGAATGCTTGAAAAAGGTCGTAAGTGGTCCGTTTGAGAGAGAGATGGAGGCATCAGTGACTATGCGCAAAACATCATTCAAGACCATATATATAAACCAAGTACTACGACAACAAATGCGACTCCAATACTTGGCTGTTGAATAACTAAAAATAAGAGAGCTGTATCTGATGTTTTGCAACAAATCAAAACTAAAACAGCATTTAAAGTGACCATTTTGGTTCAAAATCACGTTATTAATGTTTAGTAATTTAAAATAATGTGATAAAAATTATAAAAAAGACAGTTGAAGTATTTTATTTAACAAAGCTTAGCTTGCCCAGATCACCGATTATCATCTGTTTTACTGTAAGCCGTCGCACAAATCAAACGAAAACTGCATTTAAATTGAATATTTTGATTTAAAATCACGTTTCCATGTTTACTAATTTAAAATAACGTGATAAAAAATATAAAAAAGACAGTTGAAGTATTTTATTTAACAAAGCTTAGCTTGCCCAGATCACCGATTATCATCTGTTTTACTGTAAGCCGTCGCACAAATCAAAACAAAAACAACAATTGAAAAAAGCAGCCATAATGGATTCAGCATTTATTAAACAAACATTAAAAAATTATTATTTAAAGACGAACGTTTTCGGCTTACTTCAGCCCTCATCAGGTTTCTACAATTTTAGTAATATTAATTAACTTTAAATTTACACACACACATAAAAAATTAACAACAGCAAAAAACAATGTATATTTTTTAAAAAAAGGCTGTACTTTTGACTAACAGGCTAAATTTTAAATCAAAACGAGAGAGAAACTAAATTGATACAAATTAAATTTCAGATTATGATGTCATTGAAATAATAAAGAAAAAATATTACAATCAAAATATATTCAATAAATATGAAGCTCCGCTTGCGAACATTTGTCGATTTAATTTTGGACTTAACTTTTTTATGAGTAGAGCTTCGTGAATCTTAGAACAAAATTCTGATTTGCATTTACGTATTATTACAAAATTGTTTTCATCAAACCGATTATTAGAACACTTTTCACACGACAAAATATGATCTTTAATTGCACTATCCTGTAGACTTTTGAAATTCAGATGCTCCCGGACTCTAGTGATCAAATGTCTGGAGGACATACCGATGTACGTCTTGTTCGTATCGCACGAACACGAGAATCTATAGACAACATTTGAGCAAAGAGCCACAGGAGTTTTGGATTTTAACTGAAAATAATTGACTTGCTTTTTATTAATGCAGAAAGACGATTTGCAAAGTAATGTGATTCCTTACCCAAATACGGTATACAAAAACTATTTTCAAAGCCAATGTTTTGAGAAAATTTGTTAGAAGATTGAAAGCTCGCAAGAATTTTATCAAAAAACGATGAAGGATAACCATTATTCAAAAACATCTTTTTTAACATACTAACTTATACGCTTGGCTCGATTTAAAAAACATAGAATTAATCCAGACTTCCATTTAGTGGGACACAGCACGTTAAAATTCAAAATTAGATTGGTGTTTGTAGGTTTTCTATATACCCAAGTATCAATCCCTGTTTCATTGAGCCTAATTTCAACGTCAAGAAATGGTATGGTGTCAGAAGGGAGCTCCACTGTGAATTTAATATTATTATGTTGAGAATTAAGCAAATCGAGAAATTTAGTGCAGTGATCAGAGTTATCAAATACAGCAAATATGTCATCAACGTATCTAGAATACAATTTTGGGTGAAAGTCTAATTGTTTCCCTAATAACTTATTTTCTATGTGGGCAAGAAAAAAATTGGCTAAAGTCGGAGCCAGTGGAGAACCCATACTGACACCATCATGTTGTTGGTATAATTTGTCTTTATATAAAAACATTCCTTGGTTGGCCAAACGCAGCAATTTTATAAATACTTCTTTTTTCATTGAAGGTAGATTGTCTTTTATCTGGTTATTTTTTGAGTAGATGTAGTCAGCAATTATATTAATGGTTTCATCCAGAGGAACATTTGTGAACAGAGATTGAACGTCAAAGCTAACAAGTTTGTGATCCGCTTTAAATTGGAAGTTATTTAATTCATCAAGAAAGTGATCAGTAGAATGTAACATGTATGAATCTGGTATGTAACTTTTGATTATTGAATCAAGAAATTTGGCAAGTTGATATTCTGGGGTGCCAATCATCGATATCACTGGTCTTGCTGGGTTATTATTTTTGTGGACTTTGATGAGACCGTACATTTTTCCTGGACTACTGCCTTTCGGAATGAGGTTTTTTACTCTTTCACTTCCATATGATTTTAGATATTTGTTGACATAATAATTAATGGATTTTTCTTTTTTAATTATCGGATGAACTTTGGTGTCTTGATTAATTTTATGAAATTTTGAGCTATCATTGATTATGCAATTCAGTTTTGCGTAGTAGTCATGGCTGTCCAAAATGACTACCCCTTTCCCTTTATCGAATTTACAAACTTTAATTCTGGAGTTATCTTTTTAAGGTATTATGAAGAGCTGCGTTTTTGGGGTGAGCACAAATTCTCTTACCGGCATTAACGAATTTCTTGAACATAAATTTGACTTCGTCTTTAAAGTTGTCGTCAATAAGTTTATTCTCCTTGTTGATAAAATAAAACAGTTTTTCTATCTGCGCTTTGATATCATCTGTTCGTAGTTTTTTTGGTAAAATATGGTTATCAAGACCAAACCGTAGAGCGTCTTCTTCAATTGTCAAATTACTACTTAAATTTTTTATACAACCCGGAGATTTACGGCGTTCTCTTAACCAAAGGCGAATCAAAACAAAAACAGCATTTAAATTGAATATTTTGGTTTAAAATCACGTTGTCGATGTTTAGTAATTTAAAATAAAGTAATAAAAAATATAAACAAAATGTTTAAAGTGTTTTTATTAAAGTTTGGCTTGGTTTTATGACCCATTAATATCTCTTTTACTCCAAGCCGTCGCTCAAGTATCACTGTTTAAATATCTCTTTTACTGTAAGCCGTCGCACAAATCAAAACGAAAACAGCATTTAAATTGAATATTTTGGTCTAAAATCACGTTTCCATGTTTAGTAATTTAAAATAAAGTGATAAAAATTATAAAAAAGACGTTTGAAGTATTTTATTTAACAAAGCTTAGCTTGTCCAGATCACCGATTATCATCTGTTTTACTGTAATCCGTCGCACAAATCAAAACGAAAACAGCATTTAAATTGAATATTTTGATTTAAAATCACGTTATCGATGTTTATTAATTTAAAATAAAGTGATAAAAAATATAAACAAAATGTTTAAAGTGTTTTTATTAAAGTTTGGCTTGGTTTTATGACCGATTATCATTTAGTTAAAAGAGAAAGAAAAGAGAAAAGTGAGTGAGAGTAGCGAAAACGAGAGAGCGTTTTAGAAACGAGAGAAGAAAAAAGTTTTAAAAATGAAGGTGACGGCCGATAGTAAAAGAGATCCGAAATATGAATTAAAAAGTATTTTTGTAAATGAGTAACAATAAAGTTTTGTTTGACAAGTGCAAACTTAATAGTAGTGAATATTAAAAGGTACTAGTGATTGCCTTTAGTTTAAAAAGTATACCAGATTGCAACTTTGCAAGTCTGATTTTTCCAATGGGATAACTGATGAAGATTATGATGAGCTGTGACACTGTCAAAACAAAAAGTTGTTTAGCTTCTTTTTTACAAGTAGATGTGCAATAATTAACTGATTAACACATTTCCATGAAAGTATTCATTGATTATAATTTCACTATTTTGTATTTTTAGCGAAAACATCTTATATTTAAAATTATCAATATCTATATCTAGTAATTGCTTTACTTGTTTTAAGGAAATGGAAAATAGTCACAGAAAATCAATTGATATGATTAAAAAGAAAATACTTTGTACAGAGTAAGTATTTGTGATTTTTTTGTTTTTGATCGATAAATAATTATATTTTTTTAAAGAAATATTATTTTTGTTTTTTTGTTGATTATTAAATATTATTGCTAATTCCAATCTGACATGGTATGCAAAAACATTCAAATGATTTGAATAGGTTTGTTATAACTTATAATATATAATGTTTTTATATGATTATTTATAAAGATTAGTAGGAACTGGACTGTTTCGCTCCAGGGAAACCGACTCAGTCGGCTTCCTGTTTTGCATCGCGTGCATAGCATGCAAATTAGTGCAATGCTACGCTTCAGCGCAAAGGATTAGCGACTGCAAACGATTGGCTGCACAAACAATTGTTTGCGTTTCAACGCGGAAAATTTTCTTTTCATTGTGCGATTATTTAGTGGCCCAGATGGTAGGTGCTTTCACGCAGCCTGGGCCGTGAGTAAGTCTGTTCATTAATTTAAAATGACAGACCGAAACCGAACCTACCAAAACGGAAGGGTATCCACCCATTCCGATGTTCAGTATGGGTCTGCTAATCGGCAAACGTCCTTTTCAGGACGGGGAAATGCTAGGATAAAACTGCCCTTTTCAGGGCACATTGCCAACAAGTTCCGAAGACCCACTATTCTTCAGCTGAACATCGAAGGCCTCACTGCAAGCAAGATGAACGTTCTTCATCACCTCGCTATGCAGTCTGAGGCACTCGTCATCCTACTGCAGGAGACCCACTGCACTGATGCAGAGAAGTTGGTACTACCAAACTACCAACTAGCTGGGTCTTCTTTAAGCAGGAAGCATGGCCTTGCCACGTTTGTCCACGAGCGACTGAGATACACGCTTTTGGACCAATCTCCACCAACATCGGAGATCGAGTGATTGTGTGTGGACGTTGATGGCTATAAAATAGTCAACATCTACAAACCACCGCCAACGCGATTGCGAACCCTGGATCTCCCAGTGTATCCTCACCCCCGTCTGTACACTGGCGATTTTAACTGTCGTCATGCTGACTGGGGTTACGACGACAACAGTCCGGACGGTGAGTGCTTGGCTGGATGGGTAAGTATTAATTGTCTTGCCCTCCTATATAATGCCAAGGACGCTGCCAGTTTTTATTCCGGCCGCTGGAACACTGGCACTAATCCAGATCTAGCTTTCGCTAGCGTAGGTCCAAACAGTCGCTTACCGGATAGACGTGTCCTTGACAAGTTCCCCAGGTCACAACATCGACCTTCGCTTATTACACCACCAAGGTTTGCTATGGCAGTGCCAAGCATGCCTGTTAAGCGATGGAACTTCCGCAAGGCCAAATGGAGTCACTACATTGCTTTGACGAATAAATTCGCAAAGACTTTGTTGCCGCCTGATTCACTTGATGTGGATGCGGCTTACCAGGCCTTCTGTAACACCATCAAGAAAGCAGCCAAAAAGACTATTCCACGCGGGTATCGAAACAACTATATTCCGTGTTGGGATGCAGAGTGTAAATCCCTCTATAAAACCTTTCTGCAGTATCCTCAGGGAGACGACTCAAGTTGAGCTGCTACAGCTCTGCTTGCCAAGCTTGATAGAAAGCGGAGGGATCGATGGTCCGAGGCAGTTCGGAGCATTGACTTCTCATACTCTAGTCAAAAAGCGTGGAGTATTTTGAACAACCTTACTGGTAGGTCACGACACTCTCCTCGTCACTGTCCCGTTTCAGCCGATGCTATTGCATCTCAGCTGGTTAGAAATGGGAAATACGAGGCTGTTGACCGCAAGTCATCTCGACTTGTCTGTAAAGAAGTGTCTGACCTTTGGAGGGCCACAACACCAGACGCAGTAAATATCTCTGACAGTTTTTTACAGAGAGAATTTGCTGCTGCCCTTTAACATTTAAAACCAGGTAAAGCTCCGGGACCTGATTCCATCTGCCCCGAGCTTATACTCCATGCCGGAGCTGCTTTGAAGTCCTGGTTATGTGACTTCCTTTCTTCCTGTTTGCGCCGACTCAAAATTCCCAAGATCTGGAGAAGAGCGCTTGTGGTCGCGATCCCAAAACCAGCAAAGCCCGTGGGGGATCCAAAGAGTTATCGACCGATATCTCTGCTCTGTGTCCCCTACAAGATCCTCGAGAGGCTTATCTACGCCCGCGTTCAACCATTAATCGATCCACTGCTCCCTAAAGAGCAGGCTGGGTTCCGACGCGGGAAGTCAACTGTAGATCAAGTTGTTCTGCTAACCCAGAACATCGAGGATTCTTTCGAGGCTAAAAAGAAGGCCGGTGCCGTATTTATCGATCTGACAGCTGCTTATGACACTGTCTGGCACCGTGGCCTTACCTGCAAGCTGCTGAGACTACTTTCGAATAGGCACATGGTCAAAATGATTATGGAGCTTGTCCGAAATCGAAGTTTCACCCTTACCACCGGTGACAGCAAGCAAAGCAGGCTACGCCGTCTTAAAAACGGCGTTCCTCAGGGATCGGTCTTGGCTCCCCTCCTATTTAACATCTATACGTACGATCTTCCTTCCATGATTTTCAGAAAGTTTGCTTATGCTGATGATTTAGCATTGCTGCATTCTTCTGGAAACTGGAAGGACTTGGAGGGGACTCTAAGTCAAGACATGTCCACACTTTCAGCGTATCTCCAGACTTGGAGGTTGAAGCTCAGTCACACTAAGTCGGTGACGGCAGCCTTTCACTTAAATAACCGAAAGGCCAAACGTGAGCTAAAGGTCTACAACAACAGTAGACTTTTACCGTTCTGTCCAACCCCTACTTACCTTGGGGTAAAACTGGACAGATCGCTCACGTTTCGTCACCATTTAGTGGCATTGCGCAAAAAACTATCATCGCGCGTCACACTGCTGAGGCGACTCGTGGGCTCGGGATGGGGGTGCTGGTGCTAAAACACTACGCATAGCCACCTTGTCTCTAGTCTACTCAGCAGCTGAGTACTGTGCGCCAGTCTGGTGTCGCAGTGCTCACACTCGCCTCATTGACAGTGTCTTGAACGACGCCTTGCGCATAGTCACTGGATGCCTGCGTCCCACTCCAACGGACCACCTACCTGTACTCTCAGGCATCCAGCCAGCTGAGCTTCGCCGACTGGGAGCGACACTCTCCTTGGCTTACCGTAGATCTCTGGACCCCGATCATATCTTGCATGGTCTTTTAAGTGGGTCTTCGGATACTGGCCAAGTGAAACTAAGATCCAGACGCCCGTTTGTGCCAGGTGCGCGGAATCTCTTGGACAACCTTGCCAAACTTGCTCTGAATGGACAAATCACAAATGGAACGCGGAGTACTGTGAAAATGCTTCCAGGTTCCGTGCTTTTGTGCCCGAGACCGGTGCCAGGCCTGTTGGGATGGGCTTACCCCGAGCAGCTTGGGTTAAGCTCAACCGCCTGCGGACTGGTGTTGGGCGATTCCATTCGTCCATGCACAAATGGGGTCTCGCTCCTTCACCGAATTGCGAGTGCGGCGCCTCTGAGTAAACCGCAGACCATGTACTAACAGCGTGCCCTATACATCGGGCACCACATGGAGCACGAGGTCTGACGGTTTTGGATGACGAAACTCGATGCTGGCTTAATGACATCACTGCCAGCATCTGATCCAGGCAGTGCAGCAGCCTGGGGTAGTAAAAGGATAAACCCTCGGCCCCACTCCTGTTTGTGTCTGACCTGGAGTGGATGCCCTTCAAACGACGACGACGACGATTTAGTTCTCTGGCTTTTTCGCTTCAATTATATTACGTGACTTTTAGAGCCGCGTGCAAACACACACAATTTCGTCGAGATCAGAAGTGATCGGATCCATATAAAGTAGGATCCGGATTTGGTCCGGTTCCGCAAGAAAAAGAACCGGGTCCGTACCGGATCCGCCTTGCTTCAATATTATTAGATCCGGATCCGCTCCGGGTCCGGGAAAAAGTCAATTCAAATACTGCAATAACATGTGTTTTTGATCGATTAGATCGATTTTTGGTAAGCAGCTGTTTCTTGCATGGCTTAATAAAAAGGCAAGACCAGCAGATTACGAGAAGTCAATTGCCGTCTTATAAAACAAGAAAGCAATGGAAAAACATGACCAAGTACACATGAATAAAAACACCAATATTTTTTAAATCATAAAAATCTTACATATGGTAACTAACAAAAAAGGAAATCTTGATTGCTACATCAAAACCATCAACTAACTTTTATAATTGCTAACCAAGCATATGTAAAACCTGTATGGGTATAGCAATACAAACTTTACTATGAAATAAACTGCATTAAAAGAAATGATAAAGGAAATAAAGTAGTAAAATATAAATATTACCAGTGAAAAGTTATGCAAAAAAATTTTTTGTGGTATGAACTTAATTTGCTTGATTTCATTTCCTACAAGCTGGCAGTACATCTAACAATTACATGAGCTATTTTTATGGCTTTTATTTTATAAAATCCTAGTTTAACTCACACTCCAAGTTGCATTATTTGATTGCTTTACAAAACTACTTTAGAAAAATACTTTACAAAATAAGTCACAAATTTAATTAGAAAATCAGATTTTCTAACGATATCAAAAACTACAAATAAATTATGAGTAAAATCTGTCCTTTGTACAACAATACTGTTACTTACTAAAAAGTCAATCAAATTAATCAAAATACAAATGCACACGAGCCAGCTTCAAGCATTTGTATTAATTGATAAATATTGAGCTAGTCAAACATACTCAGAAACATTAGTATCTTGTCTTGATTAATCATAAACTTTAGTATCTCCATTTTAGCTTAGTTTAAGTTTGTTTTTTTATATCAATACCTAAAATAGAAAGCTTTGCAAATTGTGTTTTTCATGAATGATAAAAGTAGGCTTTGTGCAGAGATTATGTTAAGCAAATTTGCCATCAATAAAATGCTATATTTACTCAGCCACATTGCCAACAAACTTTTGGTTTGTGACAATTATACTGGCACAGAAAAGTACAAAATAACTGAATTTTAATTTGAAAAAATTATTTTAATATTGGTATTCTAGTGCATGCCAGTATAAATAGCAATACTTATTCAAAACTACATCAACAAGAGTTTGGTTTTTGTTGTATTACCAAACTTTTTTATCAATTGAACATATTGATTAATAGTAAATGTTTTTGCAGGCGTAAAATTGAATTTTATTTAAATATGCTAATTTATGCAAATAACAGTTTCCTGTTTATTTTAAATATCAGGATTTTTGTTTGTGGAACTAACCTGGATCTCCCCTGTGGTTACTATTGCTTCTTGAAGAGACCCTTTTCCTCTTGTTTTTTTTTTTTTATTCTATCCTGGTGCAGTAGGGGGATTCAGAATTAGTTTTGTTGAAAAAAATTGTTATGTTGACTTTTTGAAGAGACTCCATTTTGTTCTTATTGCATTTGGAAATTTTTGAGGTAAAGATTCAAGAAACAATAGTAACCACAGGGGGGATTCAGGTTAGTTTTACAAACAAAAATCCTGATATTTAAAATAAACAGAAAACTGTTTTTTGCATAAATTAGTGCATTTAAATAAAATTCAATTCTATGCCTGTAAAAACATCGTTTAACTAATTAATTTTATACAGGGTGGCCCAGCAAAGTGTGGACTAAAATTTATATTAAATTTAAATACATTTCCCGACTACTGAAATACTTGTATTTATTATAGAATTATATTATAATCATCTTAGATTACTAATAAGTTACAAAATTTGTGGAAAATTAAAGTTACAGCCATGGCGAAGACTTTAAATGAGATCATTCAAATGCACTGTCATAAGGGGCTATCAACTGCTAAGATTTTCAAAGTGTTGAAAGGAACTGTAAGTCGTTCTGGTGTATACAAGGCAGCAAAAAGGTTCAGAAAGACTGGCAGCTGCTTACCAAAGGTCAGGAGCATCCCAGAGAGGTCTGTAAAAACAAAAAACTCATTAAAAATATCAGAGAAAAGTTGAGATAGAATCCTCAAAAGAGCACCAGAAAACTTGCTCAAGAGGCACATGTTAGCTGTTCAATTATGCAGAGGGTGCTGGTAAATGATCTTAAGGTCAAGCCTTACAAAATTACCAAATGACAACTTCTCTGTGATACCACAAAGAAGAAAAGGTATGAAAGATCAAAGATGCTTCTGAATAAGCTCTTTGATGGCACGTGGCCACAAGTTCTCTGGACAGATGAGAAATTATTCACCGTTCAAGCCATTAACAACAGCCAAAATGATCGAATTTGGATTGAATCCAAAGATTCAGTGCCTTTTGAAGATCAAACTTTGTTCAGGAGGCAAAAACCAGCTTCGGTAATGGTGTGGGCAGGGGTTACGTCCACAGGTCTCAAAACCCATTTGATTTTCATTGAGACTGGTGTCAAAATTAACCAACATGCTTATCTGAAGATGTTAAAGAGTAAAGTTGTTCCTTGGGTGAAGAAAGTCATTGGAAATAATTAGGCTTACCATTTTAGGCTTACCATTCAATGACGAATTTACTTATTTATCTCACAATTACACAATTTTCAATCCTTTTCAATTAACAGTTACAATAAAATCAATTCTACGCGCAGCAAAATTGTTTTGATGATGCCGTTATCGAAAACATTTATATAAGACAAAATAAAATAACTTCTGATCTATGAGATATTGGCGAAAAAAAAAACAAGTTAAGACAATGTCATTATCGGAATGTTATTAATTAAGAATGCTGTCCAGATGTGACCGCGCATTGGACAGGAGGGATAAAAAACGAGAAGAGTTGTCCAGGGGGGAAACGCCCGAGGATGAGACCCTCGGGGAATTGACAAGCCATTTCGACCCTCCCCAGTACAGGGAAGGGGACTGCACCACCACGGTGAGGTGGCTGTTCTTCATCGTTTAGAAAGACGTCGTAAGGTAGTGGACAAAAATAATAAGTTCAAAAAGTATACAAAGGTAAAAACAGTTTAAAAAAATGTAAAACAATAAAATCAAATAGAAACAAAGCAGTAAAACTAAACTACACAGTAATGTGCCATAAAAGCAAACGAATAAATTCCGAATTCTAAAAATTACGACAAAAAAGAATAAATGTACAGCGCATCAGTCAATGGCCGCTTATGGTTGAATTTGTTGATGGCACCGCAAATTTTAATGTACACGTATGTACTGTACTTTTGCATTGTCTGTCAACATTTTTCAATGCTTAATTCTTATAATAAAAACGTTTTATAAAACTTTCCAAAAACTGCCATATTTTTTTCAGCATTTTTGCAAATTAGCGATTTTTTTTCTTACAGTGTATAGAATTCCAATAACGAAGTAACGACTTTTAATGACCTGTACAAGAAGTATAGTCAAACTGGGCAATGCGCAGCTACCCATTTTTTACCGCCTAATGCGCAGAAACTTTTTAATAAACAAACAAAAAAAAGAAAAAAAAAAAATTACTCCAGGATTTATCTTATATCTTTAAAAAGTGTCAGTATCAAAATCAAGCGAATCCAAGTGTTTTTTGACATTAAACTACACGTTCTTCAAACCGCTTCATTTTTTTTAACTTTTAACTTTGCCCTTCAACCTGTTAACTTTGCTTATATCATGAAATATACTGAACGCTTAATGTAATCTATAGTTTCTAGCCAGTCTACTAATGGTCAAGAGCATATCTGAACCAAAAACGACGAAAAAAATGTTTTCTCTTTCTCTTATAAAAAGATGTTCTTTACCCATATTTTTTTCATTATATTTTGTCCAATGCGCATAATGGTCAAGTGTAATTTAAAGAAAAACCAATTGGAGTGAGAGCAAAAAAGAAACAAAACTAGTTGCTCTAAAAGATAAAAAAAGAAAAAACCTGCGCAAATTGAATTTGTGAGCCCAAAATTTAAAAAAATTTTTTTAATTTGTTAAGAAGCTTGAGAAGAGCTTAGTTTTTTTTCAATCAACTAGTTTCTCTCTAAAACTAACTCTGTTTCTGTCTTTCACTTTCACTTCAATCGTTTTTTTTTTTTAATTAGACCCGACCGTGCATAATAGCATCAACGTGCTTCCAACTCGCATCTTTTGTCAGAAACAGTAAACTTAGTTCTATGATTTGATGTTTATGATCAAGGGCAAGGGAAGAGCAGAGATTTCTTTAGGGTTTGATGATTTTTTTTTCTGAAATTATATTTAAAGTATTTCTATTTGGAGAATTAGATACGAAAACAAAATTTCAATGAGATGTTTTGCTTTTTTAATTAGTAACAAAAAAATTGAGAAAAAGGTTAAGAAAACCTATCCTTACATATGACAATTATTTTTTAAGAATTACAAAAATTTATCTAACCTGGTCGAGTGGTTAAGAGCGCCATTTTGATGGCGCCGCATCAACATGGTTGCGGTTTAAAAGTTACTTGGGTCAAATTGTTGTATCCTTGGAAAAGAAATTTTACGACACTTTTCTCTGCTTGAAATTCTTAGTTAGCATATTTACATATTACAGTATTTATATCAAAATGAATGAATAAACAAAAATCCAAATAATAAAATTTAACCGGACAGCTATATCTTGGCATCACCGGAAGCATATCGGGAAAATCAACAGTGGACAAGAAAAAAAATTTTGAGCAATAGGCCTATACAACAACTGGCATGAAAATTCTTCAAAAATGAACCAAAAAAAATGCACTGAAGTTGATCAAAATTTATTTAATTGCATTAGTTTTCGTAAACTACTGCTTATGACGCGCAAGAGGACAACATAAAACACACTAAATTCTGAAATAAATTAATATCTGTAAAAAGCAGACCACTACAAATAACAAGAGGCTGAATCAACGTAATCTATAATAATCTAAGTATGCTCTAATCTTCATTGTCGATTTGAATTTGTTCTTCAAAACTAATATAGCGTTATTCTTCTCTGATCGAACACTTCTCTAAAACAACAAAACCTTATTAGAATTCCAATAACTTTTTTTTTCTTTTTTTTATAATCACAAAAAAATCTTTTATTCTTTATGTGGTTCCATGCGTAACCTAACTATTTCTATGCCTGCCTTAACCGTATTTGAATCTAATTATACCAGGAAAAAGCAGGTTAGGCTCGTTGCTAGTATAAATAATCGAATAGATTTAAAAATAATGAACTATGCAATAGGTTATTTAGAGATGTAGTTTCATTACCAGGAACGGAGAATTCTGTCCCGTGTTCAGTGCACTTAATTATTCCCTTCCAGTTGTATATAATGCGTTGATGAAACAGAAACAACATGTGAAAGGAGAAGTCAGCAAGAAAAATTGAGACAAATTTTTGAATCGCAAAAAAAAATTTTAAAGCTATTTTTATTTTGTTTAACTGGTGAACGTTGGCCCTTTAACCCCCCCTCAGGTAGCCCTTTCCATGTTTAAAATTTTTTAAATCATTCCACCTAAGTTATGATTGTCTAACATTTAAAGTACAAAAAATGCGCAATAACCGCGATCGCCTGCGCATTACCGCAATCGTTGGCGCATTACCCGTATCTCGTAAAAAGCCGTGCTGGCTCCGGAAACGGAAGTTAAAGTTTAAAAAAATATTTTTTTTAAACACGTCAATAAATTGTTAAATAAAATAAGTTAAATTCACGGCTTCATTGCATTCAAAAAGCAAGCTATTTAATCAAAAGTTAAAATTTTCCGCGTTTTCGCTGCGCATTGGCCAGTTTGACTATAGTAACAAATTGCCACCTTAATTCATTTTCACTTATTTAGTCAAATTTAATGAAATAAATGATGGCCATTACTATAAATTGATAACCAGCAAACATATACTGATAGCCAACATTGTTAAATATAAGTACAGAGCATGACATTTTGACGTGATGACGATATATTAAATTAGAAAAAACAGATAGTAAAAACGAGCATTGGAGCTGCAGCTCATGGACATATCCTTCACCGGTAATAAAGAAAACAACATTAAAAGCAGAAAAGTAACGCAAAAAATCTTCATCATAAAGTGCTTAACTATGTTGTTTAGATTTTCAACTGCAAAGCATTTCTTAACCAGGAATAAAATGCTTCACAACAGTGAAATTGTAAAAATTGATCGCCTTGTTTGTCTTTCTTGAAACCTGTTTAAGTAATAAAAAAATAAAATTGGAACCTGTTTAAACAATTAAAAAATCAAATTGAAAGAAAGCAAGCAAGTAAAACTTGGAGTGGGTTGCTTTTTGGCGTTTATGCTTTTCGCTTCCTACAATTTGGCCAATGTTAAGAGGCAGTGTTAAAGAGATGGAAGGAGTACTTTGAAAAACTGATGAACGAAGAAAATAACAGAGACCCTAAGACAGAGAAAGCAAAAGTGGTTAACGAAGAGGTAAATTGTGTCAGTACAGAAGGATGAAAAAAGGTAAAGCGGTTGGGCCAAATGAGTTGCCAATAGAAGTTTGGAAGTGCATGGGAAAGATGGGGATAAAGTTTTTGACCAGACTGTTCAACAGACTATTAGTGGGTGAACGGATGTCAGAAGAATGGAGATGGAGTGTGCTTATCCCAATCTATAAAAACAAAGGGGACGCACAGTGCTGTGGAAAGTACAGAGGAATAAAGCTAATGAGCCACACAATGAAAGTACGGGAAAGAATTATTGAAGCCAGGCTAAGGGATATAGTAGAGATCACTAAACAGCAATATGGATTTATGCCAGGAAAGGGAACCACTGATGCCATGTTTGCTTTGAGAATGTTGATGGAAAAGTACAGGGAAGGTCAAAGAGAGCTATTGTGTATTCGTGGAGCTAGAGAAAGCTTACAACAGGGTTCCGCAGGAAGAGCTGTGGTACCCTATGAGAAAATCAGGAATAGCGAAAAAGTATGTGTGACTTGTACAGGATATGTACGAGGAAAGCAAAACATTGGTGAGGTGTGCAATAGGAACCACAGAAAGTTTCAAGGTTAAGGTTGGACTGCACCAGGGATCAGCGTTAAGTCCGTTTCTGTTTGCAGTGATAGTGGACAGGCTAACGGACAAAGTAAAGAGAGAGTACATTAGGGGTATATCAGGGGTACAGTTAAGGTAGAATAGTTAGGAATGAAGATGAGGGAGGGCAGGCTGAGGTGGTATGGACATGTCATGAGAAGAGATTAAGATTATGTAGGAAGAAAGATGATGGAAATGGAGTTACCAGGAAAGAGGAAGAGGGAGACCAAAGAGATTTATAGATGTTGTGAAAGAAGATATGGGGAAAGTTGGTGCAAAGGAGACGGACATTGAAAATAGGATGGCTTGGAGAAAGATGATACGCTGTGGCTACCCCTGATTGAAGGGAAAGGCAGAAAGATTTTTTTTAAAAATAAACTTTATTGCTGTAATTTTTCTTTTCTTCATATGACCATATATACATAATATATAAATAACATTTTAAGCAAAAGAAGCAGGGCTGGTGTGTCAGTATTAGCACTTTAAGAGGTCACGTGATTAAAGCGCCGAGCCTATGATCAACATGATATTGGCTCAAAGCCCACTCATGCTATTCTGTTGTGTTCCTGGGAAAGACAATTTATGGCACTTTCCCTGCTGGGTGGTCTTGGCAAGCAGTTATAAATTACAGTCCCTATTTGTATAAAATTTTAAGCGGACAGCAATATCTTGGCATCTCTAGAAGCAGGTCAGGGTAGTTGCTTACCCCATGTATTAGTGCCTCCGTCGCTTTCCTTTAAGTCAGGAAGATAAATATAGAGATAAAATAAAAAAATAAGTGGTGTAGGTGTCAGCAAAATTGTTTCATCAATTATTTTTAAAAATTCTGATATATAATTATTGATTAATTAATATTCATATTTAGATACATTAATAGTTACAGTTATAGCCTTCTATTTAGACTGTATATCTAGTTAAATGGTAAAGTAGCCTGATGAGTCTTGTGGCAAGGATGAAATAGCATATTAAACTTTTACAAAGTGCTGGTGTCAGCATATTTTTTTGCTGACACCCAAGCCCTCAATAGAAGAACTGCTCAATATGTTAACATTAGGAAAGACTTGAAAAAAAAATTTTAAACGGGAGGATTGTTCGAATCATAGATAAAAGGAGGAGCTGGATGTGACACTCTTACTTGTTGTGCAAACTGCTTTTTTATAAAATGCAACTTTCGCAATAAGAACATATTGAAAAATCATAAAGTACTCACCACAATATTTTTGGTTTTCAATTTTAACTTTGGCATCTTCATTACTGCTGCATTAAAAATCTTTGATTCTTTCTACAAAAATTTCTATTTGCAATTGCGACAATCTTTATTTCTATTTGCACTATGAGTAATTTTGAATTGATTGTGAGTAGAACCAAAAATTAATTAATTAATTAATTAAAGTCAATTAATATTTTTTATGATTTTTTAAAGTAACAACAACAAAAAATAAAAAGTTATAAAAGTATTTAGTGGAAAGACAAATTTTATAGGATATATTGATATCAAGCAAAATGAGTTTGCAAGCAAACACTTCAAAAATTTCTTAAGCTTACTTCAGTTTACCAGACCCTAAACATCAAAAATTCCATCAAAATAACAACTGCAAATTTACTAAACCACAAAAAACAAAACTACATATTTATTTAAAACAACAATTGGTCTACCTTCGAGACAATGCATTTGTACCTTTCATAGATCAGAAAATATAGAAGATTCTAAATTGAAATGAGAGAACTGCCGGTACCGCATTTTGCCATGTGAAAAACAAAACTGAAGACTAATCGCTCAATCATAAGAGGCCCTTTCCACTACGAGCGTTAACTGGAGTATTCTTTCTTTGTTCATTGATTTTTTTTACTTCTCTTAGAGCTTAATTCTAAAACTTACACATTCCATTTATTTGAACTACAAACCAGGTTGCTGTGTTACCTTATTTTGAAAATCAAAGTGTGGTATTCATATTTTGTATGACTTGACAAATTAAAATTCGGATCCGGTTCCGCGAGCTTGGTAAAACATTAGATCCGGATCCGCTCCGTGATCACCTCTGGTCGAGATCACTCGCGTGGGCGAAAATATGCGAATATGTCGATCGCTTTTTTTCAAATAAGTCGTTCGTTTCTTCGCTTTTTGAAAAACCTTTTTTTCCAATGTAAGGTTTAGATTTTCAGCTACTGTTGGCGACTAAAAAAGTTAAAATATTTTGCCACACTGTGGCACAAGAAGAAAAAAAGACAATTTTTGAATGAAAACTAGGGTCAATACTTTTATTTATTACTAAATCATTTTTTATTCAATTTTTATAAATTGCATATCATTGTAATTACAGAGAAACACGCTTTTAGATGATATAAACTTTAAATTGCTCTTTAAACAAATACAATTGAAACTAATTAATAAACTTAAGAGAAAATTTTTGTCTTGTTCGGTACCGGTACCGAAAAAATACCCGGAGCGAAAGAGGAATCATAAAAACTTTTTTTAAATGCTTAAAAATCACACATTACTTGCTAACTGTATTTTATCTTAATTGTGCTATTTTTTCATCGCAAGATATTTCTTTATTTAATGTTTTCAGCCATTTGATTGGTATGTACACTCAAATGAAGTCTTCATATGAAGAATCGCAAATGCAAGTGAAATCACTTAAAATAGAATGCAGACGAAAAGGAGTCGACAATATTCTTATGCACAAGCAGCTAAAGGTGTTTTTTTGATACTATTAAAAGATTATATACGAGCGTATGTATTTGTACTGCTTACAACTTTGCTGACATATCACAAAAAATTGTTTTAGTATAAATTTATTTGCCCCAACAGACTGTTTCACCAATCAGGATCATCAGAAGTGATTAAGAATCTTACTTTATTCAACAGTATTTTACATTACTTGGCTTAATAACTACAAATTAATCAGCCCAAAGATTCACAAGAGGACATTGCTCTTCATCTGTTATAGTTGGCTGTGATGTAAGAGATTGTACAGTCATCTGTCTCATAATGCACGATTATTTGCTTCCATCTTTTTTTTTCTATTCAATTGATTGATTGTTAAAGCATGTTTGAGGAGACTCAAAATGTCGAAACTGTACTGTCTAAGGGTATATATCTAAATATCATTATAATCCTATTAAAATTTCCAAAGTTGAGTGGTAAAAATTGAATTGATATTTTGTTGAATTTATGAATATGCATTGCAAAGACGATTTTGCTGCTGACTAAATTGCTACTTTTTATTTAAAATAGAATTACCATTATATTTAAGCAACTTGATCTCGCCATTTTTAAAGCATTTTGCATGACTTGGTCTAGGATTGAACCATCAACCTGAGTTTCCAGACAATAATATCCAAACCGATTCCTTTAAGTTTTGTTTATTATTTAGGCATTACTTGCTGATAACGACCCGACTGAATTGCAACAACTAAAAGAAAAAAATGCGAATTTGGAGCTTACCATCACCAACCTTAATGATTATTTATGCAGCTTAGAGGTTAATTATTTTACAATTCCTTATTCAAATTATCAGTAGCTTTAAGTCTTTTTTATATTTTTACATTAATACATGATGAAAGCGAATTTTATATTCATTGCGTTTACATAGTACATAAAAAGCTTTTTTAATGAAAAGTACAGCAAAATATGTTCTCAACCATAATTTTGTAGTAAAATTAAAGAATAATAGTGTCACTTGACAAAAGCTCATGTGCAAATTTTTTTCTCTTAACCAGAAATTGCTTGACCTGATTTTGATTGTTCCTTGAATTGCTATATTTTCTGTGTCCAAGCATAATCGAAATAAAAAAATTTATGCTGGTTTATCTGTTTTGCTAACCCATAAATTTAAATCTTCCGAACTTCATTGTTCAAACACACACTGTCTTTAATCATTGCAGTCGGTGTTTTTGATGTTGGCGGAATTTTGCAAAATTCCTTTGAGTTTGCTGCTAATTTTTAGCAGTGCATGCATACAGCAGTTGTGGCAAACTGGTTTCCTTTTCATTTGTGTTTTTAAAGAGTTTCGCTTCTGTCCTAATTTATGATTTTTGTTTTATGAAAACCTTACGGTCAATTGCATGGCTGCACGATTCTTCTTACCATTAACAGATGACTAAAAAGATGTTGGAACTGAAAATCACGTCTTTGAACGACGAGTTGAAACTCAAGGAGACAGAAAGCAAAACTTTATTGAAAGAAAAAGAACAGTAAGTTTTTCAAGATATAAAACTTTTATTTCTTTTTTTCGTTATTACTATTGCAGATTACAAAAGGACTTGGCTAAGCAAAAAAAGTTGGTTTCATCATGCAAAAGAGAAAACTTAGCTCTTTCGAAGAAAAACGAAGCGCTACAAGAACGATTAAGAAGGAGAAGAAGTAGAGGTTAGTATTGACTGTGTGATATCAATATGGCACGCGCCGTTTGCTCTGCAAAATTTACTTTAAGAATGAAAGTAACAGCAAAGCCGTTGTATTTTAGCTGCTAAGAATCAAAGAAAGCAAATTTTTTGGTCTAATTGTTTCTCACCTCTTTACACATAACTCTATCCTTGACAACCAGCTAACCATCAACTAAGCATTTTCGTGTCGCCTCTTTTATCGTTAGTCGACAGACAGCATCAGCCTTACCGATTCAACACTTTCTTTGAGTTAACTCGGGCTCGAGCTGCCACTTCGTTTTTTTGAATGTCGTATGGCGTGGCAAATATCCTTTTTGCGGAGTTACTGAACTTGCCTGGATGCAAGCATTTTTGACTAATTTCTTTTTTTTATTATATCTCTATGTTTATCCTCCTGACTCGCAGGAAAGCGACGGAGGCGCTGATACATAGGGCAAGCAACTATTACGGCCTGCTTTCGGAGATGCGAAGATACTGCTATCCGGTTGAAATTTTTTATTCTAGTTTTTTATTTTTATAGAAATACGACTAAAATTTAGAACCGTTTGTGGTGGTCTTACCGAGCATTAAAGTAGGGGAAGTGCCATAAAGTGTTTTTCCCAAGGATACAACACAACAAAATAGTTTTAAATTCAGACCATGTCCACTATAATGTCGGCGGCTTTAACCACTCGACCACGCTGATTAATTTCAAAAATTATCGAAGTATATATACATGTATATACCCTATAATCCAGTGATGCTTCACCTTGCGGGTACAGTGCTCGATAACACACGGTTAGAGCAAGTATATTATATTTATTTAACACTACACTTTATAAGTTAAAACCACAACAGTCTGTTTCATCCTATTGAATCGTCAGGTGGTCACTAAAAAATCAAAAATATATAGTTATTTGTGGTAAAAATAATACGCTTGAAATAAATTATACGTAGTTAATAATGCAAATAATGCAGCTCCTGTGACGTCATACAAGGAAAATAACTCAAAAATATAGAAAATGCTTGTATAGAAGTTTGCATTCATTTAAAGGTGAGGGATGGCGAGTTAGGCGTATTGTAAAAAGTTTAAAAGGAGGAAGGGAAAATCTACAAAGCAATGAAAAGGTTACGGGAGAGGTGAAAAGGTAAAGTAAGTGAAGTAAAGTGCAAATGATAGAGAGCGGATTAAAATAACGGACAAAAAAGGTAATTTAATTAATTTGAATTTGTTCATGTGGCAATGTTTTACGGAAAGCTTCGATCGTTTATAGGGTGTTGTTGGTTTGATAGTAGTGGTCTGATTCAAACGTAAAATAATTCTAATATTAAAATAGGTAAAGCCGCGGATAATTACGAAAAGTTTTTTAATTTAAATTTGTTTTTATGACGGCATTTCCCATTTAGTTCCGATCTTTTGTTCAGCATTGTGGTAGGGTCTGCTCGGAGGATGAAAAGTTTTTCTGCTAAGCAGAGGTTGCACCATCTAGCGCCCGGATAGTATGGTGTGGTGCGGGCCGCAATGCTCCAGTCGATGAAGGGGTTCTTTCCTGTGTCTTTAGCTTGCCAAAAAGCTTTAGATAGCTCGGTGGCATTAGACTTTTGCCGGTATTTGAAGCTCTGATTATGGTTGTAGAAGCGTGCTTTAAATTCGGTTTCACTACAACCATAATAATTTTTGGCAATGCCATCTGTTGTTAGGGTGGCTATATAAATGATGGAGCTTTCGCGGCATTGTCCCTTCATCGGGCAGCTGGTTTTAGCTCTGCAGTTGCAAGCTGGTACGGTGCTGGCAGGCTCGGTTCTTTGGGCAAGGAGCGCTTTATTGTGTCTGGTAATTATAGCTGCCATGTTGGGCATGCAGCTATAGCTCAGTTTGACGTTGTTTTTATTGCATATCTTGTGCAAGCGGTGATGGGTAGGGAAGTGCTGTGATGTTTAAGCCGTGCTGGTGGAATAGCTTGATGATCTTTTTCTTTATGCGTTTCGAGGTAGGACCCGAAGCGTTTTCTAGAATGGCCAAACCGTCGTCCCTATAAAGACCAATGTTCTTGACACCTACAAGCTGGGATAATTGGTGAAGAATAAATAGGCCAACCAACTCACATACTTCCGCTCCATCATAGGATCCCATAGTAACGTCAAAAAGTGAGCCGTTTCTTTTGATCTAGGCACTGTCCCTGCTGAAAAGTAGAGACTAAAAAGTAGAGACTGAAAAGTATCAGCAGGGACGTACAAAGTTGTGGACCTGTTGATAGCATTAGTGTCCTTTGCCAGCTGGGCTTGGAAGGGATTTATTCCGCGAAAGCTCCATCATTTATATAGCCACCCTAACAACAGATGGCATTGCCAAAAATTATTATGGTTGTAGCGAAACCGAATTTAAAGCACGCTTCTACAAACACTTCTACAACATTTTTCACAGTTCGAATTGGTCGTTCCCAATTCCCACCTGCATGTGGATTTGCAGGAACATTGAATTTCCATACAACGTCAATACACTTCCGCGACATACACCGCGACACAAAATTTAACAAATTTTAGGTTTTTGCATTTTGTATTGTTGTAATAACTTTTTAAATTCTGCATCGCAGCCTTTAAAATTAGTGCCTTGATCCGAAAATAAACTACGACAATACATGCCACGTCGAGCGGTAAAACGCATGAAGCATTGAATAAACGAATCGGTAGATAAATCAGGTACAATTTCGATGTGGCAGGCTCGACTTGCCATACATATAAACAGCACCCCCCAACGTTTCACGATACTATGGTTAAGTTTCACATCTATTGGCCCAAAAAGATCGACCCCAGAATTTTGGAATGGGAACTTAGGTGCGTTTATACGGCATTCGGGTAAATTCCCCATTATTTGTTGTGCAGCTTTAGCACGTCTAAATTTACAATAGTGGCAATTACGTAAATACTTTTTCACAGTGCTTAAACCGTAGCAAATCCAGAACCTTTGTAAGAACTTACACAAAACGTAATTGGCACCAAAATGATTCGACATGATATGTTCATGCTTAATGAACATTTCTGTTATAAAATTGGCTTTTGGTAGAATATATTGGTGAACACTATCATTAGGAAGTGAAGACTTCACAACACGTCCACCAACACGTAGCACATGCAAGGTATGATCATAAAATGGCAATAAATTTTTAATTTCCAACAGCTTGGCTCGTACATTCCCACTACACGACTTCAAAGCATCATCAAAACCACGCTGCCCAATGATAGATAAAATTTCAAATCCGAAATAGGATTCCTGGGCCATTCTTATCAAATCTAATTCGGCCAATTTAAACTCTTGACTTTTTATACAGCCAACTTCAACGGACATGTTTAACTTAAGATTTTTAGTATGCAATTTACTAACAACATACCGATAACGGTATACAATCATTTTAATGCAACTAAACAAATCCGAATAGCGCTTAGCAATATTATAAAAATACGCAGGTATCCTGTGATCAATCTCATTTTTACACAGCATCTCTTCATTCTCAATTTGTGAATTAATACACGCCTCAGTATTCTCACCACTATCAATCTCAAGGCAAACATCTGAGCATTCATCATTAACATCATCGGCCACCTGACAAGCATTCACCACTTGTTTTTTATCAAAACCACTATACATTGATTGTTCATACAGAAACACAGGACCTTTAAAGTAAACACAACTAGGATCAGCCTTTTTTGGGTCAATACCACGAGAGCACAGGTCGGCTACATTTGATGATGTTGCCACAAAACACCATGTATCGTCACTAGTAAGACGATTGATTTCAGCTATCTTTCGAGCCACATATTTCTTCAGCCTCAACTTACGATTCTTTATCCAATCAAGCACAACTGAAGAATCAGTGTGTAAATAATCTTTTGATATAGGAAGCTGTATTGAACCTTTTATATTCCGGTGCATGTTGGCTCCCATAACTGCAGCAATTAATTCCAATCTGGGAATACTGAGTGTAGTTCTTCTAGGAACAACTTTTGATTTTCCCATCACGAATGCAACATTGCATAAGTCATCCTTTGTCATTTTCAGATATGATACACATCCCAAGCCTTTTTCTGAGCTGTCGCAAAGGGTGTGCAGCTCATAAACGTCCGCTTCAATGTCCCAATAACATCTTGGTATAGTCAGCCTTTCTAAGCATGGCAGACCTGCAATCCATTTTTCCCACGACTTCAATATGGTGGTGGGAACAGGATCATCCTACAGTTCAACTTCTTCACAAACCTTCTGCAGAAGTATTCTTCCCTTCAGCATATATGGAGCACATATTCCAATAGGATCAAAAATTTGTGCTATAGTACTCCACAGACCTCCTTTAGTTTTTGGTCTTCCCTGAATGTTAACTTTTGGAGATAACATCTTCTTTGATGGATTCCACTGTAATCCAAGAACTTTGCAATTCAAATTATCTTCAGACGTCAGATCTTTCCAATCTTTCACAAGCAATTTTCTATCAGGTTTTAAACATTCGAGAATTTCAGGATGATCAGATACAAATTTTCTCACCTCAAATCCTCCAGACTTCAATAACTCAACTAATTCACTGGCTCTGGCTTTACCTTCTTCGACATTCTTACATGAAACCAGACCATCGTCTACATAGAAACTGTTTTTGACAAGATTTACTGTTTCCAGTGAAGCTTCAACATCATTATCTGTAGCAGTCTTCTTAAGACAGTAATCAGCCATAGACATACTACAATTTAGCCCAAATGGAAGTCTTTTAAATCGGTATGTGATTACCAGTGCTTCAAAATCATGATATTCAAACCATAGAATTCTCAGTAAATCTCTATCTTTTTTATTTATTCCACATGCATGAACATTTCCTGGATATCACAAGAAAATGCCACAGGAAATCTTCTGAATCGAATCAGTATATGAGAAAGTCTTTGTAAATCATCTTCTCCTTGATGCAGCAATGAATTTAAACAAACATTATTACATTTTGCTGAACCATCATATACAAGTCTTCTTTTGGCTTGTTTTGTAACAAAATGAGGTATGTAGAAAACTCTAGCATTTTTCTCATCATCATCCGTGTCCACACGTTCAATTTTGTCAGTGTCAATTAACTTCTGGATAGCATCACAGTAAAACTTTTGAGTTGCTTCGTCTCTTTTCAATGAACGTCTTTGCTGCATTAAGCGGTGTTTTGCCAAACCTTTTGTATAAGGCATTTTGTTTAAATCTCTTTTAATAGGCAGGCTCAAAAAGTATCTGCTATCCTTTTTCGTAATTGATTTATCATACAGCTTTGTACAAATAACATCATTTGCGGAAGGAGCAGTATCTTCATCGTCAGGAGCAGTCTCAAAATCGTAACTCATCCATTTTTCAATTTCCGCGTGTAACAACTCACAAGTGTCAGCATCACCATTGCATAGATATGCTTGATCATTCATGTACATATTGTCGTGTTCCATCATACAAATCTTGTTGCAATGAATATCGCTGCAACTATTTAACTTATCATAGACCGGTGCATCAACATCACCTCCATCACACGCACCAGTATGACCAGCTAGCAGCCAGCCAAATTTGGAGAGTTTAGCAGCGACTCTACACTCTTTTGCCACGTCTCACTTCAGTCACGTCTAAGAGCTCTTCATAGTTACTTCCAATCAAAAGATCAACATTCTTTGTCTCGATTATTGGAATTTCAATGTCTTTAAGATGTGGAATTTTGCTTAGTTCAATGTCTTCCTTTTTACCTGGATTATTGTGACTAGCAACTTCTTCAACACATACCACATCTTTCAACTCAAAAGAAGGACCTTCATTTACACCACAAACTACAAGATCAACTTTACAACCATCTTCTCTAGTGCAAGCATTAGCTGTCAACAATTTAACGCAGGACTTCTTCTGTGCATTAAAAGGTATCTTGAGCAATTTAATTAGCCTTTTAGTTGCCAGAGTATTATCCGAACCTGTGTCTAGCAGACAATTTACTTTCACAGATTGTTTTGAAGCTTCCAAGTGCACGATAACAGGAATGATAGGCAAAATTTTTCTTTCACTATTTAATATAGCACTGTGCACCTTGGCATTCATACCATCAGCATCAGCCACCAACTCATCATCTTTATTTTCTCTCACAGTACAGTTAGACTTATCATTCACACATAGCAAGAAATGATGATCATCACTCTGGCAAGCACGACAACAATATTTAGATCTACACTTGGACTGTAAATGTCCCGAGTTAAGGCATTTAAAGCAACATTTGCTCTTTTTTGCTATAGACCATTTGTCTTTCACATTCAACTCTCTAAACTTATCACACCTCCACAAAGCATGCACATTCTTAAATTCACACTCAGGTACAGGACACAAAAATACATTAGAATTTTGAGCATATGTTTTAACAAGAAATTGTTTAGCAGGACGTTTTTTTTCAGCATTAGTTTGGTTAAAGTCATATTTGGATTTTACATTACTTATGTCATTTTGCATCAAAGGGTGCGAAATTAGCTTTAACTGTTTTTCAACAAAACACAATAAATAATCAAAACTAGGCATAACAATACATGCATTACATAAAATTTCAGCAAGTTTATCCTTTGTACGCTTGGGTAAACGAGCAATCACTTTTTTTAAAACCCCAGGCGAATCAAGCATAGAATTTTCATTAGTGTCAGCAAAAAGTGTTTTTATATCTTCTAATTCATTCATAAATGATTGAAATGAATCTAAGTTCCATTTAACTGGTTCATTTTTGGTAATATATGAAATATGAGCTTCTACAACCAGAGATGATTGACCAAAAAATTTGTGAAGTTTATTGAGTGCAGTGTTTAATGCAACTTCAGGATCTTTAATCCTATCACAACAACGTATAGCATCAGTAGCTTTACCCGAGCAACGTGACTGAAGAATATCATATATCAAACCATACTGTTTGCCATATAAGGAGATAACTCTGTCTATACCATGCCGAAAAGCAATGTAGTGTTTTGGATCACCATCAAAGGCCACCTTTGACCTGCTTTCCATTAACACTTTACCAGCTAAATAATTGTCACCAATTCCAAAATTTAAATTAGCAGTGTGATTGAGTTTATGACTATTTAAGTCATCAATATCAAATACACCGTCAACATCTTGCTCTGCTACAGACTTTATTTTATTAGCCTCCAACACAATATGTTGTTGCTCAACATCATTACAGTTGTCTGTAGCCAGAGTTTTTATATTTGCACTCCCCTCATGCACAACATTTACATGAGAGCCTACTTGTTTTAATTCATTCATTGAACAATAATTTTTTATTGGTGAAACATGCACATTAGAACCATAGTCAAAATTACTATCACGGTTTAAGTTATGTTCTTGAGTTTTTGCTAAGTTATCACTCACCACAAGTTTGTTTGCAAGTTCAGCTTCAAGCATTTTCTTCTTGAGTTTTATTTTTTTGTATTTTTAAATCTTCAGCCATTTTGACATTATTTTCAGTTAACAAGGCAATTTGTTTAAGAGTCAAATTTCTTCTTATTATCATTGATGACAACAGTCCTTTTGATTTCCTTGACATGCAGCTAGATCTGCTACTAGAGTTTGTAGCAGTGCCTTTACTAACTGTTTTCAGAAGGTGTTCAAACAGATTCTTTTGTTCTGCTTCAGCTTCATTATAATGATGTTTAATAATTGAGTATTGCACTTCTGCTGAGTTTCATTTGTCGAAATAATCTTCAATCTTATCATTGTTCTCATCAGGATTTAAGTTACCAACATTGACTTCTATGAATTGAAGCAATTCTTCAAAGCATTTAGTTATTTCTATAAAGACTTCTTTAATTTTTTGAAAATCTTTTTTATTTGATAACAATTTTG
This sequence comes from Diplosoma virens, assembly GCA_963680785.1. Classification (NCBI taxonomy): domain Eukaryota; kingdom Metazoa; phylum Chordata; class Ascidiacea; order Aplousobranchia; family Didemnidae; genus Diplosoma; species Diplosoma virens. The sequence goes on from OY796896.1 coordinate 18,703,291, forward strand.
AAAATTCACAAGCTGCTTTGTTGAAGCTTCTATTTAACTGTCTCATATTTCTTTCAGACAGTGGCACATCCACTTTTTTCAAAACACTTTCTTCAACAGCCTGAGAGGTACTAGCACCTTGATCAAGTGACATAACAACTTCTTTTTTTTTTATTATTATTTAGAAAGAATAATGAAACAATGTTTCTATAATGTTGAATTCTTGATTCTATTTAAGGAACAAACGATCAAACCTTTCTATCTTGATTAACGAATTTAATCACGGTTCATGTATACATGCATCCCACAACAAGGTGTACACAATACAATAAACTTATAAGATAGAAACATTGTTTTTATTTTATTTCCTTATTCAAATAGAAAAAATAATTAATTAATATTATTCTTTAATTAAAAAAAATAAACAATTAATCAGCATTATTATTTTTTATTTTATACTTCTTAACATATGTCTTTACCGAAAATCTCATCACCAAAAAATTGAAGTTGTTTTTACCATAACCAAATAAAATTCTTTATCAAAAAATAAAGGGACAAATAAATCTGTAATCCAATTATTAACACCTATATATAGTTTTTTTATTTTTATATAGATTACTTTACACATAAAAAAAGCTCCAGTCAAAGTGCCTGCATAGCACAATTATTTGATTTAAGGCTAGTCAACATTTGTATTTGTTCGGAATACGAAATTATATTGAGCCTATACGTGAGGATAAACCAGGGATTATTCTTTTTTAAGTTGATGTATCAATTATCTTAATTGTTTGTTATGTCATAAATATTAAAAATGATTTTTACGATCAATTTGAGTTGAATGTTTTCGATTATACTTGCTTGAAAAACGTAATTCATAAATCACGTTACTGCGTTTAAGAATTTTGATTTTCTCCTTTCGCGGCCTGCCGATCCTTTGTGCTATTCTTTTGAATGTGGCTTTTTGTAAAAGTTCTGAATATTTTCATTTTATAAGCTCGGTTTCATTAACTATTTTTCGTGCGCATTACCAGATTGTACATGACAAAATTTTGACATTTAAACTGCACTAATATCGTTGTGCCAATACAGCTCCCAATGAAGACGGCAAAACTTTTTATTGCAACGCGCTATAAAAACAAAGGATGTATAGCGCATTACAAACCATTCTTGCTTTTATTTGACCGAAACTTGCCTCACAGTCGCAGTCGTAATCTCCTCAACCTTACAGCTTGCCCTTTTAAGTGCTTCTACCTCAGCGGTGCCAGCCGTTTGCAACACTGTCGAAATTTCCAGTCCAAGAATCAAAGCCAGACATCATGTTTCGGAATCAGAAATGGCAATCACAATACCAACCGTGTGATGTTCGCCTGGTGTCGGCTAATTCAACTACTTGAACAGTATTTCTTAACACTTGCTCTGCCATTTATGCTGCACTGCTAGTCTTTTTAAAATTGTCAGCGGTTTATTACCTAATAATTTTTATATGTTGCCCTCCTTAACGATCGTGATCACGATAAAGTGTTCATTCACGGTCTGCCGGCACTAAAAGGAAACTACAGTACCACAACTCCGGCTTTCCAATTAATAGGCTTCGAAGCGTTAAAAAAGTTTTTACTTTAGCAAAAATGTTGACTTTCCTAGTTTTTTTTTGTGAGTTATATTTCTTATTTTGTAGTACCACGTTCCATTAAAATTAATTTTAAAAAATTAACACGAGCTGAAAAAAGAATGAGAAATATGTTTTAACATAATTTTTTTTTCGATATTGTAACTGCTTGATTTGATCTTGTAGAAAATTTTTGATTTAGAAGAAGTGCAATGGTTAAATTGCAGTAAACTATTAGCAAAAAAGTTTGACGCTTTTTCGCCATTAGAAATACAGTTTGTTAAGGTTCTAATTACGTTTAATGCTGGCTATCTCAAATAAACAATCAATAAGTTTCACTGTTCCATAATTGCACTTTGCATTTTTTATTTTTATTTTTGCAGAATCGGGATCCTTTTCACACACAACGGATTCGGAACATAATCTCACTGCTCCGTTGGAAGATTTTCGGACGGAAAACGACGAGGCCAGTCAGAATTCATCCATATTTAAATCTCCGTTGCCCGAAAGAAAAAAGAAACGAATGCAGAAGCGTCGGAAATCGCTCGCCGTCCATGCGAGCGACGATGAAGATGGTGAATGAGAAATACGTAATTTAATCGTTATCTATTTCCGTCCCAAAGAAGGGAACACGATGTGTTTTCCCTGCTGGCAGGGTTAGGCGTTGTTTACAGCCACACTCTACTTTTGTCTTTCTGCGAAGCCCGTCTGCCAAAACAGCAGGGTTGACGTCAGGAAGTGCATGCGGCTGTAAATTACTGCTAGTCTAAGTATGCAGCAAATTAAAGTTAAAAAGACAAGTTAATGCGAAATAATAATAGCTCATTAAATAAATCCTGCTTCAAAAAAGTTACAGGTACGCTCAACTTGGCAGGAAAGAAGTAAATTCTTGGCTTGTAAAATAGCTGTCGTAACTTACTTGTAGATTATCTGATAACGCTGTATCGAATCTGCGAACGGCAGTGGTACTGAATGTAATTGTCTCGCAGTTACTGATAATAATCAAGAACAAAGCAGTGCGTCGCAGATCGATGCAATCCCCGAACCGACAGATGTTGATCCGGACATGTTGGCACGAAACAATCCGACGAAGAAGGTTTGTTGATCGATACATTGTGTGAATTGACATTGAAAAGATACATTGTGTGTATCGTCGTTAAAAAGATACATTGTGTGTATGGACGTTGAAAAGATACATTGTGTGCATCGTCGTTCAAAAGATACATTGTTTGTATCAATGTTAAAAAGATACATTGTGTGTATCAATGTTGAAAAGTTACATTGTTTGTATCGACATTAAAAAGGTATATTATATGTATCAATGTTGAAAAAATGCATTGTGTGTATCGACGTTTAAAAGATACATTGTGTGCATCGACGTTAAAAAGATGCATTGTGCGTGTTGACGTTAAAAAGATACATTGTGTATCGACGTTGAAAAGATACATTGTGTGTATTGACGTTGAAAAATATTGAAGAATTTGCCGTTTTTCCAATAAGTACTTATTTAACAGTCTTCATTCGCTTAAAAAGTTTGTTTTTTATAAACCATTTCATACTTCTGAATTTGTTAAATGGGGCTTTTCCAGTTGAAAAAGACAACGCCCTCTATCGGTTAAACTCGATGAAGCGAAACGCCGAAATCAAACTTGTTTGATCCAAAAACAATACAGCATGATGATTAGTAGCCAATATCCTGTCTGATAACATCCGAAGCATTTTTAAAAATTGTTAAAAACTTCTACCATCCCTGCTGTAAATTAACGCAGACGTAACAAGCTTGCGCATGGTGACTGTGTTTATGTTGACGTGAAGGAAATTCCCATGGGAAAGAAGAACCGGGTCAGAGCATCGTCGAGCAACAGTGCGAATGAGACGACAATGAAGCGAGACGTGGCGACAAGTTCAATGAAAGCCAGACTGCTCAACATGAAGAAAAATGTGAGCGCATGGTTCATCGCCAATATTATTTTAAACAGCCAACTACTACCTCAAACAAATCCATTTGGTATCCAGAATAAAACAACGTTGTTGTTTTTTTTTTAATTTAAACATAATAATACCATAAATTGACTATGCATCCCCAACTCTATTCAAATAATTTGCGATGATAAAACCAACCAAGCAAACTTGCTTTAAATCAATGGTCGATTGGACATTCAAGGGGTCGATTGGGAATGAATGAATGAACGGAAGGGTCTACTACAGCAATAAAAGAAGGATACCTTATTTGCAAAGATTCTAAACTAAAAAATGTACTGTGTGGTTATTACAGTGAATACCTTTTTTATCTTAACTTGTTTTTCTCCACACCTAATGAAAAAAAAAAATGGTTGCATGGAAGTGAAAACTAAAAAAATAAATCTTCACTTGACATCACCTAGTTAAAGCCGTGTACTGGATTAGGGGGTCGAAAAAAGTTTTTTACTCGAATTAAGGTGGACGTGCAAAAAAGTTTGAAAACTACTGCTTTTTTAAATCAAACGTGAGATCTTGAAAATCTGCCTTTTTTTAGCTTGACGCTCGGCATGGTTATCTTCCACTCTTCAGTGTTGTTCATGTCACTTTAAACCTATTACATATCTGCGACATTTTCTTAATGAATGCTATGATAGATTGTATGATTTTCACCCAACTTGTTTGCGCTCTCATATTCTTGATTCGGAGAGCGCGAGTTTGCTCGATTATATCGCTCGCGAAAGCATTTTAGTATTTTTCTAAATAATCCAGCCTCGTGTTTCAGAGAGCGTACAGAAGCTTCTGCAATCGACCCAGCAGCACGCAGTTAAAGGAAATATCTGAAATCGTCAATCGCATGAAAGAGGACCCTTCGTCTCTGAAGCAAGGGTTCGATCGGTTCTGCGCGAAACATTTTCTTACTGGTCACGAAAACTTTGTCGCTCGAAAAATCGAAAGGTTACATCAGGTCAAGTGGTTCATGGGTCGCGCGCGTGTTTTGATTTCTTTCAATTTTTTCCTTTTTTTTATAGGAATCGCTAGATCCCGGCATAATTGATAAATTACGTCATTTACCAAACGATGCGAGCAACGTCGCCGCGGACTCGCCCGCTGTTCAAAGCAACCAACTCGACTTGAAAGAAAATAAAGAAAATTGCTCGAAATTGCTTACTAATGCAACGATTGTTAACTCGGAACAATTGAAAGCAGTCGATGAGCCTGATAAGTCTGTTATATATCAAGAGAAAATTACAACTTCGCCGAAAAGCACTCCAGAAACTTCGGCTTCGTATACAAAGAACAACGATGTCGAATCATCTGCATTATCGACGAAAAACGTTTCTCCTGTGGTCCAAGTTTACTTAGCAGCACCAATGAGGGGAGAACTTGCATCTACTTTCGAAGACGAATCGATGAAATTGACAACAGAAAAACTTTCCTCTAATGCGGAAATTAGTTCTGTTGCATCATCGACAAAAAAACTTTCTCCTATTGCCGAGGTCGAATCGGCTACACTGATGACGAAAAATGTTTCTCCTGTGGTTCAAGTTCAATCAGTAACACCAATGACAGAACTTGCATCTGCGGCCGAAATCGAATCTGTCCAATCGTCAATCAAAAATCTTTCCCCCGTCGCCGAAATCAAATCCGCTGCATCATCGATGAACGAACTTTTTCCTCTTGCGGAAATCGAATCGACTGTACTGATGACGAAAGAGGTTTCGCCTCATGTTCAATCAGAAGCACCAATGGCAGGAGAACTTGCGTCTGCAGACAAAATCGAATCTGTCGAATCGTCGACGAGAAAGCTTTTCCCTACCGCCAAAATTAAATCTGCTGTATCATCGACAGAAAAACTTTCGTCTGTGATCGAAGCGGAATCTTTTACTTCGTCGACAAATAAACTTTCCCCTGTTGCCGAAAGTGAATCAGGCATACCGTTAACAAAAGAACTTTCTATTGTTTTTCATGAACCCCCTGCCACCAGTCCAGTGTTAAAGAGAAATCGCAGCAGCATGTTTTCATCTGACGACGACACTGACGAACCCGTCAAAGTCAACATTTGCTCAGCGAACGACCCGAGCGAAATAAGGTCTTTTTGCTCAACGCCTCGAAGAAGGAGGACTCGTTCTGACAGCAGAAGTGGTAAAAGTTTGTCGAATAATGATAAGATATTGAGGAAAAAACAGATAGAAAAGAGCAAAGCAAAACCCAAGAAAGTGTCGAAAAAGAGCGAAGAAAATGAACCAAGTGTAAACATCGATGCTTTGCCGATTAGTCCAGCAGTTGTCGCCGCTCCATCAATAAAAATATCTAGTTTCTTTGAGTTTTCTACCGATTCCGACAGTAGCGATTCAGTTCCCCTGTCTGTTCTTGTTAAACGATCGAAATCGAAGTTGCCACGCGATCGTGAAAAACCCGCTTCTGCTTCTTGTCAAAGAAACAAAGTCTGCTCTTCGACTGCCATCGATGAATTAAATATGCAACTGCCAGCCGCAACTGCCTCTATACTCACTTCCAGTGTTACAGAGACCCAAAAGACGCAATGCTCCACTGATGTGCTAATGGAAGATTCAAACACTACTTTTGTGACGACCACTGCTATTTCAAGCTCATCAAAGCGAAAGAAAATTGATTCTTCTCCAGTCGACAAGAAAATTGTTAAACTAGACGGACCAGATAAGGATCAAGACGAAAATCCCATCTCCGATAAGGATAATCGACGACCTCCAACCCTGAAAAGCTTCCAGTCAATGCCATTTAGTGTTGAGCAGGAAACCCAGCCTTCCAATCTTGACTCTCCATCGCACGCCTTTCTTCCGGCGTCGGGCTCGAATCTAAACCTTTTCGAATCTTCCGACAACGATCAAAGATCAATTGACCCTATTCCAGATTTAATAAGCCCTTCAAAATTACAAGGAATCTTTCATGACATGACGGCTCTCATGGATATGTCTTTATTGTCCCCACTGCGTTCCGATGATCGACCGGACAGTTCTTCAGATTCGGATTTGGCTTTTAACCCGGATGTTGACGATCGTGGTTGGATATCCCCGAGCGCCGATCTATGCACGGCGATTAGCTTCCCGTCCGTCGAGTCGAAACTTCAATCGTCAGGTAATAAAAAGAGCTCACCAAAAGGATCGAAATCTCAACCCAAAACCTCCGGATCCGAAGCAAAGCAGAACGACGATAAAACGCCACGAAGTCCGGTCTTGAAAGATGCGCCTCGTCGCTTCAGTTGCGAAGCTCCGGTATTGGCTCGTACCGTTCCGACCGTTAAGCGCGTTTGTAAAGCGCAGTCTCTCGACCCTGCCGTCTTTTCCAGCATCGATGAAACGCCGTCCAAGATTAAAGAAACCTCTTTGAGTGATGCAGCTCTGATGGAAGTTAGTCCGACGTCGAAAATTTTGCCCAGTAACTTGAAGATCATAACCGGAACTTACTCGGGTCCGTTCAAAGTGGTTTCGTCCGGTTCTCCGCACGCTGACACTGCTCCTAATCCAGACGTATTGATCCGTACGGAATCGAAATCGTCAGCGGAAACTGATCCTATTCCTGTATCTGTTTCCGTTTCCGAACCAACTGAATCTCGAACAAAAGAATGTCACGTGATTCTCGAAAGTTTTCCACTAGTGGAAGGCCACATTGCCCAGACGCGATCCGACTCTGAAGCGGCGTCGGCGTCGTCTCTCCATCGACCCACGGAAGATCGAATCTCGAACCTGAAAAAGTCTTCCATGAAAAGTCTCCTGGAGGAAATTCAATCTCACGCCTTCCTCATGCATCCTAACAAGACTTACACTGTGATGACGACCTCCTTGGTGAGTTATCGGTTGAATTGATTTTGCTAGAGATGGAAGCGATTATTTTAAAAATTATGCTTTTAAATCAATTGCGATTTGAGAAGGTTATCTCTTTGACATGTTCAAAGTATTTCGCATTTACTATTGTAGATGTATACAAGGCATATAACTTCTATTCTAAAAAAAAAACAATTATTTAGTAATTACAACTGTTCGATTTCAATGTAACAAAAAGTTGTTCAACTGTCTAGTTCAATGCAAAAATGTTTTAGGAATCTTAGTGATTTTACTTGCCTCGAATCAACACTGTTTTTCAACCTTTTTCTCTCTGGTTCATTTTAGGCTTCTACACAATTTCAGGTTTATTTAAAGAAAATGTGGAGTTTCTGTGCAACAAAAAGTGTATTTATAAACATAGCATGTTTTAGTAAGTAATAGATTCTTACTAATGACTAGACTGTCTTAAATCAATTTGAACAAAAATTTATTAAAAGAAAACATTGAAAATTTTTAGCGGTTCTAGGTATATTCCACCCTGGTAAATTCCACCCCTGTCACGTACATTCCAAAGTTCAATAGAAAACTGTGGAGTTTCTCTTCGTCGACGAAAACCACCACGTCAACCCTAACCCTTTTACCAGGGTGGAATAAACCGGTCGCCAATTTTAGGACTTAAAAGCGACAAAATAATTTTGTCACCTAGAAAAATTAAAGCGTTCATTTGTACTGGTCGGAGCAAATATTTCTGAATTATTAGGGCAAATATTTTTAAAAAATTAAAGCGGTTTGCGCTCACATAGAGTTTCATAGTCGGCCTAGTTTTCATCGGCGCATTTTAATAGGACTTCAAACTTATGGTGAAAAGTACTACTGAAATACTACTGAAAGAATACTACTGAAAACGTAAAATAAAAAGTGAAATATAATCTTTCTCATAATATTAATTTGTTATGCATGGTAAATTTAGTAAATTATCGTTATGTCACCATTAACAATTAAATTCTTCTATTCTGCTTTATTTCAGAAATTCAGATTAACATTTTTGTACTGTTTTCTAAAAAAGATAAATATGATATAAAAAGGCCTTACATCATGAGAAAAACTAGCAGAGATCGAGATAGAGGGCGCAAGTATTTAAGTGGTAACCAGAAGACAAAGGAAGCTGAAAATGAAAAACATAGAGATCCTATCAATAAATTCCTTGTTACCCCATCTTTGAAGCGCCCAAGGATTGAGAATAAAGAAAATAACAACAATTCAGAAAATGATATAACCATGAATCCAATAATAGTTGATCAATACAATTATGACATAAATAACAAATTAGAAAAGAATGACACAGCTGTGAATAACATTGAAGACAATATCAATTTATCACAGGACAGTCCCAATACAGAAAGCATAATCATAACCGGAAAAAAGCAAGCCCAGACATCATACAATGATGTATCATCCATAAGTACAGCTGTAAATATTAAGAACGATGACCCAGCAACAGAAAACTTCTGAATGGGGAGAGTGTTGAAAGACCTTGGATTATATACCCCTCTAAGTCTGCTGATAGAATTTATTGCTTTTATTGCAAACTTTTTATAAAGAATGCATCCACGCCCTTATCAACTAGTGGATTCAACGATTGGTCTAATGTCAACACAAGGTTATGTGAGCATGAAAAATCAAAGAACCATATGGAAGCTACATGTAGTTACTGGGAGTTGTATCAAAGACTTTGTAGTGGACAGACAATTGATAAAGAGCATGAAAAAATCATCAATGAGCAAGCAAAGCACTGGCAGCAAGTATTGAAAAAGCTAGTAGCTATAGTGCAGTTTCTTACAGAGAAAAATTTAGCATTTTGGGAACAAATGAAAATGTTCGTAATGAGAGTGTTCACAATGGAAACTTTTTAGGTCTTGTGGAGTAGTTGGAAAGTTTGACCCTGTTCTTGACACACATTTGCGAAAAATCAAGACACACGAAATTCATAATCACTATTTAGGAAAAGATGCTCAGAATGAACTTCTAGATATCATGGCTACAGCTACTTTGAATGAGATACTGAAACGTGTAAAAGCAGCTAAGTACTATGCCATTATTTTAGACTGCACTCCTGATATAAGTCACCAAGAGCAAATGTCTCTAATTATCAGGTATTTGTCTGATGGTAACTTGGCTCCTCCAGGTATTTATGAGCATTTCATTAAGTTTATACAAGTTCAAAGTAGCACAGGAGAAGATTTATATAAAACACTATTAAGCACATTGAAGGAAATAAATGTAAGTGCAAGATATTCGAGGTCGAGGCTACGACAATGGTAGCAACATGAAAGGTCACACATCTGGAGTACAAGCACGAAAATTCAAGGGCGTTTTTTGTACCCTGTGCATGTCACAATTATAATTTTTTACTCGGAGATGTAGCCAAGTGTTGTCCAGATGCTATAACATTCTTTGGAATCTTGCAAGCGATCTACACATTGTTCTCAGCATCAATTAAAAGGTGGGCTGTTTTTAAAAAATATGTACCTAGGTTATCAGTGAAACCCTTGAGCATTACAAGATGGGAATGTCGCATTGACAGTGTTAAAGCTATTCGTTATCAGGTTGGAGATAACAAATGAGCCGATGGTAAAAGCAGAAGCTGAATCTTTAGCAAACCAGCTGAAAGACTACAAATTTTGTATTTCTTTGATATTTTGGTATGAAGTACTTTTTAAAGTTAACTATGTAAGGAAGGAACTACAAGGTGAAACAAAAGATATTAATGAAGGCATGGAGTCATTTGAAAAACTCTTGTCATGGCTAAGAAATTATAGAGAGGAAGGCTTTAATGATGTTCTAATAGGTGCAAATGAATTGGCTGAATCGATTGAATTACCACCGGAGTCTAGAAAATTTCATGAAAAAAATACGTCGAAGGAAGCGAATGTTTTTATATAAGGCAGATGATCAACTTTATGATGATCCAAAAGAAACGTACAGAGTTCAGTGCTTCAACTTAGTCCTAGATCAAGCTATTCAGTCATTGGAAAGTAGATTTAAAAATCATGCAAAATTATTTGGATTTATAAATAGCTTTCAAGATATACCTAAGGAGGAAATAAGGGAACACACATCAAACCTTGAAGCTGCTTTAACAATTACCACAATAAGACAGGACGCTGAAAGAAAGATAGCTACTGAAAAAAATAAAGATGTTGATGGGTATATGTTGGGTGAAGAACTTGAAGCTCTGAAAACTTTTCTTCAACCCAGAATTAAGCCTTATGCCCTGTTTGAACACCTGATAGAAAACAATAGATTTACAACATTTCCTAATGTTTTCATTGCATTGAGGATTTATTTAACGATGCCAATAACTGTTGCATCAGGGGAAAGAAGCTTTTCAAAGCTGAAACTAATTAAAACATACTTGAGTTCTACGGTCTTACAAAAAAGACTTAACAGTTTGTCAATGCTTTCTATAGAAAGCGAGATTGCTAAAGCTATTGACTTTGAAAATATTTTGAATGATTTTGCTAATAAAAAGGCTAGAAAAGTATTTTTCTGAAAGAGTATAATGTAATTGCCTAATTTGCCTTTCTTGATGTTAAAAGTAAAACAATAAAAGCATCCACATTACCTTAAATTTGTTTTATAGCAAGTATTAATTGTCTATTTTTTTTTTTTTTTTTGGTTTGTATGTATGTTTTTTTTATGAAATATAAACACCCATAAATTTTACTATAAAGAGTAGGGGCCCCGCCATCAGATTTCTAATTGGGCCCCACAGTTCCTAGCACCGGCCCTGCTTATTAATTAGTTCTGTATGTACTGTATTTGCTAAATATCCAAAGTGGCAAAGCTTTTAAAAACCTAATTTTTGTGGTATTTATCTGATCTTCAGACAGTGGTCCTAAATGCTTTCATGGTTTCGTAGATCGTTGATTGGCTAACGATTCTTCTTCCGCGTTCACGTGACCACAACCTCGACGAGGCGTTGGCGTTGCGCGCAAAGACGAACTCCGACCTTTCAAGTTTGCAACTGAGCAATATTACGCACGAAGAGGAGTATCAGTTCATAATGATGATCGTGGCAGTGGATCGAACCCGGGCCAAAGCGGGGAGGGAAATCATCAAGTCGCTCGTGGTGCCGACAATCATGAAGCTGCTCTGCAGGTAGATTGTGAATCACAATTTGTGATCTATGTATTTGGCTAGAAACCGTCACTGCCTGGATCTGATTGGGACAGTCAATGGACCAACCGTTGGCAGCTGTCCTGTCTTGTATTTGGATTCGTATGTGGTTTCCTTTCATCCCTTACAGAAGATGAAATGATTGTGTTTTTGAATTGACTCCAAGAAAAATGATAACGTCGTCATTGAAATAGCTAAAAACTAAAATTCTAACTTTAGAATTGTTTTTCAGACAAAAATGAACGAAAAAAAAGCCCAATTGTTTTGAGTTTCATTTTTACTTCGTCAGGTCTTGATTTAAAAGAAACTCGGTTAACTTAGTGCATCTTTTTCGTTCTTTTTTCACTGATTTCAGTAGTTGACACTATTTCTCCTTCATTCTATTGTTTGTCAGATTCGGCTGCAGTCTTTTCTCATCGTCAGCGGCAATCAGAGACACTGAATCGACTTCGAAACTAAACAAACTGTTGACGAAAGGGAATCTGGATATGAGCACGACACGATCGCTCGTTCGCTTGCTGTCGTGCTTCTGTCGGAGCGTCGCGTCGCCGGACGTTGTCGTAGATTTTTGCCGCTATGCGATCGTTTCAAAATCGCTGTTGGAAATCGACCCCTTGCTTTTCGAATGCATCGCATGTTACCCCGACGCTTTTTCAAAGCTCTATCGTCTGTCCGGGACTCTGTGTAAGCCCGCCGTTCAATTAAATATTCATCCGTTCACGCTATTCACGTTTGATTTTTGCAGTGATTTCGACGCTCGCCAGTCGTGCCGACAAACACATCTACAACTTGAAGTCGGAAGAGTTTAAAGAAAAGTTGAAGTCGAGGGTGAGTAGCAAGGAATTGATCAGCTCGTGCCAGCCACAGACTTCGTTCACTTGACCCGCCATTTGAACTTTTACCTTTGTTAAGGTTCGTAATCTCGAGTCTCTGCTCGGCCTGAGTGCTGCCAAAGACGAATCGATGGCGGTCGAGCAAGTCCGTGACGATAAGTCGCGGAAAGTTCTCGAACAATGCATGCACGGGATCAAAACCGCGTCATTCTCGTCTTTCATCGACGTTCAGTCCTCCGATTCGGAAGTCGTCCTGTCTGGACCAAATCTGAACGACATTTTTGTTGCGCTCGAGCTTTTCGCTTCGACAAAATCGTTGTTGTTCGTCATTGCCGAGGTATTTGGTTTAAAGCTGTTTTTTCGGGGGAGGTTAGTTTATTTCGTCTTGTTTTGTTAGATCATCGACCGGAAATTTTGGCCTCTGTTGAATTCGTGGTCTCGCCACCTAGTGACCCAACCGAACGACATCGAAAATAAACAAGGTTGGCTAAATATCTTGGGGAGCTTGCATAGTTGTTTCGGCATATGCCGCCTCCAAAATGTGTTAACCAAAATTATTAGAACGCTGCGCACTATTCACAAATTTTCTATTTTTATTAGCTGAAACCTTTACTTGCGTAGTTTTCTGTTGATATCATCAGATTTACAGTATACTCTTATTATTCGCGGGGGTTACGTTTTTTACCGCCGCGAATCCCGAAAATCCACCAATTATTTGGTGCAGTGTTAAAACGCTTATGTATGATATTATGTACGCTAAAATATGCTTCCCAAACACATTGTCTTACTCATTAATTCAGACAATTCCTCCTCAGGCACTGGAGGAGGTTGAATGTGAGCGTTTTTCTGCTAAAAAGTGGCCTAAGAAATTCACGAAATTGCCGAAGCTACGACAAATTCAAATACATTATAAAAAAAAAATTTTTTAGTAAAATCCGCGAGTATGCGGAACCACGAACGGTGAACCACCAACGGGCAAGGGTTTACTGTATATTATGAAATTAATTGTTTAAATGGGACCAATTGTAATGAAATTCTTTATGTCATTCATCTTGCGCATCTAAGCCTGATATTCTCTCACGGTTTGGATGGTTTCGAAATACTGTTTCACCAGCTACTTGCCCGTAACGAACCGTTGTATTGAAATGTCGTGTTCGCAAGACGTGGTGGATCGACGTCATTACAAGGAGCTTTTATTTTAAGTTGGCGGGGGTTTTTTGTTCTGGTTGTCTCCAGAATCTTCTTTTCTTGACAAATCTGTTTTTACTTTAAATTTCCAATAACCCTAGTTTTTTGCCGGTCGTGTTGTTTACATGACCAACCTCATCGACATTATTGTTGAGCGCTTTAAACTTATGACAGTTTTAGCTTTTTAATGTCTTAATAGGTATTAGAGTGTAGGGTAGGAACCGATCCCAATTAATTTCAATTCTGAACTTTCTCCAAACTGCAAATTTCTTAGTCGCATCATCATCATAATTGCTATTCTGTATAGAAAACTTCCTGAGCGATAATTTACGAGATACAAGGTGTGACAAAAGTAACGCAAAATCTTGGAACGATTATTTTGTGGCTCCAATCATACTTTTAAAGATCGTTCAGAATCTATGATTTGTTTGACTCATTTTGCAGACGATTTCAACTTTTTTTTCAATTTTTCTTTCTATGTTTCAACTTTAATGTTTTACATGTATATATTTTATTTAAATTTCTCATTTTGCGTTACTTTTGTCACACCTTGTATTTAATCATAATTTATCCAAACAGAAATTTCATCGAGCGAATTAAAGCTAATCGCTCTTTACCATCTTTTTTTCGCTCAGCTTTCCATTTCCCTTAATCAATCATAATAAATTTGTGTACAACTTGCAACGATTGTTAAAATACTGCGTATGACTTCTATTTAAATCGGAAAAAAACAAAAAATATATTTTTTTTACAAAGCTAAAAGTTACGTTTGTTTTGCGTTACTAAGAATTATTGCACTTAATTGCAACTAATACACGGCGGATGAATATCAACCTGTTTGTAGTGTCGGACGCAAGCATAGCTGCCGTGTTGCACGGTATAACCTCTTTGCTGCTGACTCTCACTACCAAGCAGCAGCTCTGCCATCCCATGCAGCCGTTCATGAAGCAGACTGTGGCTTACTTCGACACGATGTGCTCGCTGCTGGCCAACTTTACTGCACGTCATTTGGAAACCGGTGAGACAACGCGAAATTTCGATGTGGGTTTGCCTGAAATCTGTAGTTTATTTAATTGAGCCGTCGAACGCATTTCGTTTGAAGCGAACAAGCGACGTTCACATTATATTCATTGAAACGCATCATAATTATAAAGCTAAACATGATGAAAAGTAGAACTTCAGAAGGTAATGCTTGCCAGGATTCGCCTCGTCACTTCCGTATTCCGCCAAACGGCCACCGCGGATCTTTGTGTGCTTCGTTTGGCGCTCATTTAAAGACGTCGAATTTTCGACCTACCGAGAGCTTCGTCCTCAAGTTAATTGAAAACTCTTGATTTTGCAGCTCCACTGCCGGTCCAATGCGCAACCGCCACGACTGTGTTGAAGCTGGCCTTCTATAAACCCCAGCTCGCCTACAAGACCGTCCATGAGTGGCTGGAAGGCACGAAGAAGCTGCTTCCGGCCGAGAAGCGTTCAAAGCGCGGCTCTAGAAAAGCGGAAGTGCATCCGTGTTTGTCGCAGATCGTCGTTTTTTATCCCGATAAATCGTTAAAGAAAATGGTAGCTTGGTTAGAACTGCAAACGAAATCGTTTCGGCGCGAAAAGAACATTTCGACGTCACTTACAACTTTGATTTGGGGCTAGTTTGAATTCACGTGTTTCTTCTTATTCGCTTCTTGGTTCTCAATTTCATAATTTTTTTTCACTGTGAATTCGATAAATAAAACTTAAAATCGACAGTAGTTTTTTTGTCTTTGGTTCGAGAAAATTTTTCAGACAAGTTTTATGTATTGTATGTATTAGAACTAACAAGTTTGAGCAAGAAGTTCTAAACAAATATTTTTTTTAGAAACGTTGCTTTAAGTACAAGTTTTTGGCATTTATACGGTTGAAAAATTGTTGTTTAATGGGAAACTAAATAATAGGTGTGCAGGAAATCGTTCCTAACTCTATCATGCTTTATTATGTCCGAAATTAATTTTAGTCTTAAATATATTTAACCGATAGTAAAAATGTACACACAGAGGTAATTTGACGTCTTGCCATTAAAGCAAATGACGAAATACGAAGACTCATTTTGATTTTGGGCAATCTATTGGCACTTGACTTTAGGCAAGAAATCGTATTGCCGAATAAACATAAATTTGTGCTTGGAAATATTTTATCGAATTGGATCGACTCGACGAGTCTGCACTTTTGCACAGTGATGTGTCATTCGCATCCATGGTAAGAAATTAACTTTATCTCTGTGTGCGCGTTTTCTCCGTCGGTGGTGTATATATAAAAGGCCAGAATTGATTTGGGTTTTATGAATTAAAGCATGACAAAGTCTAAAGTGATTCCCTGCAGAAGGTTAGGCAAAAAGTAAAATATCATAGTTTTCTTATTCCGAAAATATTTCTGGTAAAGTTAAAATAGGCTAAGATCGGCGAAACTTGTATCAATCGAATTTTGACAAAATTTGCACTTTTGTCAAAAAGTAGATAGATTGGGCTATGATGTCTAACTTTATCAAAGCTTAGTAGTTTTACAAGATTTCTTTTTTTTGCTAGATTTTAATCCCGCTTAGTTAAAATAATAATCGCGTTTCAAGTAGGGCCGTGGAGTCGGAGTCGTTTTTTCAAATGTTTTGGAGTCAAAGTCATAAAATTTTGATTAGGTAGAGTTGGAAAAAATTTTTCCGACTATAGAAATCTAGTTCCAAGTCCTCTATAGAATTTAATCTTTGCTGAAGATATAAGACAAAGCGGGGCGTGATTTCACAAATTTAGGATTCTTAACATTTTGTTTTTACTCGGTGATATAGCAATAATTTTGTTATCGCATTTATCCTTGCCTCATGTACCCTCTGTAACGGCAGAAAAATAATTTCTCAATTCCAAACAGCTTTTTACAAAAACAAAGTGAAAAAAATTTTTTTTGTGACAATTCGCACCATAGCCACAAAATAAGAAGCGTCTTTTATCATGATATTTCCTGCCCTTTTAGAGACTTGATGAAAAAAAAGTGCAAATGTTTTAAACAAAATATTATTGAAAGCATTAAATGAACCAGTAAAAAACAAGCAATAAATCAATTATTACAAACATATAGTAAGAATGGTCAAGTCAATCAATAAGCAAGTGCCGACAGACCTGTTTCGTCCTTATTAGGACTCGTCAGGACACTACAGCAATTATTGTTCCTTTGAAACAATATATATATATATATACATATATACAGGGTGTTGCAGCTAAATTCAAACTAATTTTAACAAAATAGGAAAACCTCAAATAAAATAACGTACGATCTTCCTTCCATGATTTCCAGAAAGTTTGCTTATGCTGATGACTTCGCATTGTTGCACTCTTCTGGAAACTGGAAGGACTTGGAGGGGACTTTAAGCAAGACATGTCTACACTTTCAGCGTATCTCCAGACTTGGAGGCTGAAGCTCAGTCACACTAAGACGTTGACGGCAGCCTTTTACTTAAATAACCGAGAGGCCAAGCGTGAGCTAAAAATCTACAACAATGGTAGACTTTTACCGTTCTGTCCAACCCCTACTTATCTTGGGGTAAAACTGGACAGATCGCTCATGTTTCGTCACCATTTAGTGGCATTGCGCAAAAAACTATCTTCGCTCGTCACACTGTTGAGGCGACTCGTGGGCTCGGGATGGGGTGCTGGTGCTAAAACACTATGCATAGCCTCCTTATCTCTGGTCCACTCAACAGCTGAGTACTGTGCGCCAGTCTGGTGTCGCAATGCTCACACTCGCCTCATCGACAGTGTCTTGAATGACGCCTTGCGCATAGTTACTGGATGCCTGCGTCCCCCTCCAACAGACCACCTACCTGTACTTTCAGGCATCCAGCCAGCTGAGCTTCGCCGAATGGGAGCGACACTCTCCTTGGCTTACCGTGTATCAGTATCTTTTATTTCTGCTCGGCCACAATAAAAACAGAAAGAAAGAAACAAACATATAGGACTACAGCAGAAGAAAAAGGAAGAAGCAACAAAACGTTAAACGTTATAGCATGCAAACAGTAATATTTGATATAATAGTTAGAAGAATGATGCATGGTTGCAACACCTTACATAGAAAAGCAGAAAAGGAATTATAAGACAGGGATCTCTGGATCTCTGGACCCCGATCATATCTTGTATGATCTTTTAAGGGGGTCCTCAGATACTCGCCAAGTGAGACTAAGATCCAGACGCCCGTTTGTGCCAGCTGCGCGGAATCTTTTGGACAAGCTTGCCGGCTTGGCATCCGCGCCTCTGAATGGACAAATCACAAATGGAACGCGGAGTACTGTGAAAATGCTTCCAGGCTCCGTGCTTTTGTGCCTCGGACCGGTGCCAGGCCTGTTGGGATGGGCTTACCCCGAGTAGCTTCAGTTAAGCTCAACCGCCTGCGGACTGGTGTTGGGCGATTCCATTCGTCCATGCACAAATGGGGTCTCGCTCCTTCACCGAATTGCGATTGTGGTGTTTCCTTAGCGAACTGCAGACCATGTACTAACAGCGTGCCCTATACATCGGGCATCACATGCAACACGAGGTCTGACGGTTTTGGATAACAAAACTCGATGCTGGCTTAATAACACCACTGCCAGCATCTGATCCAGGCAGTGCAGCAGTCTGGGGTAGTAAAAGCATAAACCCTCGGCCCCAGTTCTGCTTGTGTCTGACCTGGAGTGGATGCCCTTCAAACGACGAGGACGACGAACATACATAATCAAATTATTTAATATATCCGCCCTTCTTCTCAATGACGGCCTCGAAGCGATGGCGGAAGGTGGAGCAGGCCTTTTTGACCTTCATCCTGTCCATGTGGACCATGGCCCCCACTATAGCATCCTTCA
Organism: Diplosoma virens; assembly: GCA_963680785.1. Taxonomy (NCBI): domain Eukaryota; kingdom Metazoa; phylum Chordata; class Ascidiacea; order Aplousobranchia; family Didemnidae; genus Diplosoma; species Diplosoma virens. The sequence continues at coordinate 18,721,687 of OY796896.1, forward strand.
GCTCCTGTTTGGTGTTGTATGGGCAGTAGTTAACCTTCTTCTCCAAAACGCCCCACAAATAATAGTCCAATGGGTTAAGATCAGGGCTGAGGGTGGCCAGAGGTCCAGCGGCCAGTGGCAGGGTAGTTGCTGGTACCAGGCCTGGGTCGTATGGGCCATATGAGCTGGCGCAGAGTCTTTTGAAAGACATACGGTCTTTCGCCAGCCACTTTAACCATTCAGGGTTTTACCACGGTTTCCAGGACCTTGATGTAGTCGTTAGCGGCCACTCTGAGGCCCTCGGGGAAGAAGTAAGGGGGCATGACGTCTCCATCACTCGACACGACGCCCAGGACCATAACAGAGGTAGCAAACTTTGTTGACATCACAGTGGAAACTTATAGATTTTAGTGTTTTAAAACCCAGTCACAATATTTGAAATGGTGAAAGCTAATGACAATGTGTAGAACATAATGGATGGAATAATTTGAATTAAAATACATCTACCTGGTTTTTTTGCATCCACGAATTCAATTTTCTATTTTTGTATGTTTTAAGGAGACTAAATACAGATACATCTAAGGGCTGTAGCTGATGTGAACAGTTTGGTGAAAAACTTAGCGAAGTATATGTTGCTCTTTAGCAAAATCAATAACGGACAAATCAACGTAAGAATCTAGTTATCTACAGGGTGATTCACCGAAGTGTTGACAAATACTTTATGTGATTCACCGAAGTGTTGACAAATACTTTATTCCATTATTAACTTCGCATTACCTCTTCAGATTGTTATTATATATTCTAGAGTAAGTTTTCAATATCAATAAGAATATTTAATCTAGAAAAGTAAGATGGCAAAGACAGTAAATGACATCGTTGAAGGGTATTGCAAGAAAGGACTTCCACCTGCGAAAATTTTCCGGTTGATGAAGCGATTTGTGAGTCGTGGAGGTGTTTACAAGGCTGTGAAGAGGTTCAGGGAGACTGGAAGTTGTGCTCCAAGAATCAGAAGGTACTCCTGAAAAACCCATCAGGACAAAGGAACTGATTAAGAAGGTCAGGGAGAGGTTGAGGCAGAACCCTTCAAGGAGCGCAAGAAAACTGGCTAAGGACACCTCTGTAAGCGTGAGCACCATGCAAAGGCTTCTCAAGGATGATCTCCACGTCTACCCGTACAAATTTACCAAGAGGCAGCTCCTGTCAAACGCCACTAAGAAGAAAAGGCTTGATAGAGCTAAGGTTTTGATCAAGAGACTTGTTGTTGGCACGCGGCCTCAAGTGCTTTGGACAGATGAGAAGCTTTTCACTGTCCAAGCTATCCACAACCACCAAAATGACAGGATTTGGATTCCAAACAAGGACATGGTGCCAGTTGAACGTTGCAGTTCATTTAGGAGGCAGAAACCTTCTTCCGTGATGGTTTGGGCAGGAGTCACTTCAACAGGCCTGAAAACACCTCTAATCTTTATCGACGAAGGCGTGAAAATTAACCAAACTATCTATCGTCGGATGTTGGAAGAAAAAGTCATTCCCTGGGTTCAAGAAACAGTGGGAGAGGAAGGAATTACGCTTCAACAAGATGGGGCAACCTTCCACACAGCCAAAGCAGTCCAGCATTGGTGCAAGACCAATTTTAAAGGGTTTTAGGAGAAGGAAGTATGGCCCCCTTTTTCACCCGATTTGAACCCAATGGACTTTGGGATTTGGTCCATTCTGGAGCAAAAAGCCTGCTCAACATCCCATCCAAATATCGAAACCCTTAAACGAAAACTGAAGGCGTCATGGGAAGAAATTGACCCAGAAGTGGTGCGTGCCACGTGCGCCCAAGTACTTCCACGTCTTAGGCGCCTTGTGAAAAACAAAGGGGGCTACATTGAATAATTTGGATTTTATGTGAAAGCCCATTAAATTTCCATTCTATCTATTAAAAACTTGTTTCTTTTGCCCTTATAGTAAGTTGGATAATTCAGTTTTAATTTGTCAACACTTCGGTGAATCACCCTGTAGAATAAATAAGATTGGTTGAATTCCAGATGGTTTTGCATATTTTATAAAATGCTGAATTCACATTGAAAATGTATCAATATTTTGCCATCCCGTTTGGGACTTATGACCACTGGCAACACTTCCAGAAGAAGCTGTTAGTAACCAGCTTTGCCGAGTTTTTACTCGGGAAAACACAAAGAAATGGGGGAATTGTGCTGCGTACAGCATTTGCAACAAAACACAACGTTACTAACTTTCAGTGTTTCTATGAAATAGTTGAACCCACGTGTTTAGATTCTTTTTCTGATACATTTTGAGCAGTTTGAACAGTTGTTAATCCTGTCTCGTCGACATTCCATACTTGCTTTGGTCCGTAATTATCTTGGTTTAGCACTTCTTGCAAATTATCTAAAACATATTTACGTGATGAAGATTAAAAACTGACCATCCTTTGTATAGACGTAGCTCTAGGCATTTTTACAGAGAGGTCTGTGCGTCTCTTCATGAAACTCTTCAGCCAGTCTTCTGCAGCAAGCTCTTCAGTTGTCCAAGACTCGGACACTTGCACATTGTTTGCAACCGCAAGTTAATATGTCAGTTGTCGTAAATCGAAATAAGTTACGCCATAAAATATTTGGGAAGCCTTTTTAGCATACTCTGCTTAATTGTTTGAAGGGTGAATTTTTCCTGGCATGCCGTATCCGACAGCAAAATTTTGTTTTGCCTGCTTTGCTTTAAGGTATCGATTAAGTGTGTAATAGTTGATACCGAATTTCTTCACTGCTTCACGTAAGCTATGGCCATCTCCCACACACTTCATGGCAACATGTACAGCTGTGTCACTGCAGAAAGCTGTGTGTTTTACGTGTATAATTACGCACCTTTGTACGTTTCAGTGATTAAACTATACTTGAAGTTGAAAACATAAATTATCATTGTCACACCTGTGCCAACTTGCTCCATTGTAACCGTTGTGATAAAACTGTAAATGGCGAATGGTAGAAGCATGCTATTAGTGGCTAAACTTTTAGCTAAACTCCTAACTATGAAACTGACATAATACTTCTGGCCACGCTGCTTTTATCTAGCCAAAACTCAATTTCTAAATGTTAGCAAAATATAACATCTCGTGCAAATTTGAAGATGATTTTTCAGTTTAGCAATGAAGTTGCATGACTTTTTGTGCAAACCGAAACTTAAAAAAGATGACGGGAAAAGATGTTACTACAACAAAAATAGTCTCAAAGCAGTTAGTAAAAGTAGAAAAACTTGCTGTGACAACACGCCCAAAACACGCTTTTATCCTTGGAGGTTTATAATATATTAACACAACTTCCTTTAAAATAACATCGCATATTCAAACCAAGCGGCGAAAACGCGGTGATATCGCGAACGCGTCAGAAATCGATGGCGACAAAATGGAATTAAACTGCACGACGAAACTGTCAGATTTCAAGTCGCACTGTAACGAAAGCTGACACGCGCCGTCGATTCGGTTTGAGAACGCTGTCGAAACAAAAATTAGCTGGAGCAGCAAGAACAGTTCAATTAAAGTTGCGTGCAATAATAAACGTCAATTACAATATTTGCCATGATCGCTCTTATAAAAAACGACTTGAGTACTGTTCAATTACTTTCGTAGGAAAAACATAGCTTGCTATACGACCGTGCTTTCCGCGTGACAATGAAATCCTGCAAGAATCGGTAAGACTTCTCGCACAATGAAAAGAATTGCGAGTGCATTGGGTTGCGTGACACGGTGCAGTCTTCAGCCATCTTGGATCAACCTAGCAGAGATTGAAAATAAACAGAACTTGATTACACTTGCATCTACCGGAAAGACGAATCTTCGGTATCCATCAGATTCTCGGCGATCGTTTCATTTTCGGGCAACAGCGGCGCCATTTCGACATCACTTGCTTGAATGTCAGGTGTGATTATCGGATCATCGCTTATGGCAGCTGTAAATGACGCGGGCGTTTTCGACATCTCAGCGCTGCTATCAATCATTTGCTGAGGAGAAAAAACCCGGGCCGATTCGACTTTCGTTTCGGAGGTTTTTTCAACATCCATTTCCTGGTAATGAGGATCCACAACTGGAAGAGTTTTCTTGATACCGCTTTCCTGGTCTGCTAGCCGATCGATTTCAATATCTGGTGGGAACGTTTTATCAACATCGTGATTAAGAGGACTTCTTCGAGATGCTTCATTCGACTGGACTGCGACGGATGAATCATCCGCCGTTTTGTCAGTAGAAACCAGTTCAGTATCAAATTCAGAATTAAATTCCTCTTTTGATTCTGGTTTCGTACCCCTCGAAGAAAGATCGGGAACGGAACGTGCAGATTTCGGGGAAGATTGGGAGGTTGAAGTATCGACGGAATCAGTACGGGTATTGGATATTATAGGCTTACGAGATGATTCCGTAGATTTATTCGAAACTTCAATAGATGGCACTGAGGACTCAGGTGGAATCAAGCTTGAGGAGGTTTTTGATTCTGCAGTAAGTTTGTTGGATAGCGTTGCAGATGTAGAAGATATTCGATCAGATGGCGCAGCATCTTCGGAAAGATCAAGCTTATTTGTATTGTGGCTTGATACAGGTTCACCGGTGAGTTGACTGGATGCAGGAGACGAACCAGTCGAGGCATCGCCGGAATCGTGAGATTTTCGCTTTGCCTCCAGCAATCGCTCTCCTATTGCGCTGATCGTCGACCCGCCCGAAGCCGCTTTGTCAGCCAGCGTTGTGGTCATGTGATCTGAAGTCGCTACGTCAGCACTGGCAGAAGTTAAAGATTTGACCGAGTCCGAATCAGTGGCGTCTTTCGACTTCGATGACGTGTCACTTGGTGACGTAACTTCCTTCTTGCTGACCTTGGAAAAGATGTCGTCAATGAGCTTTGACGGAACAACTTTTGTTGTCGAATTGTTCGCACTGCTAGACGGCGAAGAGCTGCTTCGCGGCAACAACGCCTTGATCTTGTCGCTCGTGAAAGGAGACATAACAGAGCCAACAAGGGCTGCCGGAGTTGTGGTAGAAGTAGACGCTACTTGTTGCGACTTTTCGGCGCTCGTTTTCGCTGTCGTAAGCGCAGGTTCAGTGGTGGCTGCTGTGGAAGGGGGTTTCTTCGCAGGCAAACTGACGTTGCTGACAGGGTCAGGTGACTGTGGGGAAATCAAATCGGGTTTTGAGTCGGTCTCATCAATCACCATCATATCGTTGTCGCTATGCTCGTCATCGTTAAGATCCTCAGAATCTGGAACGGAAACAGGAGCAGTTTTTTCCGGCTTGCTTTTTTCCGAAACACGAGTGGGCAATTTTTCATCAATTTTCGAAGACAGACTTGAAGTTTTCGCTGGTGATTTAATGTCAACTATTGACGATTTGGAAGGAGTTTCGGCGGCAGAAGCGATGGCATTGGTAGAACTGCTGTCTTTATTTCCAGCTTGCGAACAAGTCTTCATGTGCTTCGGCCAGTGAAGCTGCTGACAGGGATAGTCGCAGTAGCTTGTGTTCCAGCAGCAGTAGAAAATTGCTTCCTTGCCGCAATTAGCGCACCACTGCTTCTTCTTGGTCTCTTCTATCGCTTTTATTTTCTCAGCGTCACTCTTTCGCTTTGCTGCTTCCAGCACGTGCAACTTCTCGTTTTCCAAGCTCTGGCGAATCTCGGCGATTGTCAAGTCTGAAAAAGAATAGACGAACAACATGCGTGCAGCTAATCACTGCGTGCGATTACAAACCATGATTGTGCTGAAGCTCAGCGATCTGCTGCTGATGAGACCACTTGAGCTGCTCGATCTCGAGTTGTAATTTCGACAACTGCTGGCTTCCGGCGCCGGTCACACTGTCGGCGTTGTTCGTAGCGGGCAAACCTCCCTGCGAATTCTTAAACATCGCCAGCATGTCCTCGTACATCTCGACAAGGATATGCTGCATGTTTTGCATCATTCTAAAAAATAACAAAGCATTGAAAGTCATGCGATGAGCTAGAAAATTCGACGGCGCTTACTTGTCGTTGTATTTCTTTAATTTTTGCATCGGAACATTGACGCTCGGCAAGCGGCTTTGCTGATTGGTTGAAGCTGGTGACGCGTGATTGTTGTACTTGGAGACAGTCGAAGGATCTGCCGAAGAAAAGTATCGTTTTAAAACTTTCACAAAAGCGTAAAATTGAGCCACTAAAACAAAGCTAGGCTCGGAGTCGCTTTTACCAGGGCTGTCGTTGCGGACGGGGGAGGGTTTGTGCTTGGGAATCGTGAACGACGAAAGCTTCTTCGCTGCCAGTTCACTCGGAGGCAGAATCGGGGGCTTGCTCTAAACAAGGAAATAAGATCGAAACGCTTGATACGAAGGCGAACGTCGGTTTAAATTCAAAACACCATACGATCGTGCAACAACTACTCATTTCGCGTTTCAATTAACTATGAATCGTAGTTAGTTTTGTCGACTCATCTGATCAATTAATCGAACTTGCTCGAAAGATCTCGACTCACCGGGTTGGAATAAACGTTCTTTGGCTTTTCTTGGCCGGGAGTTAACTTTCTGGCCATTACTTTCTTGGACAGCATCTTTGCTGTGGATTTCAAATCGAATTTGTCTGAGTAAAAACGTTTAAATGTGTAATCACGCGTCTTCAATAACCTCGAATTTAAGACGATCAACAGTGACATACCTGCTGCGTCATCGCTTTTCGGCTTAGCAACGTTGGAAAGCGAAATCTTCTTCTTGACAGAAGGCTGCCGTTAAAATCGCTTAGAATAGTTAATAAAGTAGTAGACGAAAAAATTTTCTGCTTTGAATCTTCGAATAAGCGACTTACGACACGGGGTCTTTTTAATAATTAATGTTCTTGGAAGTACTAACGCGCTATTCGATACAATCTCACGGTAATCTTAGCTGTAAACTAGAAAAATAACAATCAGATAACTTAATTATTATCGACAGATAGTTGCTTATCACTGCAAAAAAAATTTAAAACAAGGATACGATGTAAAGCAGAGTAATGCCACTAATTTTTTATCATGCAACCCCCCCACACCCGTCATTCTGTTTTATATGAAGAGATACACTTACGTCACTTGGTATGGTTTTTTTCGGAATAGTGGTCGAGTGCGGCGAAGTTCCTTCTTTCTTCGGTTTCGACGACGCGGGATCGATAAACTTCTTCGTTTTTTCGCCGTCACTGCGTCGAATTAAATCTTTTATAACAAGTCAAACCAAAAAAAGCAATCAAAACAAAAAATACAAGTACGAAACCAACTACAACGAACAAGATCGCTGAAAAAGCAGACGCCGCGGGGGCGTCGCCTAGTAACACACGACAACGACAACACGGGGCTACGAAGCATCGACGTACGAATTGTATTTCTTGTCTTTGACGGAAACATTCGCCTTTCCCGATTGTTTGAACGATGAAGTGAAAGGTCGATCGGTTTTGGCATGTCCCGATCCTTCGACCTTACGAACTTTAACCCCAGTCGCGGAATCATCAGTGAACTTGCGCTTCGCTACCATACCGGAGGTAGCTACCGGGGAGGATTTCCGGGTCGCATCGGCGTCTTTGTTCAACAGAATCGACTTCGTTTTCGGGTTCGGTTTCGTTTCTTTGTCAACGTCACCACTGGAACGCTTTTTAACTCTCGCCAAACTCTTCTCAAACAAAGCGTTTACCGACGAATCCTGAAATAAATCGAGAATCAGCATCAAGATGAGAGGGAGATAAGGAGGATCTCCTGCCGACCTTTTTTCTTGCCACATCGTCGTCTTTAATGCTGATTGCAAGATTATTGTTTGAATCATCTGCAATCAAAAACATGTGATTGACTCATGCCTTTGCACAAAAACACTAATAAACGTCAGGGTTAGAAAAAGCAATTCATTAGTCAAACAAATCATATTAATAATATTACCGGCCGATTTCACTTTCGTTTCGGAAGCAGATGCCGATTCTGTTTTTTTCGCTGCACAACAAAAAGTTGTTACTAGCAGTCAGCACAAGCCACACCTGGTCAACAATCTAACCTTTGTCCGGCGATGCCGAGTTCTGAGAACTTGAATCGTTCGCATCGTCAACGCTCGAATCAGATTCTGACGAGCTTTCTTCGCTCTATTGAAAATATTCATAAAACAATGACATTGGTGGGGATAATGAATCTATATTTATCCTCCTGACTCGCAGGAAGGCGACTGAGGCGCTATAGAGAGTGCAAGCAGAAGGCCTGGCTTCGGTAATGCCACGATATTGTTTGTCCACTTGAAATTTTTTTATTTGGATTTTTAAGTTTTATAAAAGTATGACTGAAATTTAGAACGGCTTGCTAAGACCGTCAAGCAGGAGGAAGTACCGTTAAATATCTTTCCCAAGCACACAACCGAATGGTGCGAGTAGGTTTTGAACCGAGACCATATCAATCACAATCATGACGCTCTAGCCGCTCGACTACGCTTTCGACTAATAAACGTTCATGAAGATCACGACCAACCTCAAGATCACACAGTGAAGACTACGTTAGCCAAATAAAAGAGGATCGACTATTTATCAAATGATTTTCTTGAATTTTCTGATTTCTAAATCGATCAAATAGACGAATTTAAAAAAGCTTACAAACTCGCGATTGGCTCACGCGAGCGTCGAACTCGCGATCCCGATGCCACCCTTTATCATGCACAACGTTGCGCATGTCCCGCACGCGATGTTGCAGCATGATGCAAAGAACCAACCCGATCGGCGATGTTGTCCCTCAACGAGGCTATTGTCTTCTCCAGCATGGACGCCTTCTTCTTGGGGGCGAAGGGGCGGTAACCTTTCTCTGGATGACCGCCGCTTGTGGTCACCACTTTGGATTTCTTCTTGGTGGGAGCGCTAGACGGGGTCAGACTCACATCTGATACTTGAAAAAAGTGATGCAATTTAAATTTAACAACAATGACACTTGACATTTTCGTTTTCTAAATATCATGACCGACTATTCAGAAAAAGGTTAATCCGACTATGTTTAACTGCAAAGTTGATAAAGAGCGAGGTCACTCAGCGCTAGCAGCCTTATTTCAAGTAAAACCTCTTCTTAAGTTGCAGGAGAGACCGATCGACATCGACAAGCATAACACACAATCATCAACTAAACCCGGGACAACTGTTGCTTGTGTGAGACTGCATGTTAACAGGTTACCCACCAGCTGAGCCGATTTTAATGTTCAAGACGCGGCTTCCCGATTTCTGAGCGTCAGTTGCCACTTTCGTTTTCTCTTCATCATCAGTATTTTCCTTTTTAATCGATGACTAATCAAAAAAAAGCTGGAATTCGTTTTCTTTTTTTTTTAACTTTTGAAGTTAGGAATACTTACGGAATCCAAAGGCTCTCTGTTCAAAGAATTGCTTTTATCATCGGCAGGTTTTGTTGTTGCTTCTGGTTGAGCTGTAAATAAAAAACATCGTAATGCAACATCAGCAAGAAGCAAAAACGAAATCAAAACTGACATGAAGTCGGCTTGTGGCAGAGGTCGAGGCGTGTGAGCGAGGTGCGCGGGGGGGCATACTCGAAACTTCCGGTTTTTCGCGTCACGTTGTCAATGTACATCTGCGCTTCTTGCATTGCGCTGTCCAAACCGCCTGTTGTGAAGTGAAAGTGATGTCAAACGAAAACAAGCCTGAGCCGCAAGCAAGCGGTTTCGAAACTGGTTTCAAATAAGGTGAGAAAGTCGATCAGTAATAGCTTTGACAGTTTGAAAAATGATCACACCTTTTGCTCCGGGACCTCTTCCTTTCTTTTTGTTTTTTACAGGCAGTGGCATTTCCTTCGACATCAAATAGCAATTTATAAGTGGAACCCAGGCCCTGTCGTGCTGACCGAAGAAACGGACATCGACCTGACCTTTCTCAATTCGTAGAGCCTGGTTAATTCAAATTAAGCGGATTTCAAACTTTCACGGCGACGATAGAAACTACTGAAAACAACTTTTTGCAACCTCAAACTCACTAACCTTGGCTGGCCAATGCGGAAAACCCTGTAGCTTTGCCCACACTAAAACATGTGGGTCTCTGCATGGCTCACAAAACCAGTTGTCGCGCTTCCGACAAGCGTTAAGATAACATTCGGGACAAACTTCGATTTCGTTCATCTGAAAAAAAAACGAACTCGCAGCCTTAAAAATGCTCGCAAGCAACAGCAACGCAAATAGAAAGGTCCACTACATAATGTGGTTTAATCAAGCACGACAGAATCGAACTAAAATTTATATCCCGGGATCTCGAAATCCCGGACAATTTTAAAGTTTTGTAATAACTTATAGCAGGGGTACTCTATACGGCGGCCGATCGCGACCTAATCTCTATATTTATCCTCCTGACTCGCAGGAAAGCGACGGAGGCGCTAATACATAGGGTAGGCAATTACTCCGACCTGATTCCGGAGATGCCAAGATATTGCTGTCCGCTTGAAATTTAATAGATATATGACTTTAATTTAAAACTGCTTGCCAAGACCACCAAGCAGGAGAAAGTGCCGTCAAGTGTCTTTCTCAAGGACACAATAGAATGGTGCGAGAAGATTTTGAACCGGGACCATGTCGATCACAATCACGGCGCTTCAACCACTCGACCACGCTGTATATTAAGCAAAAGCTTAGTATTACAGAAGGCTTTTTTTTGAGACGAAAATGATGAAATTTGATACTAATTGTAGATGAATTTTTTTTCTTTTTTTAGTAATTATCAGCAATTTGAGACAAAAATAAAAAAATTTGCAAGTTATTGTAAGTGAATACCTTTTTTTAGTTTTCAGTAAATTTTTCAGACGAAATTGTCTGACATTTTACCATCTTCGTGGTAATTTTGCAATCCCGGGATTTCCGAGAATTTAAATTTTTTTCCCGCAAAATCTCGGGATAATAAAAAGTCCGGGAAATTATAAACCGTAAATAGAACAGCAGCGTAACGTGCACACAAACACACAGTTGATTTTCACCTCGTGCTGAGCAATCTTGACGATAACCTTCGCAACTTGGGTGAGCTTTGTCGTCGGACCGTTGTATATGACGCAGTTATGCAGGATCCACTTAACATCGGCCAGAAATGCCTGACAAAGACAACACCAATCACGAAAAAACTATTCCAAAAAGACTGAAAATGTAGAGAAGCTGAAAGTTCTAGAAGCAAATTGTTGCTTTTGCACACAGTAACGTCTGGAACTGGTTGTTTATCAATATTGATACAAAACTATAATAAAAAAATTGACTTACAAAATATGCGCGAGAAACTTTATTAACGTAAAAAACTTGACTTTGCTTTTAATTTTTTTAAAATCAACCAAATCTTAGTGATGCTGTTTTTTTAAATTACCGAAGCTTTACAACCCTTTAAAATTTTGAAGGTTTAAGGAAAAAAAGTCAGCATTTATGTTTTGTCGGATTTGAAAAATGATCTAATAATGTTCAATTTTAAATACACAAAAGTTTGCAAGAAAGTGTTAACCAAAAAATTAGCTTACTTCAGTGGATCCATAGGTTTTTTTCTTTATATTCTTTTCCAATGTGCTAAGATCCATAGGATGAAATACATAGTCAAGATAGTCCGGAAATTCTTTGGTGTTTACTGGTTCCAAAAAGGGTTCAACCTGAAAAACATAATTAAGAAGCTTATTTTCACTACTCAGTATAAAGCAGGCTGTCAATTCGTGAGTCTATTTGGTCTGTATTCATGGCATGAGTGAGACTGTGGCCGCAAATCTAAATAAAAGTTTAAATAAACTTTTGACATTTAAAATAAAGTGTTTCAGTTATTTCACCGTCTAAGCTAGATTACTGAAAAGTTACGCTCTCTCTTGCGGTAAAAATTTTAAAAATCTGTTTAAAATTATTTGAAATATTTTTCAAATCGAAATGTTTAGAAATCAAAATCAAATTGGTCACAAATAATCTTGCTGGATTGTTGGATTGGTATCTAACACTTGACTATGTACAAATGTTCCGTGCCCATGCTTTACATGGTTTTTCGCTACGTTTTTAATTCTCCCTACTTTGACCAGAAAATATCAATCATGTGATAGATACTTATTTCGCACCAAACAACGCCATGATTTCAAATGTAAATTCGCGAACGTCATTGCAATCTCGATTGTTTGCAGATATAAAAAAGAACAGGTATTCCAACTTTGTTATACTTTAATTTTAGCATAAGACTCGACTCAATTTTGAGCAGTTTCATTTGATTACATTCATTAGCTTGGGTAGCATCATAAGCCAAGGGAAATAAAAATGACACAAAATGATCTTCAATCGATGTAAAATAAAAAATTTTGAATTTCTTTAAAAGATTTAAATAAGATTCATATACTTCTTAATGTACTACAGTATAAAGATTTTAAATTGATGGATTTACTGTCCACAAGTTGTATGGATTGAGAAAATCGTGGCAAAATTGCATTATTTTGTTTAAACCTTATTGTATCTTGCAAATTTTGGGAGATATTTCAAAAGACACAAAAATTAATAAAAAATGACAATTTCGGGGCGAGTTTGACATGCCTGTGTAAAGCATCTTAAATCGACTTAAAATAAAAGCATAGTTTAGAGTTGAATTAAACTAAGTTACAAGCTGAAAAAAAAAACTTACTCCAGAAGTTTTCATTCGTTGCAAGGCATATCGCAAATGCAGAGCCAGCTGATCAATACTAAGTTGCGACATGGCACGACTCTGCGTTTCTTTACATTCGGCTTCCATTATTTTTTCACATTCAGGGCAATACCAATCTCCTTCGGGCTCCTTAAAGTAGGGTATTGGTTTCTTATCTTGCATTATTTTTTTCTCATATATTAACATCAGAGGAAAACGAAGATTAAAATAAGCAGAGAAGACATAAAAAAATTTATTTCTACAAATATTTGACTTAGACCTTACTAAGTAGCATTGCTGCCAAAAATTATGAGACCACATGATTATTTTTCTAAATTGGCATAACAAAATGTTTTCGTGTTTGGTGATTTAAAACCCTTTAAATGTTTATACCTGATGAATAAAAATAGCAATGTCTTATAACAACAATGTTAACTCTATGCCATAAATTTTCACGGAATTAAGATCTAAAAATTGTGTTAGTTAGTTAATTTTTAGTACTGCTTGCACTTTTCACTATTTTTGCTTTCAGGCATCCAGCCAGCTGAGCTTCATTGACTAGGAGCAACACTTTCTTTGGCTCACCGTGGATCCCTGGACCCTGATCATATTTTGTATGATCTTTTAAGTTGGTTCTCAGATGCTCACCAAATGAGACTAAGATCTAGATGCCAGTTTGTGCCAGCTGTGCAAATCTATCAAACAACCTTGCCAGGTTAGACATCTGCGCTTCTCAGTGGATGAATTACAGATGGAACATGGTGTACTGTGAAAATACATCCAGGTTCTGTGCTTTCATACTCATGGCCAGTACCAGGCCTGTTGGAATGAGCTTGCCTTAAACAGCTTGGGTTAACCTCAATCACCTGTGGACTGGTGTTGGGCAATTCCATTTGTCTATGTACAAATGGGGTCTCGCTCCTTCACTAATTTGTGAGTGCAGCATACTCGAACAAACCACAGACCATTTCCAAATAGTGTGCCCCATACATCAGGCACCACATGGGGCATGAGGTCTGATGACTTTGGATGCCTACCTGATGCTGGCTCAACACCATCACTGTCAGCATCTGATTCAGGCAGTATAGCAGCCAGGGGTGGTGAAAAAATAAACCTTCGGCCCCAGTCCTGTTTATGAATGACCCGGAGTGGATGACCTTCCAACAACAACAACAACAACCATTTTCACTCAAGACAGGGAAGTATTATCATTAAAAACGATTAAGCTATCTTCTCTAAACAAAGTGCGATTTTCTTTCTAAATGTAGATGCTGTATATTTTAATTAATCTTTCACAGATGGTTCAGAGAATTTGGCAAATGGGACATGGGACCCAGAATTTGCAGTGAGGTTGGCAGTGTGGTTGAGTGGTTAAGAGTGCTATGATTGTGATCAACATGTTCTCAGTTCAAAACATACTTGGGCAATTCTGTTGTGTCTTTGGGAAACACAGCACTTGGTGGTCTTGGCAAGCAGTTCTAAATTTAGTCATACCTCTATTAAACTAAAAAACCAAAATAAAAAATTTGAACTGGACAATTATATCTTGGCAGCTCCAAAAGCAGGTCAGGGTAATTGCTTGCTTTATGTACAGCCCCTCTGATGCTTTTCTGCAAGTCAGGAAAATAAACATAGAGATAAAAAAAATTGAGTAAATCAGGAGTGGGCAAGCTTTTAGCTTGAGGGGCAGATTTAGAAGTTGATTTTGATCCAAGGCTGCATTAGTATTTACAATGTGAATGAACATAAAATTGATGACCTTTTTTTTTAGAGATTACTGTGTTTTGGGGAAAAAAATGGCAATTTTGAACATTAATTTAAAGTGAAAAGAGAGTAAAGTTATTTGCTTGAAACTTTAGCAAGCTACACAGAAATTTGTAGCAGGCTGTATGTGGCCCATGAGCCATAGTTTTCAGTAGTCAATAATCAGAGGCAATACAAAGTTCTCGTTTACTGAATTCTTATTGAAAAACTCACAGATGTTTCATCTCTCAATATTATGTAATGTGATAAAGCTTTAAATTATCACAAATTTGATGTTTTCTAGCAGGCATGGGCAACTTTTTGTGAACTGGGGCTGCATTATATAATTTTTAAGGGATCACAGGCTGCATGGTAATTTTTGTGGTATTTTTTTTTTTTATCTCTATATTTATCCTCCTGACTCGCAGGAAAGCAACGGAGGCGCTATACATAGGGCAAGCAATTACCCCGACCTGCTTCCGGAGATGCCAAGATATTGCTGTCTGCTAGTAATTTAGTAGAGATATTACTGTAATTTAGAACTGCTTGTCAAGACCACCAAGCAGGGGAAAACGCCGTAAAGTGTCTTTCCCAAGGACACAACAGAATGGCGCAAGTAGGTTTTGAACCGAGACTATGTTGATCATCAGTCCGGTGCTTTAACCACTCGACCACGCTGCCGACCATTTGTATACATATAGTCTAAATATACATTATATACAGGGTGTGGATAAAGTTCTTGGACAACGTAAAAATTTGATAATTCTGTAAATCATGAATAAAAATACAAACAATTAATTTTTTTATTTGATATGACTTTCATGAACAATAGTACAAAATGTCATTCAATATGTCCTCCTCTGGCCTGAATTACACGCTCAAGTCTGCCATGAAAGCCCTCTGCTGCTTTACGCAGGGTTTCTTGGAGTATTTTCGCCCATGCCTTCTCAAGAGAACTCTTGAGGGCTTTAACTGACACATGAGAAGCACAGACCTCTGCCTCCAAAAGAAACCAAACACAAAATTCCATCGGGTTGAGATCTGGTGATGAGGGTGGGTAGCCAAACCTCCTTGCTCCAAAATCCTGGAAAATGGTCTTGGCACCACTTCTGTGTCTTCTTGGACGTGTGTGATGGTGCACCGTCTTGTTGGAAGACAAACGGCTTGTCTTTGAAGTGCTTTTTGGCTGCTTGAAGTGCAGGAGTCAAGATTGTTTTAATGTACGCATTTGTATTCACTTTTGCTCCTTTGTAGGTCTGTGAGGTGCTGACGAGTTTGCATTTTGAAAGACAACATCTTCAAATCGGTTTTAACAATGTTTCTGATTGTCTTCTCACTGACATTCATGTCACGGGCCATTGCCCTCATGGATCTTTTGGGATTGCATCTGATTCTGGCTCTGACAGCATTAATCATCTTGGCGTCCGAGAAGATTGTGGTCTTTCACTTCGAGGACGATCTTTGGTACTTTGAAGTTCTTTAAACCTGCTAACTGTGTGGTAAACAGTTGATCTTGGAGCTTTAAAAAGTTTCACAATCTCAAGAATTTGTCTTTCCAGCACAATGGAGCTCAATGATGGCTGTATGTTTATCACTCATACTCGATATTAAAGCTAAATTTTGACAATATACGAGGTCTGTTCAAAAAGTATCCGACTTTTTTGTATAAAGCACACAACACAATAAATTTTGCAAGTTTTATTCAATCTCCTTCAAAATATTCCCCTTGGTGGTTCACACACTTATCCCAGCGCTTCTGCCACTTCTCAAAACACTTCATAAACTCCTCCCCCGGAATGCTCTGAAGCTCCTCCGTCGCTTTTTTCATAATGTCTTCTCTTGACTGAAATCGCCTCCTTTTCAGAGTTGTTTTTAGCTTAGGGAACAGCCAGAAATCACACGGTGCTAAGTCGGGAGAGTAAGGAGCCTGTCTAATAAGTGGCATGCTGTTTTTGGCTAGAAAAGCTTGGACCACATGTGCAGAATGAGCGGGAGCATTGTCGTGGTGAAGCTGAAAATTCTTTGCTGCTGCTACATGTTTGGCCGCTTTCTTCGCACAGCATCACGAAGGCGACGTAGAATCTCCAGGTAGTACTCTTTGTTGATTGTTTGACCTTCTGGTGCGTATTCATGATGCACGATGCCACGGGAATCAAAAAAACAGGTCAGCATAATTTTCACATTGCTGCGGACTTGCCGAGCTTTTTTTGGGCGTGGTGATT
Source organism: Diplosoma virens (assembly GCA_963680785.1). Classification (NCBI taxonomy): domain Eukaryota; kingdom Metazoa; phylum Chordata; class Ascidiacea; order Aplousobranchia; family Didemnidae; genus Diplosoma; species Diplosoma virens. The sequence goes on from OY796896.1 coordinate 18,738,227, forward strand.
CCGGATGCTTCCATTGTGATGATTGAAACTTGGTTTCTGGATCATAACCATAAACCCAGGTCTCATCACCAGTGATGATTGTCTTGATAAATTCTGGGTCATGATTTGCAACATCCAGCATGTCCTCCGAAATTTCCTTCCGGAGTTCCTTCTGTTGCTCCGTCAGCAGCTTGGGGACAAATTTAGCCGACACTCTCCGCAGGTTCAAATCCTCAGTTAGGATTGAATGAACTGAGCCTGTGCTTATTCCCATTTCTGCAGCAATCTCTCGTACTGTTAAACGACGATCCTCCAACACTTTTTCACGAACCTGATCCATCGCCTCCTCGTTTCGGCTTGTGGATGGCCTTCCTGAGCGAGGATCACTTTCCACTGATGCACGGCCATCTTTAAAGCGTTTAAACCATTGCTTTATCTGAGTTGGGCTTAAGGCCTCATTTTCAAAAGCTTGTTGAATCTTTCGAATTGTTTCAACTTGAGTATCACCAAGTTTTTGACAAAACTTGATGCAATACCTCTGTTCGATGCGTTCTGTCATTGAAATGAAATTTTCTGAAAATCAAAAAACCGATGAACACGTACTACACGCCTGCACTAAATGCTTTACACAGAGAGATACGAATGACGAATCGGCCTGAAACGCTTCACGATTACGCGTGAATGTGTGTGTGTGCAGCCACGCTTTGCACGGGCAGTTTGCTCATACCTTATTGGCGAGAGGGAAAAAGGTCGGATACTTTTTGAACAGACCTCGTATGTAACAATCTGAAAGAGGAGTGATGAAATTATTGTTATTCAACAGTGTGAATTTAATGCATATGTTTAAGAGTTATTAAATTAAGTATTATATTTTGTCCAAGAACTTTGTCTGCACCCTGTATATATACAGAAATATATACTGTGTGCTATATTAACGTGTCAAATAATTATTTAAATTTTTATTATTTTTATGAAAAATGAAAATAAGAAAAAACACAGAAATTTTAAATACGAAGATGGAATTCCAGATAATCTCTAAGGGCTGCACAAAAACATGTCGCAAGTCACAGGTTGCCCATGCCTGGTCTATAGTAAGCATTATGCTGAGATATAACTGCTATGTAGAATCTTCTCCTCCATACACAATTATTTTTTACATTATTTTGTATCAAGAAGGTGCATTTACAAGTGAAAATTACATTGCAGCAGTCTTCAAAATCAAAATTTAATTTCACTTTTGCTTAAAAAATGGTAGCCTTTTTGCATATTTTTATGTTCAAATGTTTGTTATTGGCCATAAATTTTATAATACAACTACTTCTAGAAATAACAAAACTTTAAAAAAAAGCTATTGATTCAATGTAATTACAAAGCAAGCAGATCTCAAATTTGTTTTGGTTATATTAACAGCATGCATATTCACAATAGTGAGTGGTCATCACCAGCTGGTAATTAAGATGATTTATGCTCAATATTATTACAATTTCTGCATACTAAAAAAATTAATTACCTCCAGCTGAAGTGTTTGAAGTTGAAACAATTTAAAATGACACAAACAGAAAATGACTTTACAAGCAGATGCTTTTATTAAAAGTTGAATAACAAAATGTTTTGTCATAACTATGGCTGAAAAATTTATGCATAAATTGGTTTCATTTTGAAAAAAATTCCTTTTTCTAATTGTTTGTCAAATCATTTTTTAATTCTAAGAAAATAACCTACACAATCAGATTTTTGTGAAACAGTAATTAAAGTAAACTGTGTTCAATTGATTATGGTCCCAATTTTTTGTTACCCAATTTTTACATTTGTTAATTTTGAGTGCCTAGTTCTTCTTGTCAGTTTACATGTTCAGTTTTTTTGTCATCAATATGGTTGGCTTTTATCATCTAACCAGTATTACCCTAATAATCTTAAAAATTATACCAAAAAAAGATATATATTTTTCATTCAACAATAGAGGAAACAGTATAATATATGATGGTTTATGACAATAATTACATTTTAAAGTCATAAATTGCAAAAAATTCTAAAATTAAATGATCTCAATTTTTGACAGCATTACACAAACCAATTTGATTGCTTCTAATCAAAAATACTAATAAAAAGGCTTGTAAGTATATACAAGTAGCCAACAAGTAATAAATCTTAAAACAATCTCATCTTTTGATCACTTGATTAGCTTTGAAAAAGCAATAATCAAATATACGTTAAAACAATTTATATATGTGAAGTAGTTGAATTAATAAAGTTCACATGTTTATTCATTACTACAATACTAGAAATTAACCAACTTGTACACTAACTTTTACAGCAATTTGTACACTAAAATATTAAATACTCACAGAAGCTAAATGCAAGCACTTTGCATGCATGACACGGGGGCATAGTTCACAACATAAGACTTCACCTTCCTTATGACAAATCCAGCAGTAAAAATCATTTTTGTCATGCTAAAAATTAAACTATTGATTAACAAAAGTCTTTCATTTGAAAAATTTCTCCAAAACTGAATAACTAAGCTTTGTTCACAAAAGATGTTAATATGTTACAAAAGTTGATATATTACAGGGTGTTGCAGCTAAATTCAGACTGTTTTCAATTTTAAATATCTCAGAGATGACTTGTCCGATTTACATGAAACTTAAAATACTTACTTAGGCTTTATATTCATACTAAACAGCATTGCTTTTTTTAAGAGTGTCCAACACAATGCCTCAAGAAATAACGAAAAGGCAAGCCATCATTAAGGCCCTCCATGCTGGCAGGACTGCTAAGGAGATTATTGATTTTTTCAATTACAACAAGGACCTTGTTTATAGAATTAAAAAGCAATTTGAAGCTTGTAATGACCCTGAGAACTTCACTGGAGAGAGGAAAACCTACAAGTGACATTCTGATGCCATCAGGAGCTCCGAGTTTGTTACTAAAGTCAAGCAGAGGATCCCAGAGGACCCCTCCAAGTCCATGGCGGCCTTGGCCTTCGAAATGAACGTCAACAAGTCCACAATCTCCAGGACAGTTGCTGAGGACCTCAACATGAAAAGCTACTGCTTAAGGAAGCGTCACTTGTTGACAGCTGCTCTAATGGAGCAATGGTTGATCAAGGGGACTGCCTTGCTCAATGAGTTAAAACATGGATCATCCATGTCAGATTCTTTTCAGATGAGAAAAAATTTATCCAGGACAAGCTCCACAACCGACAAAACGATTACTTCATCACTGACAACCCTGAAGTTTCCTACCTCTGTTATGGTCCTGGGTGTCATGTCGAGTGATGGAGACGTCATGCCCCTTACTTCTTCCCCGAGGGTCTCAGGGTGGCTGCTAGCGACTACATCAAGGTCCTAGAAATTGTGGTCAAGCCCTGAATGGTTGGAGTGGCCGGCAAGAGACCGTATGTCTTTCAACAAGACTCTACACCAGCGCATATGGCCTGTACGACCCAGGCCTGGTTGTACCAGCAACTACCCTGCCACTGGCCGCCAAACCTCTGGCCACCCTCCAGCCCTGACCTTAACGCATTGGACTATTATTTCTGGGGCGTTTTGGAGAAGAAGGTTAACTACTGCCCATACAACATCAAGCAGGAGCTGAAGGATGCTATAGTGGGGGCCATGGACCATATGGACAGGATGGAGATCAAAAAGGCCTGCTCCACCTTCTGCCATCGCCTCGAGGTCGTCATTGAGAAGGGCGCCATATTGAATAATTTGATTATGTATGTTGTAAAAAAGCTACCATATGAATTACAAGTAAATGTATTGATTACAATTGTTTTATTTGAGGTTTTCCTATTTTGCTAAAAATTAGTCTGAATTTAGCTGCAACACCCTGTACATTTGATGTAAAATTACTTTCAAATCTAACTATTAATCATAAGTAATAGTCAAAATCAATTAACCAACCAACAGTCACATACTAATTTTGTCAACTATACTTGCCTCTCTGTCATCTTTGGGAGGTGGTGGTTTCTTTTTTTTACTTTTAGATGAAGGACTTCGATGGCTTTTGGGCGAGCCACTTTTTGATGATTTGGAAGACTGAGAGGAGGAGCGAGAACGACAAGGAGTAGAAACCAAAGATAGTTGTGAATGATCTAAATCACCTTTTATTCGAACCGAGCCATCAGGTGCTTCAATTAATTCAACTGGTGAAACTCCTTCCAACTTTTCGCTCATTGGCGTCAAACTTCTAGTCGGAGAATTCAAAGAATCACTTTTACCCAGAGGTGGTGTCATCATATGTCTTTGCAGCAATTTTGTAGACAAACTGCTAGCAGCTTCAAGTGTAACAGCAGGACTCTCAGGATAAATAGGAGATTCTTTTGCAAGCATAGCACTTGCATCATCAACATTCATTGGTATTGGGCTTGAAACTATTTCAGCAGAATTGGACCTTAAAGTTCTTTCACTATCATTTGATTGTTTTTCAGTAATATAATCCATAGATGAAGGAAGCTCTTCAGTTTTATTTTGCATGAGTGAACTCTCATGTTTTAATTGCACATCTGAAGTTGTATCAACTAATGCAGTGCTACTAGAATTATCAATATTGATTGTTTCAGTAACTGATAAAATAGTTTCACTTGAAGATTTTGATACATCCATTGGTTCCAATGAAGGTACTGAAACAGCACTATCAGTTGCAGAGATTCCAGAAAATTCCATGTTTAATGTCCATGACAATATAACAAAGTCACACTTTGATTTACTATACAAAACAGTTCAATATAAACTACAACCACTAGTTATGGCTTTTAAAGAACAGAACTAACAATAAAGTTTTGAAAAATCACACTTGTAGAAATCATTTTATTTTATGAAGTTGTTACAAAAATAATGACTGTTTAAAGTGCTGTGTTTTGCAAAGATATTTAATTTCAAGTCAGCAGTGTGGTCAAGTGGTTAAAGCACCGGGCTGATGATCAACATGGTCTCGATTCACCCCTTTCTGTTGTGTCCTTGAGAAAGACACTTAACGGCGCTTTCCCCTGCTTGGTGGTCTTGGCAAGCAATTCTAAATTACAGTAACATCTCTACTAAATCACTAGTGGACAGCAATATCTTGGCATCTCCAGAAGCAGGTCGGGGTAATTGCTTACTTTATGTATTAGCACCTCCATCCCTTTCCTGCAAGTCAGGAGGATAAATAAAGAGATAAAAATAAAAAAATATAGCATTTGTAGTTTGTTTTTGGTCAATTTCAGTATACACTAGAATTGATGTGTGCTCTTAAATATGTTTTTTAACTTACTTTCAGGCAAGAAATATTTTTTAAATATAGACACCCTTTATGATAAACAATTAGTTATTTTTTAAATCAAAATGAAAAAAGTCATGACTGAATCTTAAGTTTGAAAAGTTAGAGATATTGGATTTATTAGAACAGTGTTTCTCAACTGCTGATCTGCAGACCAGTGGTGGTCCTTGTTAACTTTTCTGCCAGTCCGCCAAAATCTATTTCAATTATACACTTCAATTGCAAGATATTTAAGCTGCTATGAGTTTGATTAAAAAACAAATTTAGGAGAAAGAATCAGAAACCTAACACATTTTTCAAAAAATGTGGTTGGAAAAACGTTAGGCGAATTTTTTGTCTTCATTTGAATAGGCAACAGCCAGGGTGCAAAAGTTGTTTTGATTTGTTACTGGTCCACAATCTTAAAAAGGTTGAGAACCACTGTCTTTAAACAACTTATATTAAAAACAAATTAACATCTTTAAACAAAATCTTATCATTATGAAAAATATTAGGAATAATAGCTATTTTTAATGTTTTATCCAAAAATCTGACAAATCTAAAAAATATATTTATGCTTACATATGAAAATATGTATATTGCTTTAAGTTCTTTATATCAAATATAACAAAAATTGAAACTGAACTTTGCTATTTAGGTAATAATGTAAGCTAATACACATAAGATAAAACCTCAAATGTTAATGCTTTTTTGAATTGGTAAAACAGAACAGGATTTTTTTGAAATTTTCAAAATATTCAGGATAACACCTTGGTATTAAAAAAAATAACTAAAATAACAACTGATTGATATTAAATTATGATATTTGTACAAAAATATTCATCTTCATTTCTCCCTTTTATATGTAAGGCCAGAGCAGCAAGGTTTTTGAGCAGATTATATGTGATTATAAATGCACAAATATACAGTTTCAAATTAATGGTTAGTGCTACTTTATCTATTGTGTGCTAGTTGATGGTTTGCTTGTAAGCAAAATGACTAAAGCTTGCTTAAGTCAATTACGTTAATTTTTGTTATCAAATTTATACTAACATTTGTTTTGGCGACTTAAAACTATTTTATTTGAGTTTTATAAATCAAAATTTGGTCTTATCAAACTTCAATTACAAAAAATTAATTTCTTGGATACTTTTTAGACTTTTTTAAAATTTTTATATGTTTGTAATGTCAGTTTTTACAGTAGAATCTCTTCAAGAAGCAATTATAAGCATTTTTTGTTAGTGAAATTAACCTGGGAATCCACCTGGTTGCAATTAAAAAGATCCTTACAATATATACCAAAAATTAATAAAATTTTTGGGCTGTGACTTTTTTTTCCTTAAATTTTTCGAATCAACACAAATAAATTTTATATGTTTTGTAATATTCTACAAGCTTTGCATTTCTCCTAAAGATTTTCCTTGCTTTTCCATGGGAGCACAAAATGCAAGTTAAAAAACTTGACTATTGTTATTTTAAGAAAATCTGCAAAGTAATCCATAACCTTTTCTAACAGTTAATCTATCACCTTTTCTAATAGTAAAGCATTATTCTGATTAAAAAATGCTTTAACCAAACTAGAACTATGTCTTTCATATAAGTTTATTGCAAACTCTTCCTTGTTGATGCCTGAATATAGTTTAGCACATGTATATTGAAACTTCTATAAGCACTAACTACAATTTAAAAGTGCCCTTTTTTTGTAGTGTTTGCAATTGTGGGTAACAAATTTACAAGAAAATTTAAGATCTTAATTTAATTGCTGAAAACAAAATACAACCTTTTTATTTTGAACTGATGTAAATTGCTGTTATTGCTATATTTTAACTGAAATGTATCCAAAAAAACTTAAACAATAAGACAAAGTTGTTCAGTTAAATTTAAAAAAAAAAAACAAATATTTTTCGGGTCAAAATCAAAATGGTTTCTAAAAATAACAAAATAATGTTGGAAATGCCAATATTAAGTAAATATTAATAAACTCAAACAAATCAAAAGATTTAGATCAAAGGTGGTGGGGCTGCACAGCAAATTCAAAAAATTATATGTGGGCCCCATTAAACTTTTTGTTGATTTAAGAAAAAAGTTAGTTTCTCATACAACCACCCTTTTTCATCTGGTTTGTCATGTCCAGATCTTTTTTTATTTTCACTAACATTAACCTGTTAACAATCACTTACAGCTAGCCAGGGTACATCCATATGGTCACGCCTATATCATGAAATTCATTTGCTTATATCACGGATCGACATATGTCATCAGTGACCATGTGGACACAGTGAGCGCATTGACATATATCAACAATGACCGTTAACAGGTTAAACAAGTATGTGTCCTCAATATCGAATTAAATTTATTTAACTTTTACACCAAATTTGAATTGAAGAACAAAAAAAACAAAATGTGGTACAATGGCTTCTCAACCACACACAAGCCACATTAAAATACGAGGGCTGTTTGAAAAGTAACAGGACTGTGTAAATAATTATTTTATTTGAAATGCCACATAAAAATTACAACTTGTCCCCTTCAAAGTAATCTCCTTGAGCTCAAATGCACTTTTCTAATCTCTGCTGCCATGTTTCTATGCACTTCTGGAAAGATTCCATTGGGATCGCTCGTAGTTCCTTTGTTACGGCTGTTGTTATGGCTTTTGAGTCTTGAAAACAGGTTCCTTTAATGACTCCCTTGAGCTTAGGAAACAAGAAAAAATCACAGGGAGCCAGATCTGGCGAGTAGGGTGGTTGCTCCAGCACAGCAATGTTATTTTCTGCAAGAAATTGTTGTATGCTTAAGGCATTGTGAGCAGGAGCATTGTCATGATGAAGCAGCCATGACTTTGTCTCCCACAATTCTCTTCTTTTCTCCCTTACTGAACACATCAAACGTTGCAAGATGTCTTTGTAAACATTCTGGTTAATGGTTTGTAAACATTCTGGTTACTGTGGCAAGAATTCTAGATGAACAATTCCATGAACATCAAAGAAAACAATCAGCATCACCTTAATTTTGGACTTGAACAGCCTTGCTTTCTTGGGTCTTGGTGAGGATGCACTCTTCCATTCAAGGCTCTGCTGTTTGGTGAGTGGATCGTACTCGAAGATCCACGACTCATCACCGGTAACAACTCTACTCAGCAGATCTGGTGTAATTTCAAGTTGTTTCAGGATGTCTTGACACACTTGCATACGATTTTCCTTTTGCCCATCATTCAGCAACCTTGGTACCATTTTCGCACAAACCTTCCTCATCCCCAGATCTTCTGTAATGATCCTCCACACCCTCTCACTATTCATGCTCAACTCATCTGCTATCATTCTAACAGTAAGGCGGCGGTCACTGTGCACTTTTTCTCTCACACGCTCAACATTTTCGTTTGTTCTGCTTGTTGTTGGCCTTCCACATCCTCTCTTCCCTCTCTGAACCTCTTGTGCCACTCAAAAATTCGAGTTCTTGACATCGTAGCATCTCCGTAAACTTCTTGGAGCAAATTGAATGTTTCAGTTGGAGTTTTTCCAAGTCGAACGAGAAACTTCAAGTTGATTCTTTGTTCAATGCTCATTATTTGTTAACAAAAGAAGAAAAAATAAGAAAAAATATTTACTAAATAAATTATCCCAAAACGAACTACAGTAAAGCACCTTTCAAGAAAAGCCTGTAAAAAAGCATATGGTTGTCACAGAATGCTGAAACTACATTTTTTCAACCACAAGACATTGCGCCATCTTAAAAAACAAAGCTTTTATCACTGTTGCAAGTGTTGTTTGTGCAAAGCATACAGTCCCGATACTTTTCAAACACACCTCATATCTTCCGAGCCACATTTTGGCCTGCAGGCTGCAGGTTCTCCATCTCTGATTTAGATGAACCCTTAAGACATATATAAAGTATGATTGGACTGCTTAAAAAACAGTTGAAAGACACATTCTGGCAGGACATGCACAAGCTAAAACACGAAGGTGATTGAGAAAATTTGGTTCATTGCAATAAAAGATTTCTTTTTAAACATTAAAAAAATTATTAAAATTGAAATAAATAATGTATCAGTTTAATACAATGCAGCTCTCAAGATTTGTGCATGTGGAAAATGTGAATCTCTTTAAAAACTCACCATAAGCAATTTTTTTTGAGAAATTAATCCAGAATACCCTTTCAGCACCAGGATGGAGTAAAGAAACCAAAAAAAGGAGCTATCAAGAAGCAATACTAACTGCAGGGGGATCTAGATTAGTTTCATGAACATAAATCACTTACGATGACTTCTTGAAAAGACTTGAAAATGTTAGCAAAACTTATTTTTAGATTTTTGATAAAACAAAAAAAACTTTAAAAATGGAAAATAAGTTTTCTGAGAAGTATAATAACTGGTAGTAAGACCTGGATTTATTGCTACAAGCAAAAATTATTAGATGTTTTAAAATCTTATGGAATATTGAATAATGTTTTAAACTGGATATAAACTTTCATTTGTAATAGGAAGCCATGTGTTTGTGTTAATAATGTTTTATCTTCATATTTACCCATCAGTAATGGTGTCCCAAAAGGGAGTATGTTGGTATCTATTTTTTTGTTTATATTAATCATTAAATAAAATTTTGCCATCCCCAACATTCCATTGGTGGAATCTATCTCTATGCTGATGACACTAAAGTTTTTAGCATTGATTCTACTGACTTACAAACCAGTTTGGACAGCATTTAATCATGCATGAACATTCTCCAACTTTAACTTGCTCTTGAAAAATCTAAACATCTACCTATTTATTGAAATCATGATACTGGAAACATATATCTATTATGGAAGACAAATATTTCTACTTGTTCAACTGTTTGTGATCTAGGCATTTATACAGAGTATCCATAAATTATTGTTACAATTTCAAAAATTCACCATAGTTTTATTTTTTAAGATATTTTCAATTGGTTTGTTTTATTGTGAAGGGAAATACTTTAAGTTTTATATAAAATGCTTTAGTACACCTCTACATGTGCACCATCAGTCGCATGTACGATATCCAATTGATATTCAATTTTTTGCCATGTTCTTGCTAATATATCTACTGTAAGTGTATCAATTGCTTCAATTATTCGAAGTTGCAAATCATTAATGTCTCTGACTTTGGTTATAATCAGTAAGTTTTGCTGTGCTTGGGTGTTTGACTTTGTCTCTATAAACCAGAAAACACACTGGGGTTTTTCTTGCAGAGTGCTCATTTTCATGAACTCTACTTTCGTTACTAAATTCAAAAATATTTTGCTTAATCACTAAATAAATTGTAATTTTTTAACCTAATTATTTCCACAAGTACCTGTTAAGAAAGAAAAAACTTGAAGCATTTTTCTTCACTATAAAACAAATCAAATAAAAATATCTCAAAAAATAAAATTTTGATAAACTTTGAAAATTTTAATGATAATTTATGGACACCCTGTATTTCTAGTGGTCTCAAATGTAGTCACATTTCTAGCATCACTGCTAAAGCCTCAGCTAGAGCATATCAAATCCTACACACTTTCAACAGTAATAATGTTTGGGTATTGAATAATGCATATCCTAATTATGTTACACCTGTTTTGGAATATAATAGTGTGATCTGGTCTCCTTACCTAAAAAAATAATATTAAAATTGAATCTATACAAACACTGTTTACTAGAATGATTTGTAAGCATTGCCATTTACAATTCTTTTCAGATTCTAATTCAGTGTTTCCCAAACTTTTTGGGCAATAGAGCCCTATTTGCAAATCTTTTTTTTCATGAACCCCCAAATTTATGTCACATAAATTCGATGCCCTACCAACAAGAAAGGATAGTGCAAACCCAAAAATAAATAACACAAAATTCATTAAAAAAGTAAATCATTATAAACAGGCATATTATATTTCCGAAAGGCAAACTAGCACACTTTAGAATAGAAGATAGAAAAAACTTTATCCCTAAAATGTAGTGTTCCTTAAAAAAGAAGGTTCTTCACTTCAAATCTGTCTTGGATTTCATGGCATAGATTACCTTACTAAATATACATATATTGACAAATTTTGGCATATCATTGCAGACTCCTTGTGCAGTCATCACAGACCCTCAAGGGTTTGCAGACCCCAGTTTGGGAAACCCTGCTCTAATTGATTGTATATGCTGAATCTTAAATCATTGAAATATCAATGACTTGAATTTGACATGTTATTTTTGTATAAAATGTATTATAATATGATGGATATTGATTTACAAACTATTTTATAAAAAATAACAACTGTTATGACATGCATAGACATACTCATCATATTAGACTGAAAACTAGACCCCACACTGTTCACTATAATAACTTTTTCATTCATAAAGCATACAAAATTTAGAACAATTTATCTAAAAGTAGCCTATTGTAAATGCTATCAGTATCACCCAGTTTAAATGCAAATTAAAAAAGTTAAACTTACACAAGATTTCTTCCCTAGTTTTTGCAAATGATTAAGTAGCCACTTGTTATTTTTATTTGATTTTTTTGTTATTTATTATTATTGTTATTATTATTTTATGTATGTATGCTTTTTTTGGTTTGTTTTGTTGTGTTTTCCTATTGTTATTTTTACTAGTATGCGTAATTGTTTTAAACATAAATTGTTGTATTTTCTTGTAGTATATCTTATCTTTCCTTGCTTGTTAGAGTGCTTGGGTATTGTCGCAAGTACCATAGCATTGTATATTAAATAAAAAAATCATAATAAACAAATGCTTAGAAATGTAATAAAAATGAAGATGGACAAGACTAAAGAATGCCGTCTGTGACATTGTGCATCACATGGCAAACCCAAGCTCACCACCTGACCATGGCACAGTTGGCTTAGTTTAGTGCTGCCTCTATTCAAAATGACTACTAACATATTAATCAAGCAAAAATGTTTAAAAAATATATCAATAAATTTATATGAAATTAAAAAATTAAAAATAATAATTATATTATAGCACTAAGCTATGACACACACAAAAAACAGGACATAAACCATATGATGCTTACTATAATACGAACTTATATTACATGTAATAGCTAAAGGCTTGTTTTACAAATAAAAGTGATAACACTTTTTTATGTCTATGTTAATGAAAAACTGGTTTTTTCTAATTATTAAAAATACTTTTAAAAATCTTAACTTGAAAACAAATAATAAAAAAAAAACTTATGTTTGCAAATGCCACTTATTGAATGTAATAGTTGAGCATGCCTGTAAAATTTAAAAAATGAACATGGATGTTTAACACCATTATAACATTACTCTGATTGTTTAAAATATGAAAAAATACCACTAGCATTATTGAAAAATTGTAAGCCTACATTAAACTCAGAATGAGTTTCACAAGATAATGTAATAATTTTTTTGCATGGGAAATTAACTTTATGGTATGTCAAGAATACCAACAAGCACGTTAGATACGGTATCGGTATTACATTCTGTATTTTAAAATGATTTTTGTGATATGGTAAAATGATAATGAACAGTTTTAAAAACAACTTAACTGAGTGGAATCTGGTGGAATCATAGTCGACTCTGTTGGAATTGAGAATGAGAAATGTGAATTAATGCAAGTATTTATTTATTAACACAAGGAATAGAAAAAAATAACATGAAAATATTTTATTTACTACATTGTTCAAGCCAATTTAAGCAAGCAAGTGATGCACAACGTTTCAATACAAAAACGGATGATCGGCCCAGGAATTCAAGGACTAATTAAGAATACTTGCGGGATTTTTTTTTAAACAATATTGTTCGAGTCAGCAATCTGCATGTTAAAAATAGAAGAGCAGTGCGCTTACACCAGGTGCATATCACCAATAAAAAATTGTTCAATTGTCAACACATCACCATCTAGTCGCATGATTCTAAAGATTCTTAATTAAAATTTGGGCAAACAAAAACCATAGTTATCCAATCTTTAGTCAAATATTATAAAAACGTAAAAAGTAAATGTTTCAGCGATTATAAGAGTGATTAAATAGTTTTATGGGTTTTTTTCAGTATGTAATGAAAGTGTAGAAAATTTGGACGGACCATTTGAAAAACTTTTTGTTTTTTCATTCAGTAGTAAAATTAATATTCCACTTTCAGCAGTGTAATTGAAATTTTTGTCAACTGTTTTATTACCAAAAATAGTAAAATTGGCCAGAAAACAAACTGATCTATTTTAGTTATTTCTCAAATAACATTTTAAAATATTGGATGAGAAAGCATGATTATAATCATATTGAAATGTACCTATTGGCTATAAACCTGAAGGTAGCGTGGTCGATTCGTCGGCAGCGCGGTCGAGTAGGTGATTGATGGCGAAAGTGATCGACACAGTTGCAGTTCAAAACTTACTTCCGCCACTCTTCGACGTCGTCGTTTAAAAGGGCATTCACTCCGGATTACCAACAGTACTGCTGGGGCCGAGACTTTATTCTTTTACTACCCCAGGCTCTGTGCTGCCCTGATCAGATGCTGGTAGTGATGATGTTGAGCCGGCATCGGGTTTTGTCATCCAGAACCTTCAAACCTCGCGCTCCATATGTAGTACCAGATGTATGGGGCACGCTATTAGGAAATGGTCGTGGTTTGTTCAAGAGTGCCGCACTCGCAATTCGGTGAAAGAGCTATCGACCTCATCTGTGCATAGACGAATGGAATCGGCCAACACCAGTTTGCAAGCGATTGCGCCAAATCTAAGCTGTTCGGGGAAAGCTCAATCTAACAGGCCTAGTATTGTTTATAGATATGAAGCACGGAGCCTGGATGTATGCTTTCTGATACGCAGTACTATCTGTAATTCGATCACTGAGATCACTGAGAAGCAGGCCCAGATGGTAGGTGCTTTCACGCAGCCTGGGCCGTGAGTAAGTCTGTTCATTGATTTTTAAATGAAAGACCGAAACCGAACCTACCAAAACGGAAGGGTATCCACCCATTCCGATGTTCAGTGTGGGTCTGCTAATCGGCAAACGTCCTTTTCAGGACGGGGCAATGTCAGGATAAAACTGCCCTTTTCAGGGCACATTGCCAACAAGTTCCAAAGACCCACTATTCTTCAGCTGAACATCGAAGGCCTCACTGCAAGCAAGATGAATGTTCTTCATCACCTCGCTATGCAGTCTGAGGCACTCGTCATCCTACTGCAGGAGACCCACTGCACTGATGCAGAGAAGTTGGTGCTACCACACTACCAACTAGCTGGGTCTTCTTTAAGCAGGAAGCATGGCCTTGCCACGTTTGTCCACGAGCGACTGAGATACACGTTTTTGGACCAATCTCCACCGACATCGGAGATCGTGTGGTTGTGTGTGGACGTTGATGGCTATAAAATAGTCAACGTCTACAAACCACCGCCAACGCGATTGCGAACCCTGGATCTCCCAGTGTTTCCTCACCCCTGTCTGTACGCTGGCGATTTTAACTGTCGTCATGCTGACTGGGGTTATGATGATAACAGTCCGGACAGTGAGTGCTTGGCTTGGCTGGCTGGGCAAGTATTAATTGTCTTGCCCTGCTATATAATGCCAAGGACGCTGCCAGTTTTTATTCCGGCCGCTGGAACACTGGCACCAATCCAGATAGACCGGCTTACCGGATAGACGTGTCCTTGAGAAGTTTCCCAGGTCACAACATCGACCCTCGCTTATTACACCACCAAGGTTTGCTATGGCAGTGCCAAGCATGCCTGTTAAGCGATGGAACTTCCGCAAGGCCAATTGGAGTCACTACATTGCTTTGACGAATAAATTCGCAAAGACTTTGTTGCCGTCTGATTCACTTGATGTGGATGCGGCTTACCAGGACTTCTGTAACACCATTAAGAAAGCAGCCAAAAAGACTATCCCACGCGGGTATCGAAATAACTATATTCCGTGTTGGGATGCAGAGTGTGAATCCCTCTATAAAACCTTTCTGCAGTCTCCTCAGGGAGACGACTCAAGTTTGGTTGCTACAGCTCTGCTTGCCAAGCTTGACAGAAAGCGGAGGGATTGATGGTCCGAAGCAGTTCGGAGCATTGACTTCTCACACTCTAGTCGAAAAGCGTGGAGTATTTTGAACAACCTTACTGGTAGGTCACCACACTCTCCTCGTCACTGTCCCGTTTCAGCCGATGCTATTGCATCTCAGCTGGTTAGAAATGGGAAATACGAGGCTGTTGACCGCAAGTCATCTCGACTTGTCTGTAAAGAAGTGTCTGACCTTTGGAGGGCCACAACACCAGACGCAGTAAATATCTCTGACAAATTTTCACAGAGAGAATTTGCTGCTGCCCTTCAGCACTTAAAACCAGGTAAAGCTCCGGGACCTGATTCCATCTGCCCCGAGCTTATACTCCATGCTGGAGCTGCTTTGAAGTCCTGGTTACGTGACTTCCTTTCTTCCTGTTTACGCCGACTCAAAATTCCCAAGATCTGGAGAAGAGCGCTTGTGGTCGCGATCCCAAAACCAGGAAAGCCCGTGGGGGATCCAAAGAGTTATCGACCGATATCTCTGCTCTGTGTCCCCTACAAGATCCTCGAGAGGCTTATCTACGCCCGCGTTGAACCATTAATCGATCCACTGCTCCCTAAAGAGCAGGCTGGTTTCTGACGCGGGAAGTCAACCGTAGATCAAGTTGTTCTGCTAACCCAGAACATCGAGGATTCTTTCGAGGCTAAAAAGAAGGCCGGTGCCGTATTTATCGATCTGACAGCTGCTTATGACACTGTCTGGCACCGTAGCCTTACCTGCAAGCTGCTGAGACTACTTCCGGATAAGCACATGCTCAAAATGATCATGGAGCTTGTCCGAAATCGAAGTTTCACCCTTACCACCGGTGACAGCAAGCAAAGCAGGCTACGCCGTCTTGAAAACGGCGTTCCTCAGGGATCGGTCTTGGCTCCCCTCCTATTTAACATCTATACGTACGATCTTCCTTCCATGATTTCCAGAAAGTTTGCTTATGCTGATGATTTAGCATTGTTGCACTTCTTCTGGAAACTGGAAGGACTTGGAGGGGACATTAAGCCAAGACATGTCCACACTTTCAGCGTATCTCCAGACTTGGAGGTTAAAGCTCAGTCACACTAAGACGGTGACGGCAGCCTTTCACTTAAATAACCGAGAGGCCAAACGTGAGCTAAAGGTCTACAACAATAGTAGACTTTTACCGTTCTGTCCAACCCCTACATACCTTGGGGTAAAACTGGACAGATCGCTCATGTTTCGTCACTATTTAGTGGCATTGCGCAAAAAACTATCATCGCGCGTCACACTGCTGAGGCGACTCGTGGGCTCGGGATGGGGTGCTGGTGCTAAAACACTACGCATAGCCACCTTGTCTCTAGTCTACTCAACAGCTGAGTACTGTGCGCTAGTCTGGTGTCGCAGTGCTCACACTCGCCTCATCGACAGTGTCTTGAATGACGCCTTGCGCATAGTTACTGGATGCCTGCGTCCCACTCCAACAGACCACCTACCTGTACTATCAGGCATCCAGCCAGCTGAGCTTCGCCGACTGGGAGCGACACTCTCCTTGGCTCATCGTGGATCTCTGGACCCCGATCATATTTTGCATGGTCTTTTAAGTGGGTCCTCAGATACTGGCCAAGTGAGACTAAGATCCAGACGCCCGTTTGTGCCAGGTGCGCGGAATCTCTTGGACAATCTTGCCAGACTTGGCATCCGCGCCTCTGAATGGACGAATCACAAATGGAACGCGGAGTACTGTGAAAGTGTTTCCAGGCTCCGTGCTTTTGTGCCCGGGACCAGTGCCAGGCCTGTTGGGATGGGCTTACCCCGAGCAGCTTGGGTTAAGCTCAACCGCCTGCGGACTGGTGTTGGGCGATTCCATTCGTCCATGCACAAATGGGGTCTCGCTCCTTCACCGAATTGCGAGTGTGGCGCCTCAGAGCAAACCGCAGACCATGTACTAACAATGTGCCCCATACATCGGGCACCACATGGAGCACGCGGTCTGACGGTTTTGGATGACGAAACTCGATGCTGGCTTAATAACATCACTGCCAGCATCTGATCCAGGCAGTGCAGCAGTCTGGGGTAGTAAAAGGATAAACCCTCGGCCCCAGTTCTGTTTGTGTCTGGCCTGGAGTGGATGCCCTTCAAACGACGACGACGACGACGACTGAGAAGCAAGGATGCCTAGTCCGCAAGCAGTAGCGTATTTAGGGCATTGTGCTATGCCCCCTCCCTTAGAGATTACAAATACGAGAAATGAGATACAGATTCAAACTGAAGATCTTTTTTTCTTTAACTACCACTTGAAAATATTTTTCCACTAAGCATATATGATTGTGGTTGTCTGCCCCCCTTTTTCAAAAATCCTCGGTTCGCCACGGTCCGCAAGGTTGTTTAATAAATTCCGCGCAGTTGGAACAGACGGGCGTCTAGGTCTTAGTCCTTTGGAAAGACGCACTACCGTACTTTTCTTTGCTTGGCAGTATTGGCCAACAGCTCCAAATTTTAGTCGTAGGGTATTTAAAAATAAAAAATAAAAATCTCAACAGGACAGCAATGTTTTGGCATCTCCAAAAGCAGGTCGGGGTAATTGCTTGACAGTTCCTTTATAGTTTTTATAGCGCTTGCGACGCTTTCCTGCGGGTCAGGAGGATAAATATAGAAAAAAAATATCTCTACGTACCAGCATACCAATTCATATGTTCGAGTGCATTTTTTAAATTGTCCATAGGCTTACTTTTCTGATAAATCTTATGTTTATTATTTTTTATAGATTTCATGGTTGTGTATATTTTTCACAAAGTTATAAATAAACTATTTAATCAATACTCTATTATTTTTAGAATTTGCTGAACACCAGTATATTATAATTTAGAGCTTGTTTTTTTTAGATATAGGCCTATCACCGAAATTTAGAGCTGCGCTGTTACAACCTTTAGCTCACGTTTGGCCTCTCAGTTATTGAAATAAAAGGCTGCTCTCACCATTTTTAAAAGACTGAGTTTCAAGTTTTCGGTTTGGAGATACAGAGAAACTGTTGTCATTTCTTGACTTCCAAGTCATTGAAGAGTGCAACAATGCTAGATGCGTGACATCAATAAACTTTCTTAATATTGTGGAAGGCAGGTCACTCGTATCTATGTTAAGAAGAAGAGGAGCCAATATCAATCCACGGGAAACGCCATTTCTTTGGCGGCAAAGTTTGCTTCGCTCACTATCAAACAGTATAGGAGAAAGCTGCATAATCATTTTGTTTGGGGTAAGCTGCATGATCATTGTAATCATATGCTTATCCGACAGAAGCCTCAGCAGCTTGCAAGTAAGACCCCGGTGCTTCACTTTATAGTAAAAAGAAAAACTGTTTTACTTAACGACAAAAAGGAATTTTTTCAAAAAAACTTTTTCTTTTTTTTTGGGAATGGCTGTATCTAAGTATTGAAAGTTATAAATGACTTCAACTTTGAGAACCATTCATTTACTAGCCTTATGGAATAGCTTATTTTAAAAAATGAAAAACTATTTTTGTCAAATTTGTCTATATTTTTAATTTTTTTATTGTGTTTTTCAGAATAGGCCTAAAGCAAATTTCTTTTAGAGATTCTTTTCAGATGCTTTGCCCGTTTTTTTGCTTTTCATTGCAATGTAGCCTGCAGTAGAGTAAACTCGGCTCACATTTTGGGGCGCAAGCATTGTGATAAAGCAATAGACATCAAAAGTAAAGCATAAAAGATCTGAGTTTATGTTCAATATTTTTTGGTTTTAAAAGTTTCACTCAAATCAGCGAACTTTTACCCAATTACTACGACAGAAAAAACGATCTTTAATAAATTACACTAAGAAAGTATAAAAGAAAACAAAATGCGGAAACGATGAAAGCCTGTATTCTATTTGATAAGTTTCATTCTATTTGAAAAAGTTTTGGAAAAATTACTATGTTTTTTAAATTTGAATAAGTTGTTTAAATTTGAAAAAAATTGCTATGCCCGATAGAAAAGCAAGAAAGAATTACAATATTTCAATTATCGAAAAAGAAGAGATAATTAAAGAGAGCATATCAGAAATTACCAAACAATTTTTATGAAAAAATTAAACTGATTAGTAAACAAATTTTTGAAAATGTAAATAAACAATATCAAGAAGAAATAATGTCTTTAAAACTTGAAATTACACAACTGAAAGAAAGTCAGGATTTTCTTAGTAACAAGTATTATGAATTAAAAACTGAATTTAAACAGCTAAACGTAATAAACAGAAAACAAGAAACAGAACTATGTAAACTGAAAAACAATTCAATTGAAATAAAAAATAATGCCAATCATGAAAGAGAAAAATTTGATAACTTGGAACAATATGGAAGAAGACAAAATCTTGAATTTGTTGGCATTCCTTATGAAAAAAATGAAAACTTAAATCAAATTTTTTCTGATCTGGCTGAAAAAATTGGAGTCCCGATCAAAGATGAAGATATTTCTATTCCGCATCGATTAAAAGCTTCTCAAAATGCAAAGCCTGAAAAGCCACCAAATGTAATTGTTCGCTATACCAATCAAAGAATACGTAACAAAATTTATCAAAGTCGAAGTGCAGCCAAATCCATTAACAATTTTCCTGTGCAACAAATGACCCGCTTCTTCATCAATGAAAATTTAACAAATGCAAAAAAAGAACCTTTTTGGAAAACGAAGCAAAGAGCAAGAGAATTGGGCTATCATTATATCTGGATCAACAATGGTAAAATTTACATTCGCAAAAGTCAGGAATACGATTCAATTATTATAAATAATGAATCTGATATTGATAAATTGTAAGTAGTTTATTATTAATATGTATATAATTAATTTATTGCTTAAAAATGGCCTCTTTATGTAATAACACCAATATTCATTATATTGATTGTACTAATGAAGCTTTAAACAATTCAATACATAGAAAAGGCAGTTCCGAAAACGAAAATTTTGATAAAAACGGTAGTTTGACTAACGAAGAAAGTAATCATAAACAAAAAAATGGAGAAGTCTCTTTTTTAAATCAAAACTGTAATGCAACTTATTTTAATTAGACTGAATTGTTTAAAAATTGTAAATACTATGACCAAGCTTCTTTAAATAATTTGTTAGATGACCCTAGCAAAAAAATCTGATAATAATGCATTTTAATGTAAGAAGCTTGGCAAAAAATATTAATAAATTAAATGAATGTAGGCTATATGTGATTTGAAAACGAAACCAAGTGTAATTGCCATAACCGAAACAAAACTTAATCAAAACAGAATGTCAGCCGACATAAATATCTACGGATATAATTTCATACACCATGACAGCAAAACGTGCGCCGGTGGCGTGGCTTTTTACATAGAAGAATCATTAAAATATGTTCAGAGTAATAAGACTTTTTTAAACCTTGATAATTTTGAAGACCTTTGGATAGAATTAATTATAAATAAAAAACCATATTTAATTGGTGTGATATACTGTATAGGCTAGACATCCTGATAACAAAGCTATAAACATTGAAAAGTTTTCAGTAAACAAACATAATCTTTTCCAAGAATTCAAAAATTTGAACTTCTGCGTAGTGGGTGATTTTAACATTAATCTAATGCAATAGACTCTTAACAATTCTGTAAGAAAATATGCCAACTGTTTGCTTAGTTATTCTACTAAATGTATTATAAACCAGTCGACTCGAATAACAGCCCATACAAAAACCCTTCTTGATCATATTTACGTACGTTATCAGTGAGCAAATCAATGTCGGTGGAGGAATTGCTAGGCTGAACCTAGCGGATCATTTGCCCACTTTTGCCTTAATACCGAAAATAAAAGACAAAACTCCTAAAATATCCCCAAATTTTTTTAAACGAGACATGAAATGTTTTCAACTGGATTTGTTTCTTGATGATCTTAATTTAAAGCTGAACAAAACTAATTTTGAAGATTTTAGTGTAGATGAGAGCTTTGAAAATTTTCTAAATATATTTGCTGACATTGTTAATACTCATGCACCCCTAAGAAAATGTACTAGAAAAGAAAAGAAATTAAAGGTTAAACCTTGGATAAACAAAACTCTACTTAAATTAATTAAGAAGAAAAACAATATGTTTAAAGACTTGCATAAAAATTTTAATCAGCAATCTTTTGACAAATATAAAGCTTACCGCAACGCATTGAATAGAACAATCCAAGGCGCTAAACAAATGTAATATAATGAACACTTTTCAAGCAATAAAAATAATCCAGCAAAAATTTGGGATGTAATTCATGAGCTGGTTGATTTGAAACCTAAAAGGAACATAACCTTAAAAAGATTAATGAAAGAAAACGGTGATTTTGTTGAAGAACCAAAAGATGTTGCATAATTACTAAACAAATATTTTGTAGACATTGGAAAAAACATGGCTAAAGCTATTCCACCAATTCACTCAACGTATAAACCGCCACCTTCTAGCTATTCTAAAAACTCTCTTTTTATGTCTCCTACAACCCCAGAAGAAATAGCAAATGTAATAACTTCATTAATTATTAAAAAAGTAATACGAAGTAAAGATATCGATACCTATTTTATCAAAATAAGCGGTGTTATAATTGCACCCATTCTCAGCAAACTGTTTAATCGATGTTTACTTGAAGCTGAATTTCCCAAATGTTTAAAGATTGCTGAGGTAATCCCTATTTTTAAAAAGGGAAGTGTAACAAATGTATCAAATTACCAAACCATTTTCTCTGCTTTCACAGTTTGACAAAATTTTTGAAAAAATTATTTACAATAGAATTATTATAGATTTTATTAAAAAATACAATTTCCTGAGTGATCATCAATTTGGTTTTCGACAGAATTCTTCTACCATTCATGCTGTAACTTATATATATGATAATTTAATCAAAAATGTCGATAAAAGTCTTTACAGGTGTTGTATTTTTTTAGATTTATCTAAAGCTTTCGACATAGTTGATTACCACATTTTGATTTGCAAAATAAACAATTATTTGGTATACAAAGAAATCTCTTAATCTGATTAAAAGTTATTTGACTAATAGACAGCAATATACAAAAATTTCAAACAATTTCTCCGATGAACTAGAAACTAATTGTGGAGTACCACAAGGATCTGTCTAGGTCCATTATTATTTCTTTTATATATAAACGATTTACCACTTGCTTCTCAAATGAATATAACCTTGTACGCTGATGATACGTATTTAATGATGTGCGACTTGAATTTAACGTCATTGCAAAATCGAATTAATATCGAATTAAAAAATATTGATTTTTGGTTGAGAAAAGACAAATTATCTTTAAACTTTAAAAATCAACTTTTCTATTAGTACACAAACAACCTACCAGAACAATCAAAAGTACTTTTGAAATTAAGATTAATGATATTCTTTATTTATTTATTTATTTCATTTTTACTCACAATCAACTTGAAATTAATCATAGTGCATGTAGAAATAAAGATTGTGAATAAGGAAGCAGCGACTAAACGAAGTACGTTATTACATGCACAACGTATTCTGCTAACAAGATCCCCAATAGTCAAATATTTGGGACTTTTCATCGATCAAAATTTAAACTGGATACCACACATTAAAAGTTTATCTTTCCACCTAGCTCGTTACACAGGAATATTTTATAAGTTAAGATTATATACCAATATGGACACTACGAAATTATTGTATCATAGCCTAATAAATAATAAATTACAATACGGAATAATAGTTTGGGGTGCAACATTTAAAACATATTTATCTGAAGCGAATGTAAGAATTAATCGTATAATTAGAGCTTTAAGCTCAAGTAACTTGTACACCCTCATGTCAAGTCTTTATAAAAAACTAAACTTACTAAAATTAGAAGATCTATATAAAGTAGAACTGGGAAAATTCATGTATCTATATTATAATAAAAAAACACCAAAAATTTTTAATAGTTTTTTTTTTAAATTACAGAAATTCACTCTTACCATACAAGACAAGTATCTGACTTTATGTTTTTTTTTACCGAGAATGTCAAAAACAAGTACTCAAAACTCAATTTCGTACGAAGGTACAAAGATTTGGTCAAAACTAAAACCATAGTTGAAAAGCTTAAATTGGAATGCATTTAAAAAACAATTAAAAAAAAGTTTTATTGATCAATATTAAGTTTTCAAATTTATATTATCTCCCAACGTTTTAGCATATGTTATGTAATTGAATAGATTACTTTGTTTTCTAAATCATATTAAATATAAATAGTCTTTGCAATACCTACAATGTAAGCCCAGTTTTGTACTTTTACATAAATAAAAATAAAAAATGCTCTGGCGTAATTCGATGTTAATATGCATAATCAAGTGAGATTGAATTTTTTTTTCCTTGTTGTTTTATAAACTTTTGTTTCGTTAGAAATTCCTTCTTTTTTGTTTTTTGTTGTTATTTTTTTCTAGTAATCGCCGACGACGACAATTTTTTTCTAGAAATCGCACTAACACAATTGTTATTGGTAATTGTAATTTACTCGGAAAGCATCTTGACTAGTAAACCTTAGGGTTGTTCGATGCTTCCTTGCCCCCCTTTTTTTCTTTCATTATATTTCTTTGTTATTGTTTTATATGGTTTTGGGCAAAAATAAATTTTGTGTGTCTGTCTGCATCATATCGTGTGTTAAAAGCCTATATCATGCTCTCCCCCTCGCAAGGAGGGAGGGGTTGACCCAGAACCCCCTTTTACGTACGCCTATGGTCGCGAGGAAAATACATTTTACTGATCTAACTACTTTCTATAAAAAACAGCATGAAATAAAGATTTTTTCTTGGCAATGTTCCTTGGTTTGACTGGAATCTCTTATTTATCTCTTATTTTGTTTTTCCCTTATTCCTTATCTGCTTTTCTATGTAAGGTGTTGCAACCATGCATCATTCTTTTAACTACTATATCAAATATTACTGCGTGCATGCTATAACGTTTAACGTTTTGTTGCTTCTTCCTTTTTCTTCTTCTGCTATAGTCCTATATGTTTGTTTATTTCTTTCTGTTTATATTGTGGCGGAGCAGAAATAAAAGATACTGATACTGATCAGAGACATTTGAAGATATTGCACGAGAGCAACTAGATTGCAGGCAAGCACGGTAGTGTGTTTTCCGAGATTGTCAAGCGAAGCAATTTAAGTGGAAGCATTAAGAAATATAAATACATGTATCGGAAACACAGTCAGAAGACTACAAAGGCCTGTTTACAAAGATAATTAAGGTCGAGTTGGTTTACAAATTCTACATTTTACAGTTTATCAGCGCGTCATACCGACAAAGTTAAAAACCACGATTCATTTCAATTTGAGGTTCGCTGATAAAGATCAGACAAAATGTAGTTCACTAAATGGCAACTTCAAACCTGGGCTGACTGTGTTCAAAAGCTTTGGCAAGCAAGCAGTCTAGAAAAAAGAAATAAAATATCCCCTCACAGTGGGGTTACACAGCATAATCATAAGTCACCTAGAACGTTTTATCATTCTGCTTTGGGCGTCGCGTAGATTAAAAAGATCGCGTTCAGGTACTTGGTAGAGGTATCTGTTCGAAAAGTACTTTCCTAAATGAGTCAGCCTTGTCGAAGTTACGACACTGGTGCTTGATTTTTAACCACTACTAATGGGCTCATTTCTGCTTCCTGTTTGATCTCTTGGGTGGAGCTCTTGCTTTTTCTGGTAAAAGACTAATCTCTGGCTTTTTGGAAAAGTCAATTTTTCAGTTTCAGTCACAAATTGGATGATCAGATTGCTGCTTCTTGGGGGCAACATACACCCAAACCCTGGACCACAAACACACAAATGGGTTTGTGACATTTGCCTCAAACTTATCATTAAACATCTATTTTATGAACTATACAAAACACTGGGTGCATTTAAAAGGCTCCCAAATAACAACAAAGGACTACAACAATTAACCCATGATATTGTACACTTTACTGCACTTTTTAACCGCAGAACACAAACAAACACAAATCCCCTTTTCAAAGTCCTGCAACTTAATTCAAATGGCATCCACAACAAAACAAATGAAACACAACTACTCATTAAAAGTACACAAGCAGACGTCACAACAATACAAGAGACAAAACTTAATAAATCCTACAAAACACCAAAGATTCCTCACTTTACACCTATCAGAACAAATCGCTACACAAGGAGGGAGGAGGACAAACAAGGAGGCCTCCTAATTTACATTAAAAACAACATCAGTTTTTCACAATTTAATACAATGCCTAAATTCTAGAAAAACAACAAAGGTGCAAACACCTCACCCTATGACATTCATTCACCAGAACAAACATTACCACGTCATAAGCGTACAAAACTGGTACGTCTCAGAGCCAACAAATCACCACTCTTGCGAAGTTACTTGCATACTGTGAACCCTGGTGCATATTACTAATTTGTAAACCATTTCAATGCACGGGGCTGTTTTTGCCCAATCATAGACAAGGATTTCTTCTCATTTGCTCTAAAAGAGCAGAAATTTTTCAAACCTGCTCTTCAAGAGCAGTGTGCATAGTAATAGACAGTAGTTTAATAGAAATTAAAATTTTCAAAAAAATTTCTAAATTAAATTTGAAAAAAGTAAAATGTAAGTGCATTAAAGTGACTTTATTTGTATCAAATGCATATGTTGTAGTTATAACTTTTAATTAAAAACTTAATACAATGTAAAGAAAAATTTGATTTTACGATTAAAAAAAAATGTGTTCAAAATTTTATATTTGATTTGTGTTTGCTGATTTGATTTAACCTATTTTCTTTTAGATAAGCCGCGATTGACAAAAACCCTCGATCCAAACTGAAAAATCTACTGAAGCGTAATTTTAAATAAAAAGCAAAATTTAGCAACACCCGACAATTAATGTTTAAAATAGTCAAACTAACGAAAAAATTTTTTCAACGCAGTCCAAATTTAAATTCAAGCAGATTAAAACAATTAACAGTTCTGAAACAACAAAAAGTTATAGATCACTCTGATTAAATCTACTATTAGAATTCAATAATGCTTTTAAAGTTGTTGCCGCGTTATCTCACTGAGACTGTAATCAATTAGCAATTTATGATCGAGTCGGAGAAGCAAGAAAAAGAAACGTTTTTATGAGCTTGTTAAGAAAAGGAGTTAGGAAATGCGATGTAGAACAAAATAAGCAAACCAAAATAAATGAATTTTACAACTCCTAATTTGAAGCAAATCAGTAGCTTTAGCACATTTTTTTAAATTTAATTTTTAAAAAATTTCTATTTCTAATAAACTAGTGTAGTCTATTACAATGCACACACTGTTCTTGAAAAACAGGTTTGAAAAATTTCTGCTCTTTTAGAGCAAATGAGAAATCCTTGTCTCTGATTGGGCAAAAACAGTCCCGTGCATTGAAATGGTTTACAAATTGGTAATATGCAACCTTGATACTTACGTGCTACAATGCTCTTTATGTTAAACACACACGCATTACACAAATCATCTCTTTAACTGTAGTCAAGTATCAACACAACACAGCACCTCTATTCTGTGGAAAAAGCCTTTAGAAGCAGCAGAGGTATACCAAGAATGAGAACCTAAATTGGCTTCTTTGAGAAGTTAAAAATTGGCTACTCCAAGATATTCTTGGAGGAGGGGCAACAGCAGCAACATTCCATTTTGATCAATGCTTTATTAATACACAAAAAACGTCTCAAAGCTCAGTTGAAAACCTAATGATTAATTTCTGTTGCGCAAAATCTAATGACAACTTTGAAAACATTATTAGCAAAAGCCCTAGGTCGAATCGTAAGGAGTACATTCAAACAATAAAAAAAATACGGCAACATTAATTATTGGTCCATTTGTGAACGAGCTTTATCCCACACGGACTTGAAGTTCTGGGCGATTTGTTCGGTTTTAAATCTCACAACAAGTTTCTCTAGCGCCACCTCTTGATCGTCTGAAACACCAAAAAATTGATGGGAGGAGATAAAATAAGCGCAAGTTCGCTTTTTAAAATAGCAAGTAAAAAAATAAATATAATTCTAATTCATCAAGCTTCGTGCTTCGCAAAACGAACATTGGAATTTTTTCACGTTTTGTTCTGATAAACATGTTAAACGGCTGAATAATGACAAAACAGACCTGATTTATTCTGGGCAACGTACATCCAGGCTCTTTCACTGTTTGGTATAAGTGTCATTTCTTTCGTTATCCTGTGATTAGCGCAGATTTTCAGCACCTGAGAATCGAAAAGTTGTCAAAGTAATCAGTTATCAAAAAGCATGGCGGCGCCGCCGTCGCATATTCGAGTCATCCAACACATAAATTCCACCGCTACAACTTACTTGTTCCCGACGCATGACAACCCGGTAAGCGTCCAGTTCCGGATGGTGCAATACTTTCATTTCTCCCAAACCTCTTTCTTTCCAGGAAGACGTTTTCTCGTCAAAACGATAAAGTTTGCATCGTTCTTTAAACAAGACCTGAACATAGGCAAGACTTTAACAAGTCCATACATTGTAATGAAATGATGACTATTGCTTTAAGACAATTATGCACAAGTTCAACTAATGTTGCCTCCCCTCCAAGGCTGACCTTGGAGAAGGGATTTAATTTTGCAACAAAGTTAAAGAATCGATTGACGGTACAAAACTTTATAAAGCTTTAAAAGAATGTTTATTTCTTGAAGACTTTTTATCTGACGCTCGTTGGGAGAAATCGTCAGAATAAACTAAGAGCGATCCGATCGTGCTTACCCGTATATCGAAAACGAGCGACAGATCGGTCGAAAAAGCGACCAATTGAGAAGTGAAAGAGTGTTAGTAAATGAGTTTTAGGCTGTTAAGAAATTCCTTGTGTCGACATATGGAAAGTATGTCTTTGGGCAAGGATAAATAATTTTGTGTCACTGTATTGGCTGGCACAAGAAGGGTTTTGGAAAAGATGCTGTCCAATAGCAGAGTCATGGGCGATAATTTGAGAGGTGCTGTTTGTCTTGCAGGCAGGAGAAAGATTAGAGCGGTCTAAGAAAAATGATGGTTCCTTATCGGCCTGGAAAGGTGTTGCATAATGCGTTCTTGCAACCTCTGGAATGTGCGTCCTACCTACCAACTGTTGCAGTGGCACACAAATTGATAAGTGACATTATTGTGGTGATGGGCAGGTAATACACCCTTCTTGGTTGTGGGTAGAAGAGGCCTAGTCGTAAAAACAACACGTGTTTAAACAGCAAAGTAGACACGCCGAACGGCTGAAGTAATTTGCTTTTCAAATCTGATTAAAACAGTTCCCAGCCATGGAAGATGGAGATAAAGCGGGCATTTCTTGGTTCCATGTTGAGATGAATGGTTGAATAGTCGGATCTTCTTGGTAAATGTGAATGTAATAATATAATTTGGGTAGCCATTATCAACTAAGATAGATTCTGACTATTCCTCCCGACGAGTGTCAGATGAAAAGTCTTTGAGAATGAACACGCTTTTTAAAGCTATTATAAAGTTAGCAAAGTTTTGATACTTTAGAACCAAACTGAAATTTATTTCTACTGTTTTCATTTGTTAAAATTGCCATTCTTAAAATCGACATCTAATAGAAATAAAACCACGACACGTCACAGACAATCATGCATCTTTGTTAAGCTTAAATCACCATTGCATTTCTTTGAAGAAGCAGACGAATACTAGTTGCGATTTTTTAAATTTTATCCTTATTTCATGGCAACATGAATCGGGTAAAGGTGAAAAAATGTAGGAGTAATTGAAGACTGCAGTGAATATTTACTCTTTTCAGGATCGCTTTGGTGGCGGCGTTGCAGTATTATGATGAAAAAAATATTTCCAAGTTAAAAACGTAACGGCTGAAACGTGGTATATGATAGAGAAATTGAAAAGAAAAAACGGTAGATAAAAAGTCAGCAATAAATGTATAAAATACTTTGTTCGACTATAATGTCTGAAGTAGCCTTAACAAAGAGCGCAAAATTCAAACATCCGGGTCGCTTATGATGTAGGATCGTCGGACTGCCATGTGAGGATATTTCCAGTCGAACACGCGGAATAGCGACGTAAAGACAGGAGCGCGCCACATGAACTTACTTCTTCGCTCTCTTCTCCCGTTGTGACTTGTACAAGCGGAGGCAACTCGGCTAGGACTGGCTTATATTGCGGATCGTGCTCTTCATCCGCCTGTTCCTCCGACTGCTCGCCGAACAGAACCTTTTTTTCGTCGGAAACTTGAAACTAATGCAAAACAACGACTTTCAAAGTCGGATTTCAACTTCATTAAAGTTACAAACAATGCTCGCGCTAGCGATAAAACAAATGCTGGAAAATTATGCGCTGTTTGAGTCAACGGCAAACAACGTTAACGTGAAGCTAAATCAACATGCTACGTTGCAGACGACTTACAGCTGCGTCAACTCGGGAACCGAACGCGTGCTTATTGTCTGCTGACGCTGCCATGGCCGTGAACGAATAATCGGACATATTCGCGAAACTCTGGAAGAAGTTTTGCTTTTGCGGTTGATCGGGTGCTTTGTCGTTGCTCACTACTGATGAAGTTGCAACGAAGGACAAAGGTGATGCATCTGAATTAAATAAGTCGTTATAGGAATAAACCAGGAATTCGTTGGGAGTTAAAGTTGCCAGTTTCGTTTTGTTTTGTTCTTTACTGACTTTAAGGGAATCTGTTTTTAAAAATATTCACTAAAAAGCGTTTCTTTGTATACTTAATCAAAAAACCACTTACTTGTGATAAGACAAAAAACAAAGTCGAAACGTCGATAAAACTTCGCAAAACAAATACAAAGCAACAATCTTGATCAAACAGCCATACAGTGAAAAATAAGACCTGCCATTCAGCCGATCTCACTCAAAACATTTCAGGTAATTTCAGATAGAAAACGGAATTGTTACGTCATAATATTTTTTTTTTTTGTATAGTATAATAATAAAAATAATACGAAAACGGGTTGAGTAAACTTTAACTCACTCTAAAAATGGTAAAGCATTGACAGTTTTCATCGCAACAACAAAATCGTTAAGACAATTAATTAAATCAAAGTTACGTCAGTGAACCAAAAATCAAATAATCATAACCTTTGACATGTTGAATATTGGCAGATAAATGACTTTCGTTTTGTTCCTCATTATCATTTCTATGATCATTAACATTACTGTCGTTGTCGCCTCCATCATCGTCGTCATCAATATCTCCGTCGTTATTGTCGCTATCATCATCGACATCCTCGTCACGACGTCGAATATACTCGAGAATGCGGTTCTCCTCTTCGCTGTCGCACTCTGGTGTGAAAGTTTTTTTTACTAAAAGCATATAAAGTGCCAAACGCGATTGATTGATCGCTTAAAGCTCGTTTCCACTACGACCGTGGAATGGAGCATTCGCTTCTTTTATTGATCTTTCCGCGCTTAAAATCTAAGCGAGCGCCAAGCGAAGCAAAAAAAAATCAATAAAACAAATAAAGAATACTCCATTTCAAGCTCGTAGTGAAAATGAGTCCTTAAAGCATCATTTCACCCGTAGATTCCTAACAAATTTGAACCAAACCAACGCAATTTTCAACTTTTTCAATAAAACGCTCAATTTGATCCAAAACATTTCACCTTCGTTTGTTAAGTTCTCATAGAGATAGAACGATTTAGGAAGCAGCAGCTTTTCAGCTCTTGATCGTTGATCATCCGTCGGTTCAATAACGCCAACGAAAATGACGTCATCATCAACGTCATCGCGTACTTCTTTGTGACCGCTCGCAAAGTTATTTGAGCCACTTTCCGAAGATGACGATTCTGATTCGTCATCGTCGTCGTTGTCTTCACTACCAGAAGCTGCAGCAAACCAAAGCATAATTTGTAACGTTCGATTTCATGGAATAGAAAGCGGACCAAATGGTCTAAGTTGGAAATCTACCTGTCGGTTGTCTATAAGTGCTTTGCTCAATCGTGCGCAACTGCTCAGCTGCCCCAGGGACGCACAACTTCGGCTCTGTGCTGTTCGGTGGCGGATGGGCGGGATCGGATGACGCTTGAGAAGTGGGGAGGGGCGGAGCGACCGTGGAAGCCGATGGCACTTTGGAAGATTCCGATTCCGAAGCAGGAGGCGGAAACAATGACTTGCTTGGATCTTTTTCCTAAAAAAGTTAAAACTTTAAATCTAGTCAAATCATTCAACAAACATCGAAAGACCTGTTTTGTCTAAATTAAAGTTCACCAGGTTATTATAGCTTCATGTTCCATTGAACAAAATGGATTTTATTATATTAATACAAAGTTAAGTATTACATCAAGACGGCAATAGCACAATTTTAAAAAAGTTGCTCAACCTTAAGAAACAGGAAATTTTTTTCAATATTGAAGTCAGATTTCACTCGAAAACCATGAAAGAATTTCCTACTTTAAAAGCAGTTTTAATCGTCGACTTACAAATTCTCGTGTGTTCAGCTGCGGAGGAGGTTGCAGCGGAGTGCTTGTAGCGCAGCCGAAATTAAAAACGGCTGCTTTAGGGTCGAAGGAGAACCGACTTACGTTGCTTTCAGTCACGTTCTGAGAATCGCCTGAAGATAGAAAACTATTATTACAAGCGACAGTTATCCATCGCTGCACCAAACAACAGAAATTACCGAAAGCAAAATTTCCGAACTTATTGTCTTTCTTGTTGAATGGATTATCAATGTTGGCGAACGAAAACAAAGGCTTCGAAGTCTTCTGGGGAGACTTGGCAGGACTAATCGATTGTTCGATGCTCTGCTCTCGTGCCTCGCTCGGTTGCTCCGACACGGCTGAGTGATAAACTACGCGTTATTCAAAACTGTGCGAACATGGGTTCGTGTTAACGAAACGATCGATAATTAATTAAAAGTGTACAAGAGGCAAAAAGATTCCGTTTTGTGAAAGGGTTGCGAGTATTTCATAATAACTTACACGATCGACTCATTTGAATGGAGACAGGATCGAGCAACCTTTCCGCGCCAGAAGCTTCCACTCCATCCTCTACGTACCGAAGGAATTCGGCCGCATTTTCAGAGTCTTTAAAGCGCATTGCGAATTGTAGAGTCTAAAAACAAGTGAAAGTGCACTGTGATTAACGTTGAATCTATTTAGGGCGTAAAGCAACTAGAGCAGTTTCTTTTAAATCGCAGTTTTATTTTGTTGTCGTTGTCCTTCCAACAAGGTAGTCGGTATTGAAGGATCCATCATTTAACCCTCTAATAAAGTCAATTTTGACTCCAAATCTTGGCTAACGCCTACTGCTTGCAAGGGATTTTCCCACAGACTAGTGGTGTGGTGTTAGATTGGTACGCTAGTGCAGTTGGAAAAGTAAGCGATGTCGTTTGTGTTTCAAGCATTATGGCGTGTAAATGTTAGGATTTATCGCGTAAAGGTAGCAGTGGGTTCGAGTTTAGAGAGTGTTCGGTTGTATTGGTGCATGCTTGTCGTCTGTTTACAATTTACCATTTAAGGATAGGTTTGCGTGTCTCAATGACCTACATAGTCCATGTCAATCTCAATGACCTCAATAATCAAAGACTTCAATGACCATGATGCTAGAGATTTTTTTCCTATGATGCTAGCCAATACCCATTTCAGATTAGTCTGCAGATAAAGACTATTTTTCACAAGTTGAAAGTTTGTTACACTGTTATAGTTATAAACTGTGTTAATTAGGAGCGCCAAAATCTAATTGCAGTTAATAAAACCTATGATATGACAATTTAATGATATTTTCATGGCGCCTCAGGCGTCACGCGATCTAAGAGGCCCAGATTCGAGTATTTAAAAGTACTTTTCCGAAAAATTTCTTCCTAAGCAAATCACCCTCGTCGAAGTTAGAAAACTGGTGTTTTCATCCACTACCAATTGGCTCATTTCTGCTATCTTTCCGTCTCTACTGGATCAAGTTTCTCTTTGTCTAGTACTCTAGTAAAAATGGACTCTTTTTTCATTTTTTGAGTAATTGTTGAGCATACTCTCACCTCGCCGCTTTCTTTCTCAGGATCAGAAAAATCAATTGCAGTCCACAGTAGAACTTTTCCATTGGCGTTTTCTTTGTAGC
This sequence comes from Diplosoma virens, assembly GCA_963680785.1. NCBI lineage: Eukaryota > Metazoa > Chordata > Ascidiacea > Aplousobranchia > Didemnidae > Diplosoma > Diplosoma virens. Next base: position 18,771,450 of record OY796896.1, read on the forward strand.
TGAAGTTGGTATCCTCGGTCACAAAATGATTCAAGCAGACTTTTAAAACCTGCAAAAGACAGTGGAAGTCAAAAAACGATGAAACAAAGCAACAAAACCTTTAGTTGTTGCTTTATTCTATCCTAAGATAACAATAAATAAATTTATTTGCATTGTACGCGTCATGAATATGCGGTTGGCGGCTCAAGAAACTCTTCTTGAATTATTCTTACAAGGAGATAAAAACAAACGTCTGGATCGCTGCACCGCGATGCCGACTTCGCTGACTTCGCAAAATTTTCAAATAAACCTGACTTTGACGCTTGAAAACAACTGCTGATCGAAATTACCTGTACTTCATTTTTCAGTTATACTTAAAACTCGATTGTGACGGTTGCTTAGGGTGTAAATCTAATTTTAATAATTCAAGGGTCGGCAAAGATTTGGTTGGCCAAGACCGTTCGATCGCTTCAAGTGCAATGTGAGAAAACCTCGATCTATGGTGTGAGCTGTTTGTCATGTTCGATCAAGCGTAAACTTTAGTGTCAATCTGCAATTTGATTGGTTGTGCTTTCAAATTACAAAAGTTTGGTTCAAACATTGAAACAAAGATTGCCACGATTGCTATGTAAACAAACCACTACATCAACAGCTAGGTGTGACGCGCGGGAAACGGATCCAATCAAAAACAAGAAAGCATGTCGAGAAAGCAAATTGAGCCAATCAGTCTTTACTTTGTGAAGCGTGACAATATGCACAGCGCCAAAATACTTTTTGTAAGTCAAGAACCCCAATGTACACTGTACATCCATTTGTAGAACAAATTATTATACAATAATATAAATGCATTGAAGGCGAGTCAGCATTCAAAACTGTAAAATTAAAACAATTACGTTGCGCTCACACTAACCTGTTCCCTGCGCATGACAAGCCTCAATTTGAAGGTTGTAAGGTTTTGAAGCAAGCGAATCTTTCCGATTCCTCGTTCTTTCCACTGCTTTGTGTCGCGATCGAACATGTAAACCTTTGTGCGATCCTCATAGACAATCTATTTATAAAAAGAAACTTTATGGAGATAGAATAAAATGTAAAGAACTGTGACAAGAATAAAAAACCGCGCTGCTTGTTTTTCATTTTGCTGTGATCTTCTTCAACTTTGACAACTGAGCAAAGCCTTCTTGATCTAAACCGAACATTCTTTGTTGCAATGGTTATAAACTTACTTGTTCGTTCTCTTCTCCGGTCAAGACATTAACCTTGGCAGGGAGCGGTATGATTGGTTCAAAATGAATGTCCACGTCATCACTGCAACAATGACGTCAGAGAATGACATTGAGCAATCAAGTGTTCACAAATCACATTCATCACCGAGAAAAGTTAATATTTGATACATCAGCTGTATGTGGTTTTGGGAGCATTTTGTTATAATAATAATAATAATATGATTAGAGTTAAGTTCTAAAATACATTTTGTATTCCACTTGAAACCGCTTTTCGTGTTTGGCGGAAACCAGACAACACAGCTATTACTTGTTTATACGAACCCGATGTTTACCAGTTTAAATATTTGACAACTCGAATCAACCACTAAAAACCGACACAGGAAAGCTTCTCGTTCAATAACGGAGTTTTGAACTTACTTTCAAAGCAATTTTGCTTTAAACAAAGAACCAGAAAGAAAAGAAACTCTGCGATAAGTTAATCGGTCAACGAAGGTTGCTCGGCGCAAATATTTACAAGATCAAAGAGACGACTCACCTGGTGGTGGAACAAACGCTTATGTTTCGTTCTTGCTTGGTTCCGATTTTCGGCGAGTTATTGTTGGCTTTGGAGGTTGGGTTGAAATTGAAGACAAACTGACTCATCAAATTCGATGAAGGTTTGGTTGCTGCTATAACAAAAAGCCTAAATGTTGCGTGAAAAAATTTTTTTAAAGTACGACTTACGTTTGGATTTTTCTTCTTTTTTTTCTGCTAGAGTGCTATCGGCACTGAAAAAACATTTATTTTGTTGAATCGGTTAATGCAAGGGAACGCATTTCTTTAGTACCTTTGTTTTTTTTCTTTGTTTAGTTCGTGCTGTTTTACTAGTGGGGTCAGACGAACGCTCGGGTCAAAGGTCATGACAGGCGATGAAAGCGAGCCTTCCGCTTTCTCGAAGCCGATCTTCGGTTTGAGCGAGAGTTTGTCCTTGAAGAAGCCGAGCTCCGACTTCATTTTCTCGGCGTCGCTGATCAACTTCGACACGTTACTCCCGTCGTCTTGCTTGTCGTCGCTCTTCTTTCGCAGCAACAGCTTTTTCGAGCAACGTCATTAAACGAAACATCAAAACCCCGAAGCAACTTTTTCGACATAAGCTTGTATTCTATTCAAAGCGTCGTTGGTTACCTGGCACTCTTCGAACTGCTCCTTGAATTGCTGGGCGATTTCGGCGTTCTTGAACTTGGCTGCAAGCTTTTCGACCTTCTCCTCCCCGTCGGCGTAATCAAGCGCGAGCCACGTCCAAGCCTGCTGCGACCCGAAGCTTCTTTCCAGCTTCATCCCCGGGGTGATGTAATGATTGGCGCACACCTGCAAACGAAATCGACGTCATTTCCAGACCACAAGAACGCGTTAAAAATACAGGAAGTTAAACCATGCTGAAAGAGTGCCGCTAAACCCCAGAAACGCGACAATGACCTTGAGCACTTGTTCGCGACGCATCAGGACCCGGAAGCGGTTGATAGCGGCGTCGTGCTTGATCATAATGTCGCCGATACCGCGCTCTTTCCATTCTGACGTCTCCTGAAACGTAAACGATTAGTCCGAAGACGATAACAAAGAGCATCACGTGATCGAACCTTCTCCCATCTGTAGAGCTTCGATCGCTTTGAAAACAAAGTCGTTTCGTTCTCCTCGCCAGTCTTGACCGGGGCGGCGAGCGGAAGTTCGACGATCGGCTTTACGTAGATGTTGTCGCCATCGTCATTCTAACAAAGAGATCGCCATGACAACCAAGTTACTTCGGGGCATTTCAACAAAAGACGTGAGTCCGACATACTCGCACGCGATCGTCGCTGTTGTCGTGTTTTCCAGGGGAGGCTTGCAGATGCGAAAACATCGGCTTGGTGTCGGGCTTCCAAGCAGCAGGGTCGCTCTTGACAGCGGACGTTTTAAAGGAGAAACCCGTTCCGGTCGCGGCCAGCTGACCGAACGACAGCCCGGCCGGGGAACCTGCTCGGTATTGAGAGGGTTAGAAGCGCTCAACCGCGTCGCACCGAGCTTTCTCACCGAAACCGAACGTTCTTGTCGTTTGTGCAACGGACGACGTCGACTGAGAAGGTGAGCCTGTCCAAAAATTTTTTAATTGAAAAAAGTAACCGATTCGGGTCCGGGCAAAATTAACTTCAGAACTTCGGCCACATAACGGATATAAAAGGTGAACAATGAGCGACATGATTTTGGGATTAAGGTTGTAGTAAGTGAACTCGCTATCAGTTGAAATTAAATTTTCCTTAACATGAAGCTGTGTTTCGAAAGAAAATGAAGGCGAACGCGCGCTAAGTAATTGACGATCAGGTTACCTTCGGGGTTTCCGGTATTGGAGACATTGTATTTTGTTTCTACAACTGATTCGTTTGTGATCTTCTTGTTATCCTATGCGAGAAAGAAGACTTTGACATTCAAAGCGAGACAATAAAAATAAGATTTGAAATTTGTATTACTTGAGATGTAAATTTGCTCATTGGCGACTGGTGAGATACAACATCACCGGACTCATCCTCGTTATCATCATATTCATCGTCTTCGTCGTCATCGGAATCACTGTACGTTCCACTCGTTTCTGCAAATCAAAAATTTCTAGCGATTCGGCGTCATGCACAGATAGCAGTAAATCTGGCAGTTTTTAACTCTTTCCTCTAGGCAAAAATGTTCATTGAAGCTTTCTATCAATGTAAATTTAGTGATTTATAACCAGTGGTTCTCTTTCGGCTCGGGGACCGGTAACATTTCAAAACAACTTTTGGGGCCGAGTAGTCATTTCAAATTTATCAAAAAAACTTCGCTGACTTTTCCATTAGCTTTACTAAATCGGCTGTTTTAAATATGAACTCAAAGCGCCTTGAAGTTCTTGCAATTAAGTTATGAAATTAAAGAAATTGTGGTGGACCGGCAGGAAAACTAACGGGGATCGGCACCGGTCCGTGGACGGAAGGTTGAAAACATTTTTTTAAAACGAATTGCAGATTGTCATCGCGATTTTACCCACCAGTGGTATCGCTTTCGTCATCGTCGTCTTCTTCATATTCATCTTCGCCAGGAACGACGATTCCTTTCGGTTGCTGGGCAACGGTGCTGGTTGACTTTGCAAAGTCGCCAAATGCCGGACTCGAAGAGAAACCTGTAAGGTCGATTGATGAAAAAAAAATCGCGAAACAATTAAAGAAACACTTCACTGCTCAACGACGATGAGCTGCCGGGCGCAGCGAACCGGAACTGCGAGAAAGGTCCTAAGGAGGGCTTGCTTCCTCCTGCTCTTTGCAAAACCGGATGTTGTTTCGACGCTTCCGGGGCTTGCTAAAATCAATACAGAAACAAACAATAAACACGTGAAAGCAAAGAGAAAATATAGTCGTAGTCAGCATCAATAAAAGAGATTAATAACTTAATGGTCAAAACTAATGACCGAATGCAATGACAGAAGCAAATCAAACCAACCAAAAGATTTTATCAAATTAACTTGTTAAATTTTTCGTTTGTAAAGAAAATCTCAGCCACTCCTACCGGCTTAGTCGGAGCTGATTGCGCTGTGCCGAACAAGAACTTTGAGCTTCCTGTGTTCAATGGCGTCATGCCCGTTCCGAATTCAAGAATAAACTTATCCTTCTTGGCTGCAGATGCTGAAGCAAAAACAAGAAAAAAGGTCGTTTGAGAACACTACGAGGAAATTTATTATAAGAGGACTTGGTTGGGCAGGAGCTTGGTTCTTTGGAGCGTTGGGATTCGGACACGCACAACAGGGACAAGCACTGGCGTTAGGGGGGTTAGTGACGCAACAATCGGGACATTCCCAACTGCCGGCGGGTTTAGGTGGAAGATTAAAGCCAAATTTAGCTGAGAAACAATAAGATCATCGTTTTACAATACGAAACAATCGAAAAAAGATCTAAAAATAAATTATAGTGAGTTTTAACTTCAGATTAAAATTGTTCCAACATACCCCCCAGCATATAATACTCTCAAGCAATAAACAAATTTTTAGTTGTTTAAAATGTTTTAAAATGCGGTAAATTTCATGGCAAAAGAACGATCAACGAATCGAATCAACAAAAGTAGAACGAACAGATCATTGCTTCTCACATACCAACAGTAAATCACTAAAATAGGCTTCAACTAACCGTTGGGAGTGCTATTGGTACCGGTATTAGTAGACGAAACGGAAGCCTGAAAAACAATCTCAATTTAATTGTTTTAAAAGCAAAATTGTCACAATAAGGCTAGCTTAATCTCACCGGATTAGTCGGAGCTGATTGTTTTGTCCCGAAAGAGAGCTGCGAACTCCCAGAATTCGATGACGTCATTCCGCTTCCAAATTGAAGAATGGATTTATCGTTCTTGGTTGCAGATGCTGAAACGAATTCATGAAACAAGATGGTTTGAACATGTTGCTGAGCGAAGACGGAAAGCTTTAAGGTTGGTACAGGCTGAAAGCGAACCCGTAAAAAGCAAGCGGAAAGATTGATTTTAAAATCGTAGCGAAAAATTCTACTTTCCGCTTTTTTTTATTATTCTCGATCGCTATTAAATAGTTCACACAAAAAATCATAAATATTAGAAAAGATCAAGAAAAGAAGAAGCAGCACAACGTCAGACGTTAAAACATGCATAAGATACATGTAATTTAAAAAGTGCAAGTACAAAATGGTAGAAAACATGACCGCAACACCTTAATCAGCTAAAATATAAGAAATGAGAAAGGAAAAAGGAAAGACTCTAATATCACAAGAAAAATACTCAAACAAATTAGAAGATTTTATAACCTGTGCATGACTAGTCTGCGTAATGATGCTGGGTGGCACAGCTAGTCAAGATAGGAATTTAGCTCAACTGAGCATTGATTATTTTTTCCGCGACCGCTTTCAGTCTGAACCAAGCTTAAAAGTTCAAATATTTCAATTTTACTCTTTCTTCGCGAAACACAAAAGTTTTTGTGCCTGTGGTCATTTTTTCCGCTTCCCGCTTTTAGTCGAAACATTTAATGATCTTCCCAGTATTTTTTTACATTTTCCCCGTGCGCTTTACTTTTTTCACTTCTGCTTCCAATTTAAACCGATCTTTAAGCTAATTTAGTTCGTTAGGGCTTGGGTTTTTGAGACACTGGGACTCGATCATGAGTAACTGGGACAAAAATTGAAACAGATATCGTGTGGTACAGAGCTTGAGAAAAATTTTGGCTACAGATGAATTTAATCCTTTTTGTTATATGGTAGCCTGGTAAAAGATTGTTCTTAAAGTATTTTTCGGTCAACTCTTATCAGAAGAAATTGTTGATATTGATCGAAGAGCGAGCATGATTTGGCTCTTTGATCAATGTCAACAATCTGATGAATGTTGCCCGAAAAGTACTTTAAGAACAGTCTTTTTTAACACAATCATTTAACAAAAAAAGGACAAAAATTGTCATTATGTGGCAACAATGGGGAAAGACCTATCAAGCAAATACTTATGGTTTTATAAAATTGCGTTTGGAAATATAATCAAGAACAATTAGCAAGATATTCAATGTTCAAAATAATTAAAACATTAAAATCAAAATACTTTCGACCAGTCTTGCAATTGCATTGCACTTGCACTTTTAGCGTACTAACCTTTATTGATGTCTTTAGTACTACTGATTGTAGACGATGCAAAAACCTGAGAAAAAACTCTTTTCAAGTAATTTTAAATAAACACAACACAAAAGTTCGAATTATTTAAAATATTTTTTTCTAAAAACTAAAACATCGTTCAACGTGATCACATAAAAAGCACGAACTTGAGTTGCGCCTCCGGGATCTCCTGCTTTAGCCTCTGTTGCTCCTTTTAATCGGTCGCTTTGTGAGGATTTGGAACCCAAGGCGGGATTCCATGTCTCGGACGGCCGCATGGTTGAAAGTTCCTTCCGTACGAAAGCGTTCGCGGCCTGAGATGGGATGGCGGGTTGAGGGGGGACTGAAGACGGAGTTGCCACTGAAATGGGAAACGATTGTAAAGCTTCAGGAGAATGCAGTGCACGTTTTCCGCAGATGGCATTCTTTCGTGCTGTTCAGTTAAAAATTTTTTTGGGGGATGATCAACACTGCCACTCTCGAAAAGTACGTGATTGTATAATATAAGTACGTACTCGTATTTGACCAAAGGTGTCATACATGGATAGATTCCTTACTCGTTACCAACCGCGGTAAAGCACCAAAAATAAGTTTAAAGTCTTGATTCAGGTTGAAAAAAATTTTTAAAGGCAGTTTCTACAGTATAATAAAAAATTTATCTCTTTTTAAACGTTTAATAGAAAGAACAAAAGTAATGTACGAACTCGCAGCTTTTCGTCGACGGTCAACAGCGACTCCTTCCACGAACTTGTCGTGAAACTCGCTCGCCTCTTCCACGGTTTTGAAACGGACCGCGAAGGCCGACTTTTGGGGTTCCGTTTGCGACTCGGAGAAGTCAAATGCCGCCCACACCCACGACTTGTTCGACGCGCCCTGCGATGCGAGATGCATCCCGTCGCAGATGTGGTGGTTCGCACACAGCTTCAACACCTGGTTCGATGCAGTCGCGTCAAAGTCGAACTTATTTGATCGAATCGTTGTCAAGTTAATGAAGCGTAAGCAGTAAGATTTTGCAAAAAAATTCGTCAATGGTTTGCGTAATTGAGGCATTGTTATTCAGCAGAAGCTAAAAACGTAAGGGATATTATGCGCACGGCTCAAATCACCTGCTCCCGCCTCATCACGATCCTATATCTCCCGGTAACGGAATGACGGAGAATCTTCATGTCGCCTAAGCCACGTTCTTTCCACTCCGACGACATGTACACGAACAACTTCGCTCGTTTGCAAAAAAGAATCTGGTAACGAAGCAGAAGCGCGATCAAGTTGAAATCGGGGCGCTTCAAAAAAGCGCAGTTTCCATCTTTGCGCTCGATCACGCAATTTTGTGAAAAATTTTGAAGGATTTTCCACATCTTTGTCGAGCAAAATCGCATGTTCACTTGAAACTTATTGGATTTTGTTACAAAAACCACTGAAAACCAACAACGGGTTGAAAATAATTACTAGAAATGTTCGTAAAAATACGACACGTGTCAGAGATGTAGTTATGCGATTGCAAACCAGCGATTTTTAGTCCTTGATCCTTTTTCAAAAAGAAGACATGTTTCGAATAGATGTTAACTCGTTTGGAGTTATTTAAATTTATCTATTTTAAAACTGAAAATTATCGCTGAAGAAAAAAATTGGAAATAAAAATACTACTAACTTCCTCTTCTTCTTCACCGCTTTTAACTTCCACGAGGTCCGGAAGATCAATGATTGGTTCGAAATGAGGTCCCGATGTGTTCTTATCATCTTCAGCATCTTGAGAATCGTCTCGTTTTTCTGGAGAAGCTTTACCTTGATGCGTCACAGCATCTGAAAGACAGATGATTATGAAAAGTGTTGCAAACATAGCAAATATTAATTTTTTTCGCCATTTTTTCAATTATTACTTTTTCGAAAAAAAAATTATCATAATCATATAAAATAAATTCGATATCCATCGAAATACAACAATAACAAATATTACTTGTACTTGAAGAATCGGTGGACTTGGGAACGTTGTATTTGACTGTTGGAAGCCGTATACTGCCGGTGCTTCCCCCAATGCCAAAACCCGAGCTGGACATCGCACTTGCAAGATTGCTGAACGGGGAGGGTTTTGGCGAGCCTGCAGCAAAACACTGTACTAAAGCTGTTCGTTCAAAGAATTAATTTTTTTTGATGTTTTAAAAAAGTTTAAATTTTACAGGAAGGAGGGGCGAGCAACAACCAAAGCGCAGCAGTAAACAAAACAAATCGACGCGGCAGTTAACATCACATACGCACCCTGCTGTGTGGATGCTTGTGTCTTGGTTGTCGTCGGCGTAACCGGAGATGACGTGTGACTGATCTTGAACTTCGATGCGGCGGATGAAACTGTACGAAAAAAAAACAACGTAGAATGAGATGGGCGAGGGAAAAGCGAACCGCTTACTCGGGTCGACTTTCTTCGGTTCTTTTTCCTCGGACAACTTGGCCGCTTCTGCATGAACCAAGTCCCGGAACCTCTCCGCAACGTCGACACTGCGAAATTTCGCAGCGAAGTTCTCGTTTTTCGCTTCACCGTCGGCGAAATCGCAAGCGCTCCAGATCATCGCGCGATCGCACGACGGCATCGGCGACAGACGAATTGCAATGGAGACGTAATGATTGCAGCAGAGTTTTAAAACCTATACCGAAATGCAGTTAATATTTTAAGATCTTCAAAAGGATAAATTTGTTCGATTTCACTTGACTGAAAAAAGTTTTAGTCAAGTGAAATTGACTGACAGACGTCAAGTGAAAGTCAAGACCGACAATAACCAAAAAATAAAATCCTTTTTTAATCGTAAAAAAATTGTTCAATGTAGAACAAAGTATCTTGAGGTCACTGACATATCTAAGGAAACACAACCCATGAAACAAAGCAAACCATGAAGGACAAACACACACAAATACTAACGTCTGTACAACGTTCAACGTTGGGTTGATTATAATTAACAATTTTTAAAAGATTGCTCTTTTAAAATATATTCTATCTGCTTTTTCACGACAGTAAGTAACAAATAAACTACCTCAAGATAAAATATGTTGAAGTTAGGCATTCGTAAAACCGATTAACGAAATCGCTTTCACTGTTATGTTCTTTATACCACACTCGAAAAAGTTATCTCAAATGTTGAAAAAGCTGATCGAAAGTTCTAGAAAACCGACCTGTTCACGGCGCATGACCAAGCGCGCCTTGGCGCTCGACTTGTGCCTGAGCAACTTCATCGTTCCCAGTCCTCTCTCCTTCCACTGATCCTTGTCCCAACGGAAGAGCTTGCACCGCTCCTCGAAGAGAATCTCTTCATTCTCTTCCCCGGTTTTCACCTGTTTCATCGCAGCGTTAATAACATGGTTTGAAACAGTAGTGCAGACTTCAAAAAAAACGAAGTTAAATAGCGGGAGCTTTGAATTCCTTTAACAGGGGGTCCAAGGAGGTTATGGGTTGTAAAGAGTTTTACAAGCCGCAAAAATAGATAATCTCAACAGTACAAAAAGGCAACAAATTGTGGAAAGTAAATATCCGACAAAATGTTCTTACTTCAACTAGATCTGGAAGCGGAATGACAGGTTTAAACTGAGGACCCGAATCCGCATTTTGTGACGTGTCCGCGTCAGCTTGTTCGAGCGCATCCAGTTCCTGGTTTTCGCGATCCATTTGTTCCGGGGATTGAAATTTCATGTTCGTTCCTACGAAATTCAAACCAATGCAACTCGGGTTTTTACTTTTTTCTTACTTTTTTCAACCTGGTGATTTCGGAGAGACAAATCGATCCAGAAATTGAACATCTTGCTGTTTGTTGGCGGGCGTGCTTTGAGGAGGAACGTCAACTTTGAGGTTTTGCTTGACTTCTTTCGTAGCCACTGGTTTAGTTGACAAGGTGGCAGTGTTATTGGTCTGTACAGAAATTAGGAATAAGAGACACTGAGACAGGCTTTGATATAAAGTAACTGTCATAATAATGCTTCATTAATAACTTTTTTTTGACAGAAATGATTGATCATGCGGTTAGTCGCGATTTCGAATATAGAATCAAATAAGCATACAAGAAGTTGCTGTAAGATTGTTGTCTTGTTGCTAAGGCTTTGAGTGAGCGGCGCTTGCGATGACGAATTCTGAATATTCTGTAAAGCAATGGATGATAAATTCATCGGCACCTTGTGCAGTAGCATCAACCGTGCCCTCAACCATTGCGCAATGGAAACACCGCTTGAATATCCGATTGTTTAGATTGACTGTTAATAGCTGACTACAAAATTTTAATAAAAAACCCAATTCATCTAATAACAACAAAAGATATTTTTTAGTTGCTTTTTTTAACTTGATTCGCTAATATCACTGTATAACTAAGAATTAACACATCTTGGTAGTTACAATCACGGTAATGAAAATGGATAAAAAAACAGTCGTACGACTTACCGTGGCAGAAGTTGACGCTGATACAGTTAGTCTTGAATCAGTCGACCCCAACAGCGACATATTGGGTTTGTTTGGCGTTGGCATCTGACTTCCAGTTAACAACGAGCTAAACTTTTGTTGCAAAGCTTCTTTGTCTGTTCAGAAAAAGATTGCGTCACCAAACAACCCACAACCTACGATCAATAGATAATTACAAACAAGCGAACCTTTGCTCTGCAACGCTGCAGCCAGCATATTGGGTGCGGGGCTCGGGGCCCGGGAGCCCGTATTGATGGTCGGGTACGATGGAGACGGGGCAACTGGAGGAAGGCCGGAAAACCCGGTTACACCGTAGCCATTAAAAGAGATGTTATCGGTGTACGATGAATATCCGTAGTTAGGAACAGAGGGAACGGCTCCGGACGGGCTGTAGTAGTTAGCGTTTTGTTGTTGGTACGCGTCTTGATACTAAAGAAATTTCGTCGCTGAATAATTCCAATAGATAATGGTCAAGCAACTTATAAAAGAAAAACAAGATTCTAAATCCTAGCATATTGTGACAAAGCTTTGGCCTATTGGACTCCACGAGGCCTATTTTGTCTTTCAGGCTTCACTTGATTTAAAAACAACTTTTCAAGGTTTTTGCATAAAAAGCAGCAAACAAGTTTTAAGAGCGTTGGATATGATTCAATATTATAGAAAGACCCCACCTGAGAGAGAGCCGTTTGGGGTGGGGCTATTTTGTCTCTGACATAAGATGGAAGCAAGGAAGGATTGGGCAACAAAGGAGGACGATGGGGAGTCGCAACCTGAAGGGGGTGCTGCTGATTTTCCGGGGGCAAAATAGAGGAAGTAAACACTTGTGGCTAAAAAGTAAATTATTTTCTATCAAGTGCACAAAACGCGACATGCTTGGCACGAGATTTGAACCACCGTACTTGATTAACCATTTGTCTCCGTGACGTATCATTTTGCTGTTGAGCGGGCGATGACTTTCTTATCAAGCGATTTTCCTCGCGCAGATATTCCATTTCTAGCTGAAGACTGGACAAAGCAGACTGAAAGAGAACAGACACACTTGGCATGGTAAAGAACAATCTTGCTTATCACCGTTTAGTTTTTTATGAACGTTCTAATTTTTAATCGTTTCAACGTTAAGTTTTAATAAATTAATTTAAGAAACGCAAGAAGTAGGCTTTGGATGACGTATCCTTTTACCTAACAGGTAAGAAAAATTTACTTAAGAAAATGTTGGGGGGTGGCAGATTAATGAAAAGTTTTTTATAATGCGAATGGTGTATGAAGGTTATACTTTTTTTTTTTTGAGAAGTACTTTTGAGAACACACATGTCCCAAAAATACTGAATAAAGACCAAAAAAAAAAAGTCTTCACTAAAAACCGCAGGTAAAGAGACATCTTTCGACAACGTCTGTTTTTGGATATCCACAAGAAGCTTATATATGACGCTTATATTTTTGAAACGACGGGGGGTCACTTTATGACCCACGAGTCAGACTATAAAAAGCTATAGTAATAATACTTTTTATGGGAGTGAATTTTGCGGCTAATAGAAACAGAGCTAAAGATTTATCAAACATTTAAACGACAACCTACTGTAAGTGTAGTTATGGTGTCCACTAGGTTGGTAACAGCTTCCTTTTCCAACAGAGGCTTCGCAGCTTCGCTCGTAGACGTGTCGGCCTGCAAGCACATCTCAAAACTCGAAAAACATAAACTTCAAGGAGACAGGCGACTAGGTTAATACGAAGCAACTTTATCGGCGGCAGAACGTCGAAAACTTTACCTTCGGAGTCGACTGCTTGCTTGAAGTTAAGACAGACTCGTTGATCGACTTGTTCAAAACTAAAAAAAAACACAACAAAATGGCTGTTTTTGAAATTCGACAATTTAAATTTTTGAAGCAAATACTTGAAGGTCTAGGGGGAGACACATGCGGGCTTCTTAAGAGCTGGATGGTTTTCTCGTGCAATCGGTCATCGGGGTTTTGCTGAAGGCGAGAGAGAGTAATTTCCAAGCAATGGCGATACTGAAAGCAATGCCTACTTTGAATGGCAGCTGATAAAAACAATAAAAGCGAAACAGCGTACTTTTTTCGTCAACAATTCTCGTTTTCGGTTAGCATTGGCCAGAAGATTAATCGACTCTTTTTCATCGCACATGTTGTCGATCAGCTTGCGGTAGATGTGAGCCTGCAAAAGGGAAATTACGAAAAACAATTCGACCATAAGAGTGTGCGTCAACTGACTTGACAAAATGACGCTTGCGGGATCGTGGCCTTGCCGTAAAATGTCAAAGCGTCATCAGAGCGATCTTCGCGCGCCGCCAATTCACCGCGACACATGTACGCCTCAGAAAGCAACCTGAAACAAGAAAAACTCTATATTTATCATTACAATGTCAGGAAACTTCAATGGATAAAAGGTCTTATACGAAGCAAGTACGAGTTTTGGAAGATGTATTTTAGAAAGAACATAAAGGTACGCACTTTTCGGCGTCGTCTTGCGACGGCTCTTTGAACACACTCGGAAACATCTTATCTTTGGACGACGAGCGACTAGTGGTTTGACCTTGTGAGAGCAGAGTGAGTTCGGAGGTAGCGAGCGACCAGTAGCTGACTGCTCTTCGCTGGTAAGCGAACCAGACAGACGATACTTGTTCGCCATCAAGCAGTGAGAAAGCCTGAAACGAAACAAGCTATCTAGGAAGGCTCAAGTTTGCAATCACGTGACGCACTTACCTTTGACGCAAAGTATTGAGCAAGCTTTGTGAGGAGGGCAGTATCCAGACCGTGATTTCCCACCCCTCGGATACATTCCAAACCTCGCTGTAAGACCGGCTTCAACTTGGCAGCCTCATCAACGCTACAACGAAACAAGAAATCATTGCAGAAATTGAAATGACTGCCGAAAAGGCAACTTACGTTAATTTCAAATGCTTCGATGTCAATTTCAAAGCGGCCTCCCACCATTTGTCCTAAAGTTCAAAGAATGCACGTAATTAGTGATGAAGAATATTTATTTTGCTTTTTAAAGTATGTAAAAAAACAAATATTCAAGAAATGCCATATTTTTCAAAACTACTAGTGATTCGTTTCTTTTTAATTGACACGAATCTAAACACATTAACTGTAAATAAATTACATAAAAAAAATAAAAGTAATCGACCGAAACTCATCATGAAGAGTTTGCCAGTGAGAAGCAGCAAAAAATATTCGTAGCCAAGAAAACTCGCTACATTAAAATGATAAGACGGTGAAGATGCACAACTCAAGCCATATTAGAAAGAGAGGTTTTTCCGTTTTTTATTTAGCCATACGTCTACCCCCGTTGACGAACTGATAATTGTCACTTATAAACAGAATTTTGGCTATCATTAAATTTTGCAACATCAATTATATTTGCAAAAAAAATCACACTGAATTCAACATCGGTAACACCTAAACACCAATTCCACAAACCTGCAAAGGCGTGATCAAGCTTCGCGTAAGAGCGGCAGGAAGCGAGGAGCAAAACAACGACATTGGATCAATTAGACTCGACTTCTCGTAATCAAGCAGAAGCTTTTGGGTCGAGAAAACGCATCCAGCTACGAACGCTTCCACGTCCAACAAACCGACGGAAGGCAGAATGACACTGTTATATACGACGGGTTTACGATTACCTACAAACTTACAGAAGTCTTCAACAAACTACCTTGACGAAGCCAACTGAATTTCTAATTTTAATGACGGAAAACTTCTAGTCGTCCACGGAAAAAAGTCTAGGGGCTCTTCCAATTCAGCCCACCTCAAGCCGAGCCACACCAACATGTGCAAATCGCCGCTCAACGCGGCAACTACAAAGTTAACAATAGTTTTCAAGGGGGAAATTAAACAGCTTAAATTATTAATAGGTTAAAATTATATTTTTTACATTGTCTTTATTCGATCGTTTTGTGGCTAGTCTTGGCCTGTCTAGCAATTCTAATTATTTAATTTAATTTTTTTTTTTTTGGTTCTAGCAATTCTACCATAAGGTCTCGTTTATAAAAGTTTTCAATAAAACGTTTTCTACATAAACAGCAGTTTTTCATTTCAGTGAATTTTAGCTTAATGCAATTCAACTATTTCTTTACCCTATATAATCAATAATTAGTAACTAGAGAAAGCTAATACCATCTAGTTTCCCTCCTACAGCAATTAAGAGGGAGCCATACAAAAATTATTTACAATTTGATTTAAAGTAAATAACTGGATTGTTGTAACTTATTGAAAGAAAAAGAACAAGAAGGAGTGAATTGGCAGTGTGGTCGAGCGGTTAGAGCTTTAAATGTCTGATTGTGATTACCATGATATTGGTTTCAAACCTATTCACGCCATTTTGCTGTGTCCTTGGAAAAAACAATTTACGGCATTTTCCACTGCTTAGCAAACAGTTCTAAATTTCAATCATATTTCCATAAAACTAAAAAACCAAAATAAAAAATTTCAACTGGACAATAATATCTTGGAATTTTCAGAAGGTTGGGGTAATTTCTTGGTCTGTGTATTAGCGCCTTCGTCGCTTTCCTGCAAGTCAAAAGGATACATATAGGCGATAAAATAATTTAAAATTATTAATTTGGGCTGTTATTGTACAGTCTATTGCCTAGATAGCCTTCTAGTAATATCATAAAGCTCATTCTCAATTAAATTTTGTTGAAGTATTAAGATAGTCAAGCAATGTTTTTACATCAATTATATTTGATATTTAGAAAAATTTAAATTTTGATTGAACCCTATCTTTAAAAACAGAAAATTCAACCAAAAAGATACATTTTTGAAAACAAACAGATAAAGAAAAGTAAAATGCACAAAAGAATAATAATAAAGGCTACAGTACCTTATGATTTACAATTAGTTATACATACGTTCGTCGTATTGAAGCATATCTGCTACTAGCACTGGACGAGCATTACACGTCATTCGACCAGAGCACAAAAAAGATGTTTTAGGATCAGATTCACACAATTGACTATGAGCAAATTTTCCAATCTGACATAAAAAAAACAGATACTTCTATTAGCAGTCACTTAATAAAAAAACATCGTTTTTTATGTTTGTAAGCCTAAATTATCTTGAGTTGGTAAAGTTTGTGTGCCTATTTGATCTAGCAGTTAATTCTACTGTTTAATGTGTAATTCTTTAGGAATGTTTAACCACATAAAATATAGTTAAACCTAACAAAAATAAAAAGAACTGAAAACCTTGACATTGTTTTTTTTTAGTTTTTTTTAGCAGTGGAAAAAAAACATTTTGGTGAATGATAGAATTTGCCTATAATGGCATTTCCAAGAGATTCTAAAAAACCGACATAATAAATAAATTGGCAATGTAGCCAAAGTTTCACAAACTATTCTAAAACTATTTTTTTAATTGAACACAAAGGCTTGCTATCCGCTTAGGTTTACTGTGTAATGAAAAATACCAAATTTAACAAAAACTCACACAAAATTATATATTAACACGGCAGCTTCCTTTTGTAATTGAATGCCTGTGATGTGTTACTTAGTTAATTTGCAAAACTTTTATTCAGATTGCAACTACAAAGGCATAACAGATTGCTAGCCAGCAAGAGCATTAAAAACTGGTTTAAACAACTGTTTGTAAAAAGATGTTGCAAAACAAGCAAAAGAAGTCTTAACTGTGTTTGCCCATTCTTGCCAGAGATAATGAAGTGCAGTTATAAGCAAGCAATATAGCTTATGATATAAAAAAAAAAAAGGTATCATTATACTTACGGTAAAATAATGTTATGAGTGATGCTGCTCTTGACAAGTTAAAATAAACAAAAAAAAGATAGAAAATCTTTTGGGGCCAAGCAAAATCTTTACCATTGGCCAACCATAGTGCAAACTTTAATTCACTAAATATTTGGACAGTCAAAATGGAACAGCATACTTAAGACAGGTTACCTTTGAATTATCAATAAATTCCGTATAGCAATAGAAACAATTTATAATCAAATGAAAATAGTAAAAAAGCAATATGATCTGATAAAGTTGGAATTTTCCAAGCAAAAACATTACTCCTAGCAAAAACAGAATTGTTGATCTATATGAAAGGTGGAAGCTCTTATTCTGGGGCTGATCGAAGTATGTATTGCTCAACTGAGTGTGAATAAGCTCATAAAAGTAATCAAGCAGTGTGTGAGAATTGATTTTTTGGGGATCAAGGGTCTGCAATGTTGAAGCTCTAAGAACATGGGCATTAAATTACTTCAGGTATATGTATCAGGCTTTCAAATGAGTCAATGATGATTTTCTGGAAGTAGCACCAACTAAATTAACAGTTTTCAGGTGGTTTTTATATCTATAATGAAATGGACAAAATAGAATTCTATAATAGAAATAGAAATCACCAGATAGATCTAGTAAGAACAGCCAGTATTTACTACAGCTTTGATGCAATGGACTTAGCACAAAAAATATTTCATTCTAAAGTAGTATGAAAATATTGTTCATAAATATGTGTATTATAGACCAAATATGGAACAAAATCTTTTAAATATTCTTGCAATATTTCAGTTTATTTGTTTTCTAATGTACAGGATGTTCAAGTAAAACAAGATGTTTACATGCCAATTGATCACCCTTAGATTACATGCTATTAGTAATCAGTTTCAA
Source organism: Diplosoma virens (assembly GCA_963680785.1). Classification (NCBI taxonomy): domain Eukaryota; kingdom Metazoa; phylum Chordata; class Ascidiacea; order Aplousobranchia; family Didemnidae; genus Diplosoma; species Diplosoma virens. The sequence goes on from OY796896.1 coordinate 18,789,330, forward strand.
AGTTCATACTGACAGTTTAAAAACAACTATAGCTGCATAAAACTAAAAAGATAAATGGTAAAAAGAAGTAAAAGTGCAATTTTTAAAAATTGGGAGAAAACCTGTTTCAACTGCAAGGAACCAAAAAGCAATAGTGTAACTAACTGATATCACTAAGCTAATGGTATTTGCTCAAATAGTGAATACAAATTTTGATGTTTAGAATTGCTAAAAATTTATCCAAAAACAAATGAAACAAAATATTCTTATATACATATGAAGCATTAAACTCTATTGTTTTCAAGTTTCAAGGTTTTAAAAAATGATGGGAAAAGGTCTTGTTGGATTGCTAAAAAAATGGAATTAACTGCATTACTCTGCATTGCATAATTCACATTGCAAAAAACCCTTTGCAGAAAAGTATTGAAAATGATGTCATGCAAACTGTTATCAAGATGATTAAATCTAATAAAAAGCAGAAAATATTTGTGTCATTTTTGAAGCAACTTGACCCTAAATTTAGTGATTTGCCCTTGTATTGTTGCATGAGATGGTTGAGTGCAAGCAAACTATTGAAACATTTTTATAGACCGTGCAAAGAAATTTGATTTTTTGAAAAAAAAATGATAGACAGTGAAGATTCTTAATATAAACACTGTTACCAGGGATATTACTTATTTTAAAATTCATTTGTTCTTCTGGTAAAATCAGAGGCAAGTAAAACTTCAACAAATACAAAAGGCGTAATATTTATTAAAGAAGAACTCAACGACGTTTCGTCCGTTACATCGGGCGGACTTCATCAGGTAAAAGCAGAACACAACGCGCACCGTATTTAAAAACCAAGAAGTTAAAAACACAAACCAACAAACACAAGGTGAGAAGCGAACATACATAACAATTTCATAATTACTTAGTGCAAAAGAAACAAATTTAACAGGTTGAAAACTCACATTAGTTGAGATTTTTTATATTGCTATATATTTTTGGAAAGACATTACGATCTTTATCATTTATTGAATTTTTTGTATTATTAATATATAATGATTCTAAAAATTTTCGTTCATAGTCAATGTTATAATCCAATATTTCAAAATTACCAAAATCAATCCTATGTTCACAATTAAAACAATGCTTAACCAATGCAGTTTTTTTATTCAAATCGTCTTCTTTTAGTTTAGCCAAATTAATCGGTTTCAAATCACGTTTATGTTCCGATAAGCGAGTATTAAAACATCTGCCTGTTTCACCAACATATACATTCGAACAATCTTTACACGGAATTTTATAAATAGCACCACGCTTATATATATCATCCACAGAGTCTTTTATTTTTGGTAAAATATTTCCAATTGTTTTATAAGGGTAAGTATACACATTAATATTAAATTTTTTCAAAATTCTAGACAATTCATCACTCAAACCTTTAATATATGGTAAACCGGCATAGTTAGATATTTTTTCATTTTATTCAATAACCAATGTGGATAATCATTCTCACGTAAAGCATTACAAACAAATTTAACTTCATTGATTTTATCTCGATAATTTGTAATTAGTTTAGATTTAGCGCGAAACAATAATGTTTTAACCAAACCAACTTTTTGAGAAAAATTATGACATGAATTAAAATTTAAGTACCTAGTTGTATGTGTAAGTTTTCTATAGGCTTTTGTAATTAGTTGACCATTGTTACGAATTACGAGGGTCAGTCAAAAAATAATGAGCCCAAGTCTCTCCTGGCCATATTTGTTGCAATAAAATCAAAAGTCATACATCAAAAGAAAGCCCAGGGATAGGAGATCTCAGTTCTACTTTTCAATGTAATCTCCGCACTTTTCAATTCCAACTGTCCATCGATGAACAAGGGACACTATGCCAGCCTTGTAAAAGTCAGCAGGCTGCATTTTTAACCAGTTTCTTACAGCGTGCTTGACTTCTTGATCACTAGTGAAGTGCTGCCCCCTAACTCCTTCTTTCAATGGTCCAAAAAGATGATAGTCAGATGGTGCCAGGTCGGGTGAGTATGGGGGATGGGTTACCGTCGTCCATCCAAAAGAAGCAATCACTTCACGAGTTTTGAGACTGGTATGGGGCTTGGCGTTATCGTGTTGCAGCAAGACCTTAGACATGTCCAGGTGAGGTCGTACTCTTCTCAGTTTCGCTTTCAGTTTGCGTAAAGTGTCAATGTAAGCATCTGAGTTGATGGTAGTACCTTTAGGCATAAAATCTACCAATATCACTCCTTCAATGTCCCAAAACACAGTCGCCATAATTTTTCCAGCTGAACGTTGACTTTTGAATTTCTTGGCTCTTGGGGACGTGGGGTGACGCCATTCCATGGATGATCTTTTCGACAGAGGTTCATAGTGATGAACCCAGGTTTCATCTCCTGTCACTATACGGCTGAGAAAAGTTTTGTCACTTCTGTGACACTCAATAAGCTCCGAACAAGCTTCAAAACGGGCTTGCTTGTGAAAATCCAAAAATTGCCTCGGAACCCATCTGGCGCAAACCTTTGCAAAGCCTAGCTCATTAACAATATTCACAGCACTTCCATGGCTAACTCCAACACGTTCAGCAATGTCATCAATAGTGATTCTGCGATCATCTCTAATCAATTTCTCGACCTTATCATTGTTTCCAGGATTGACTGCAGAAGATGGTCTTCCACTTCTTGGTCTGTCCTGGAGGCTACTCAAACTTGGATCATCTTCTTCGTGTTTAATCCTGGATACCCACTTTTTCACAGTGCTGTAGGCTAATGAAGCATCTCCATAAACATTTACCAATCTTTCGAAAATTTGTTTTGGTGGCTCCCCTTCCGAAACAAGAAATTCAATCACAGCTCTCTGCTTCTGACGGACATCCAGTGATGACGTCATTTCCAAAACACAATACCAAAAGTGGACACGTTGAAACAATTTTTTTTTACAATTTATCTTTAAAGCAGTAAATTTACTAAACACCCTTAAAATTTCTAGAAAAAATATGAAGGTTAAAGCGGTTAAAGTTAACAGGGCTCATTACTTTTTGACTGACCCTCGTATTAACACATCTAAAAACGGAATAGCATTATCAACTTCTTGTTCGACCGTAAATTTAATACTTTCTTCAATATTATTTATAAATTTATGGAAAGATACCACCTCGGTTTTCTTTAGCACAACAAAAGTATCATCAATGTAACGTAACCAAACGCGAGGTGGGGAAGCAAAATCTTTTAGCATTTTATTCTCAATAGATTCCATAACTAAATTAGCTACAATGACGGAGATAGGTGAACCCATCGCAACACCAGAAATTTGACGATAGAATTTCTTACGAAAACATAAATAAGTGTTGTCTAAACATAAATCTAAAGCATTCATAATTTCGTTGACATTTAATTTACATCTAAATTTTAATTCGCTATCACATTTCAAACGATCAAAAATAACTGATTTGGTTATATGTACAGGAATTTTAGTAAATAAAGACACAACATCGAAAGAAAGCATCAAATCGTTATCATTAATTTTAAAGTTAGATATTCTATCAATCAATTCGAATGAATTTTTTATTGATAAATTATTGGAATTTATTAAAGGTGTTAATATTTTCGCCATAAATTTGGAAAGATTATGCAGAGGTGAATTAATAAAAGAAACAATCGGTCGAAGAGGCCAATCTGGTTTATGAATCTTTGGTAATCCATAAATGCGTGGCGCAATAGCATCC